>JAZGLO010002458.1:197500-352500 GCA_036873155.1 Biomphalaria sudanica | reverse complement strand
GACTATTAAAAATTCCTGCACAATTAACATGGGCTGTATTTGCTTGGTTATGTGAAATGCTCACTGGACTAACATTCGGTGGTCACGAAGGTCCCGGGTTTAAACCCTGTCGCCATGTGGGAGGTATGGGCTAGGATGTAATTATCATCAGAATCAGAAGGAACATCCGAAACATGTAAAACATTTTACAAACAAACATTTTAAAAACTTTACTTTGGCTATTTGTAGCCCATTAATTTTTTTATATATATGTCAGGGAGGCTAATTTTAATTACACAACTAATAAAATGTATTTTTCCAAAGCATTTCTTTGAAAAAGAATCTATTCAAAGAACAAACAGACAAATCAACATTATAGAAGAAGCAATAGTAATAAGTATAGTAATAATGCAAAGCACTACAAAGGATAAATGTATAAAACATCACATATACACGATTGTATAAGTCACAAGACTACACATGTATAAAGTACATTCAGTATTTTACTTCTATATATCAAGCACTCAGTACTGGATTTACATATATATATATATATGATACACAAGTAGATCTTAGGGCACCCACTTAAGAAAGTGAATTTTTTTTTACAAAGCTTATATCACCTGACTCTGTAGGTCAGGTTAAAATCTTTTACACGTTATTTCACCCACGCCCATTCCCTGATCAAGTTGAAACTTAGCACAAATATTTATTGGCATAGACAAGACATGAATCAAAAAAAAAAAATTAACAAAATTAACCAATTAATTACTGGTAATTAATTATTTTGTTTGATACCAACAAGGGAAATATGTAGGGTTTTGTCCCCATAGATAATTGAACACGTTATTTCCCCCACACCTGTTCTCTAATCAATTTTAAACTTAAATCAACTATTTATTGTAAGTAACATAACATGAATTAGTTTTAAAAATAACGAATTATTGAAAAAAAAATGTAATTATTTATTTTGTTTGATATCGAATAAGGTAAACAACTTTTACATTATTTAGTGCTACAGTTGTACGTTGCCTTTATGTTAGACTTTTTTTAAAATAATTTTTTTTTATATTATGCTTGTTAAATGAATAATACTAATTTATTATGTTGATCACCTATCAGTTTAACTCTGAAGGCATATCCCAAAACCATATCTCACACAGACACAAAATATCTGAACTAATATATGGCCCCATATCTCAAACAGCTTTGATCTTATCCAGTCTAAATTTTGCCCTGCTAGAAGTGCCGGATTCTAGTATTTTGGTAGCCCTGGGCAAGATCTCAGTGGAAGAGCCAAGCATAACTTCCTCTTTCTTACCTTGCGATCTATTAGGCGGATGATGTAAAGGTCATTTGTTTCTGTGGCCCACGGTTAACGAGGGTGTCTTGTGGCCAGCACAACAACCACCCGCCTTTACTTTTCCCCAACTAATGTCAGGCATTCATTATAGCTGGGTGGACTCAGAGGCGCCTTAAAGATCCCGAAAGTTTTCACCAGGTTGCGAACCCGGTACCCCCCATTTCGGAAATCAATAGCTTTACCACTTAACCACCGGGCCTCAAACAAACCCTGTAGAATAGATGTAAACATTTATGGGAAAAAAACAACAGAAATAGAGTAACTTTACATTTCATCTCATATGTTCTTGTATTTAATATGCATATTTTGTTAACTTATTTTAGATTATTAAATTTAGAGTTGTCCTTTAACTTCTTCAAGCATGAGATTGTAGTCGGTCACTAAATGTCGAGGATACATCTGTGATACCCGGGCATCAGCTCCGAAGTCTATAATGTTTTTATAAGAGTTTATTGAGTTCAGACTGCGAACTTCTCTTGCTTCTCTCCCTTCAGTTCTCACACCATCTCTCTCCCTCCACTCACCTTCAAAGATCTGAGGAAAATCTTTTGGAAAACTAAATCCTGCCGGGACGCGGAGGTGAGGCAGCAGTGCATTGCGTCATCTGGTTTTGATATCACCGGTATCTCAGATGTGACGAGTCTCTGCCCCTTCGGCACTCCCTTCATCACACACACACTTAAACACACACACACACATACACACACTTAAACACACATATACACACACATTCTCTTAAACACACATACAAGCGATATTGTTGTTTGCAAAAAATAATAAAAATACGACGCGATTTGATAATTGAATTGACAAGAATGTGTTTGTGTCTGACATCTGTGTTCCTCTCGGTATTCTGCGAAGAAGAAGAAGACTATAGCATTCCTTGTTAACAGTCTACCCTTTGCATTCGTTAACATACAATTGTCTTTAAAACATTTTTAAAAAAATTAGATTCATGCCTTAATGCAGCGGTTCTCAAACTTTTATGCTCGGCGACCCCTTTCTACAATCCCCCACTCTCTCGCGACCCCCGCACACACAAACACATACAGCGATAGAAGAATAGACAAGAACAATCCTTAATTTCATTGGTCTTAGGCAACCCCTGGCAAATCGTCAATCGACCCCCAAGGGGGTCGCGATCCACAGGTTGAGAACCCCTGCCTTAATACCTTGCTGCGGTATAATGTAAACTATTGAAACAACCAAAATACTAAAAAAATACTGTATCAATTAGTTTGGATCCGCCATGTAATTAAATTTGTAATAAGCCTCAAACGACAATCTATAAAGGGAACTAATTCAGCTTATGCCACCACTGCAGTCAAGTACTATTTTTCCCTTGTTTGTGATACCAAACAAAGTAATTTATTACCAATAGTTAATTAACTAATTGGTTATTTTTTAAAATTGATTATCACCTAAAAGAAATAATTGTGCAAAATTTCAGCTTGATCTGAGATTGGTTGTCAGAGAGATGACATGTCAAAACTTTTGGCCAGACAAACAGACATACAGACAGTCAAAGTTAGCTGATATAAGCTTTGTAAAAATTGGTAAGGAAGTTGATGAACACCTATCACGTGACCTGTGGCAGAAAACAAATAATGTTTAACTCTTTCTCCTCGTAATTATTTACCACATTCTGGTGGAATCAGCGCTGGTATCGTCACTTAGGAGAGAAAGAGTTAATAAACAAACAAACACATAGCATGCTATTTCACAGTTGTTGTTCTTGTTTTGATGTTTATCTATATGCCATGGTATCATTAATTATTCTTATTTACCATTTGTTTCGTCCAGATTACCAACACAATGTACACGAGCCTCTCCATCGGATTGGTTGCTTTCCTCATGTGGTCCACATCGAGGGCGTGTCCAGAGTTTTGTTTCTGCTTTGACAACACCTTTGTCACATGCTCCAACTTCCAGATACTGGACCTGGCCATGTTGCCCTCTCGTACGGACACGCTGACCATCAGCTCTGGGGACATTGACGAGCTGCCCATGGGCTTCCTGGCTATGGCTAAACGTCTGCGGTTCCTGGAGATCTCTAAGCTGCGAGTTCGAGTGGTCAGACAGGGAGCTTTTAGAGGTAAATTTATGTGCAAATTGTCATAAATTGATTTACATTATCCTCTTATCTTATATAACACAGACGTTACTTCAAAAAAGAAGTGCAGGATTGTAGGAATATTCGTGTGTAGCTTATAATCCAACGACTTGACAATTAGTTATTTAGATTTGAAACTACTTTCATGCTTAACTCTTTCTCTCCGTAATTATTTACCACCTTCTGGTGGAATCAACGTTTGTATCGTCGGTTAGGCGAGAAATGGTTAATACTAGATCTCATCTTTTTAACCACTCACAAATGTAACTGTTTACAAAACATTAAAAAGAACGATAGCCTTCAGGTCACGAAATAGAGCTTCATTTTTACAAAGCTTGTATCAACTCTTGCCTTGTACAAATCTTGTACACGCTATTTCGTTCACTATCTATTCTCTGATCAAATTCAAACGATTACAACTATCTATCGATTGTGTGTTCAGATCCCCTGGTGTGCCTTATGGCTCAGAGGAAATGAAACTGAACTGCTTTATACACCCTGGGAAGACCACCGTTAGCCAAATAGAATATTTAAATTTAATCCCATGTCCCCTATTTTCTTGTATTTAATATGCATATTTAGCCAAATATGTGAATACTGAAGTAATATTTTCTATGGTTGCTATTAAAAAATATTTAATTACCAGTAATTAATTGTCTAATTGGTTACTTTTTAGCGGCCTCCGAAAGGGGAAAAGACGCTATTAGTTTTGTGCGAAATGGCTGTCCGTCTGTCCAGTTTAGATCTCGTAAACTAGAAAAGATATTGAAAATTCAAAGTTCTGATGCAACGGCTACTTTTTTTTCTGAAAGCGAAAAATATAATTTTTAAAATCAGTTATGCAAGCAGTTTTTTAAAGAGACAAAGCTATTAGTATGCATTATAAGTTAGACCTAAATTAAAACGAATAGTAATCTTGTAAACTTCATTTTCGTCAATTTTTTTTTTAAATGTCGGAAAATCTACATTTTTTTTTTCTTTTACAATTACATCAATTATAAGACTTCATTAATTTCATTTAGGCCAGGAGAGGCGCGGTAGCTGAGCGGTAAAGCGCTTGGCTTCCGAACCGGGGGCCACGGGTTTGAATCCTGGGGAATACTGAGTTTTTCAACTTCGGAATCCTTAGGCGCCTCTGAGTCCACCCAGCTCCAATGGGTACCTGATATTAGTTGGGTAAAAGTTAAGGCGGTTGGTCGTTGTGCTGGCTACATGACACCCTCGTTAACCGTAGGCCACAAAAACAGATGAACTTTACATCATCTGCCCTATAGACCACAAGGTCTGAAACGGGAAACTAGTTATGCCAGGTTCACATCTAACTTTGCATTTATTTTCAATTATCCTTTGATGTGCGGGACCGTTGGGTCACTACACAAGATCTGTCAACTTTCTTTCTCCATTCTTATCTCTCATTAGTATTTGATATAATTTCATTTGGATGTTCTTCCTGAAAATATTGAAGCCTGCCTGGGTGGACCACTTCGGGGGCCGATTTTGAGTTTGTGTTTCCAGACAAACTGTCTTTGTAATCTTGTTTTTTTATTGATTCATGTCTTGTCTATGTCAATGAATAATTGTGCGAAGTTTGAACTTGATCCAAGAATGGGTGTGAGAGAAATAAAGTGTACACACTTTTTTACCAGACAGACAGAGTGAGTTGATATAAGCTTTGTAAAAAAATGAAAGTAAAACTGGATAGGACACACCCTGCAAAAACTAAGTACCAATGTTGCAAGCCAGGCGCTTGATTGGAATCAGCAAAGAAAGATGAAAGTGGGCAGGCCCAAACAAACCTGGAAGGGGTCATTAGTGAAGCGGAGGATACTGGAATGACATGGGGAGCAGATGAAGAAAGCTGCTCAGAACCGAGTTCAGAGGATAGTTGTGGATACGACCCTACGCTCCCCTGTGGGTTACACAGAAACAAGTCATCTTTGTTCTTTATACAAAATGACTTTTAAACACCTTCAACGTTCTATCGAGACCATTAAAAAACTAGAAGATGACCGTACATCGTGACTGTTAGTTCTAAATTGGGAATGAATACAATCCTATATAAATATTCACTAATACAGACTTTAAGTTCTTACTATTTATTCCGTTCAAAGCTAATTAAAAGAACTCGGATTGTATGGCCTCCTTCAGTGGCCATGCCACTATAGATCATCTCTTGGAAATGAGATGAATGCCTGGACATTTGTTATGTCCGGAAGATGTCGCTCATACAGCAGCACACCCCCCCCTCCACACACCTAATTATTAATTAAATCTTCATCTAAATATTATATTTAAATCTTAAAATAAACACGAATAACATAAAATAGATGAGGATAAAAATGTATTCTTTTTGAATCCCCAGGTTTGGCAAATCTGGATAAGTTCTCTATCACAGACTCTACATTTGATATAGTGGAGCCGGAGAGCTTCAGTGGGATGAGATCTATTCAAGAGTTTGAAATCATTAGTTCTCAGTTCGGAAGAGTCGGCAAGCACGCCTTCTCCTCCTTGTCGAGCATCCGGAAATTCACCATCTGGCTTTCATCCTTCGGCACGCTCGCCGACGAGGCCTTCTTCCGGATGCATGACGTCACATCCTATCAAATCTACTCCAGCAACGTCACCCACGTGGGCAGGGATATTTTCAAAGGGGTGAAGGGTGTCGAGGAGGTCGTAGTTTACGACAACAATATTGATTCCATGTCAGAGAGAAGCTTCAGGGATTTGGCAGTCACTGTCAAGAAACTGTCTGTCCGCCAAAACACGTTTATATGTTCCTGTAGCCTATCATGGATATTATCCAATCCAGAAATGACGGACAATGCGTGTGTTTTTCCTGGTCAGTTTTTCACCGCGAAGGAGAGAACCTTCCAGCTCCGGGATCTGACTCCCGAGATTTTATGCTCTGCTGCTCAGCCAGTGCCACACAGCACAGAGGCGTCGCCAAGCGTCAGTCTATTTCCTAATAGCAGCGACGACGTGCCCGAAGTCCATGACGACATTCAAACTGAAATTGAAAAACCTTCTGATGACATTGGGCGAATCACGACGGAGAAAGTGTCCGAACCACAGATACTTCCGGTGATCGAATCGTTTGACGAGGATTTGACCTTCATTGACCACATCCTGTTTGAAGACAATATATCCCCGACCTTGATGGACAAGAACGGAACAATGTCTGTTTCCATTGAAGAAAGCAACTTTGAACTGGAAAGCGTCTCTCCAGAGCCCACAAGACAGCTCCATGATATAATATCCATGGTAGGTACAGTTCATCTCATTGAGAATGTGACTCAGAGTGTAATAGACATGAGTGGTAACCATTCCGTAGAACTAGTCCTGGTGGGAGGCGCCAAGGTCGTCACAGATAATCCAGAACAAACGTTTGAAACAGAGGACACGAGCACGGGAGACAATAACATGGACTCTGTACACATAGTGGGGGAGTACATTGAAGCCTCTGTCACACCTGTGCATCAAGAAGTGGATCTGTCTCTTCCTTCTGCACACGACACGCCGAAATTTCCGGACAACGCAACGACTGATAATACAGTGGTCACCTGGGAGCAAGAGAACGTCTACTTTGACCAAAAGACGCAGCTGTCTTCTTCAGAACACGAAGACGACTTCGGCTCAGAGCCATCATTGGATGAGTTCTTGGACGAAGATTCTGAAAGGCGGGAAGATAGCGTCACCGACGACAGCGAAGTCGGCAACGATTCCTCAGCCACGAAAGTTGTGGTCGATAAATTAGCTCTCGCTGTGAGTGGAAGAGTGAACGAGCAAGCTCGACATGAAATGCACGAGAGGAAAGACGAACGGAAGAAAAGAAAACCTGGCAACTCTGAAATGAGCCTCCGTGCAAGTTTACTCGGTGTTTTAGCCAGCTTACTCTTCTGTATACTGCATTGGTTAGCGCTGGTGTAAACTTTGACTTTCCTTCACAGAGTTCAGACAATTAAATCATCAATGTTGGCAGCTATTGTAAAAACAAACAACCACAACTGTGTACTTGACTAAGCATTGTATTCAGAAGTTACTACCAGGCATTCTACGTCATATGAGCCATTAACAAAATTAATCTAGCTCATTTGCTTTCTCGACATTGCAACTTGAAACGCTGTCCGGTTATGCCCGAACCTACGACCCGCTGGCCACACTCGGCCCATGCCTTCCTGCCCCTCGAACCCTCTGCCCACTGCATTGTAAAGCCGGAGAGCCTCAATTTCATGGGGCTTGACGACTGGCCGCCAGTGTGTCGTGTACCTTTAGCTCCCAGAAAAAATGGTTGGGCATCACTGCTATTAAAACTAAGCCAACGAAGCTGGCCTAATTCCGGCCTAATTCATTTTTTTCCCGTTTTATTTATGCTGTGATATTTGGTTCTTGAATTATGAAATGAATGTGTCAAGATAAGCAATCTTCCAAGGCCCGAATTCTCTACTTCTAAAACAGTCATTAATCTTCATTGCTTTGCAGAAGTAAGATTACTTCCCTTGGCCTAGCTTCTGCTTCAGCCTTCATCATCACGATCAATTAACACTGAAGATCAAACTTCGCAATGGAAATTTGCATTAGCCAGTATGGCAATAAAAACCTCTGAATCTGGTATTCTAATAATTTTGTAAATAGCACATACATATACTATGACTCGTTTCAGTGTATCTTGTCTATACCAAAGAAATACTTTAAGTCCTGGTGTATACCTAAACTAATTTAATGGACATGTGTGATTGGAGAAAGGAGGCGCGGTGGCTGAGTGGTAAAGCGCTTGGCTTTGGAACTGGACGGTTCGAATCCTGGTGAAGACTGGGATCTTTACTTTCGGGATCTATAGGGTGCCTCTCAGTCCACACAGCTCTATTGGGTACTTGACATTTGTTGGGGAAAAAGTGGAGACGCTTGCTTGGTCTTTGTGCTGCACACATAGCACCCTCGTTAACCTTGAGCTACAGAAACAGATGACCTTTACTTTATTTGCCCAATGGACTACATGGTCTGAAACGTGAATTTTACTCTTTCCCTTGATAGGAGAAAGGAAACTAATCAAACAAGCCTACACGCAGATGTATGCACAATGACTATAAAGTGGTTAACAATTAATGCAGAGTTATTGTTCTTCTCTTTTGGCACCTGGGTTTATCCGCAGAACAAAAGACAAACTTTTAGACTTTAAAATACTCAAAAAGACATAGATAAAGACACATTTATTATTTCATATTCTAAGACAAGTGACAAGTGCCATTAGAACACGGATTGCAAGAATCAGCCAGGAAAACCAGTGACATGGCAGAGTTTAACTATATTAATTAATTTGTACGACTAAATAAACATGGATTGGATTAAGAAGTAATTATTTACTTTATTTACGCACGCCTTTGTATATTATATGCTAAGTATATTGTGTTTAATGTAGGTAGGTGGGGGAAAGTTTAATATCAGAATCTGTACAAACTAGGAATGGCTTTTGCACAGAGCTGTTTTAAATGTCTGACACCAAACGACGTTACATGGTGCGACAGCAAAACACAAGATGAAAGTAAAAACAGCACAGTTTAGGTAAAACTCGATTACGCGTGTAAGCAAGACGTGTGTAAGCAAGACGCGTGTAAGCAAGACGCGTGTAAGCAAGACGTGTGTAGGCAAGACGTGTGTAAGCAAGCCATGTGTAAGCAGACGTTCTTGGAGCTCGTTGATCCTGTTCTAAAAAAAAAAAAAGTTTTTTTGGCAATACTACATGAGTTCACGTTCTTGATGTTATTACAGTTGAGTTATTTTGGCAGTACTGAACGGTTGCTGCGAACAGACGAACTCCTTAATTACAGAAAGGGGAGACAAAAAACACTCATTTTTGTCTACTGGCATGTTACAACATGATGGTTATCTAACTTTAAACAAAGATAGCACTGATAGGCGTCCTTTTCGTTTGTATATATCAGCCATGTTTATACATCTCAATACTACGTTTATCCGGAATTCCAATTACTTTTTTTTCCCCATGCTGACCTTTATTTGACCCACAAGTGACCTTCATATGTGTGAGCGAAACATTGGAGAGCAAAGATATATTTTAAGGTTCAGTGTCTCCATCGATGAAGAGTCACTCGTGACATGTTGTCTTTACATCATGTTAATTTGAAAGGTCAAGAAGTTTTGTCTCCGTGTTGAGAGGAAACTAAATTAAAAATGAAGTGGATTGGAGTTGAAGATTCTGGAAAGTGAGGGGGGGGGGAGGTTACAAAGAAACAAAGACTGAAGAGACAGAGAGAGAGGGAGAGAGAGAAAGTGAGAGAGATAGAGAGAGAAAGGGAGAGAGAGAAAGGGAGAGAGAGAGAGAAACGGAGAGAAAGTGAGAGAGATAGAGAGAGAAAGGGAGAGAGAGAAATGGAGAGAGAGAAAAGGAGAGAGAGAGAAAAAGAGAGAAAGGAAGAAAGAGAGAAAGGAAGAAAGAGAGAAAGGAAGAGTGATAGAGAGAGAAAGTGAGAGAGAGAAAGTGAGAGAGATTGAGAGAGAAAGTGAGAGAAAAAGTGAGAGAGATTGAGAGAGAAAGTGAGAGAGAGAAAGTGAGAGAGATAGAGAGAGAAAGTGAGAGAGATTGAGAGAGAAAGGGAGAGAAAGTGAGAGAGAGAAAGTGAGAGAGATTGAGAGATAAAGGGAGAGCGATAAAGGGAGAGCGATAGAGAGGGAAAGTGAGAGAGATAGAGAGAGAAAGGGAGAGAAAGTGAGAGAGAGAAAGTGAGAGAGAGAAAGTGAGAGAGAGAAAGTGAGAGAGATAGAGAGAGAAAGGGAGAGAGATAGAGAGAAAAAGGGAGGGAGAGGGAAAGATATAGATGGTAATGATGGGACTTGTTGGGAGAAGCGGGTTAGGTTAAGGAGCAAATAAAGATGAGAGAGGAAGATATATAGACATCTCTCTCTCTCTCTCTTTAGATATTTATATATCAGAGAAAGAGAAGGGGGGTATGGGTAGAGGGAAGAGAAGAGAGAGAAGTCAAGTGATGTATACACAGAACCAATGATAACCACCTCGACCCAATATCATTCTGTCTGAACGAGTGGGGTCTGTCTTCCCCTAGTGCTATTAGAGCATAGAATGGGTTGCCTGAGTCAATCAGGAAAAAACCTATGAAATTAAGTCATTGATTAAAATGCATGACTAGATTGACCTAGGGACACGCGTAGGAGGTAATCATCTTTCTTTTTTTTTTTTTTTTTTGAAGTAACATCTGTATTTTATAAGATGAAGACATAAGAGTCCATAAGATGGAAATGATTTGTTAAACGGGCGTTTCTTTGTCTCTGGTACCAGTACCACCTCGGGGGTGGGCTGTTTGTTCGATATTTATGCCAGAATTGGGAGAAATATATGTGCGATTCTCTTAGCTATATTGGAGTTTGTATGTGCGCTACGTGGAAATGGGTACTGTGAGGTAAAAAGCTTACTGTGAAGGGCTTTAAAAGGTTGGAAAATCTTGTATTAGTTTAGTGGTTCCCAAACTTGTTCCATAACGGAACACCTCGCATATTCTCGGATTATTTACTGGAACACTTCGCTTAGTTTTTAATAATAGTAATAATAATCCTTATTGTCCGGATGGAAATTTGTCTTACAATTTGTGCATAAAAGAGAGGTTAATCGCGGGTGGCCTACTAGTCAATAATTTTAGTAGTTTGTGGAACACATATTTAGGCCTCGCGTAACACTGGGGTTCCGTGAAACACGAGATGATATTAAGCATATGGGCCATGGCAACGCCCGGTGAGCCGGCACCGAAAGGACCCGTGAGCGTCGTCGCTGAATGGACCGCTTGTAAAAGATTTTATAATACTCTCTTATTAAAGAACCCCCAAGCAGAGTCATAATTGGCACCACCTTACCTTTTATACAAAACGCTTTAACTCTTTCTCTCCGTAATTATTTATCACATTCTATTGGAATCAACGTTGGTATCGTTAATTAGAAGAGAAAGAGTTAAAGACTTTACACTCCGTGGCGTAACAACCACAGTGCAAGGTGGCTCAGTATGTCCAGGCTCATGACCATCAAATGTAATGTGGGCCGGTCTGTATACTAGTTCTAGGGTTCATTTAGACACCCAGTCCGCCCCTGAGTTTAAGCTAAACATAAGGACATTTTATCTTCCATTATTCTGAATTAATATATACGTCGTACTGTTGTGATATCGTTAATCTGTGTTTATAGTAGCATGACACTATTTGACATGCTGTTCATTTATTGGATATGACACTGATCTATACAGGTTCATTTTGTTTGTTTATATATGACATGTATAAATATATGATGTATAACAGTTGTTCATTTCCTTGCCTAGCTTTTGTTGTTATACACATGCGATGACCTGGCGGTGACGGACTATTAAATACGATGGATGATAAGAAGAGAGAAAATAATGAAGAGAGAGAGAGAGAGCGAGAGAGGGAGAGAGAGCGAGAGAGGGAGAGAGAGCGAGAGAGGGAGAGAGAGCGAGAGAGGGAGAGAGAGCGAGAGAGGGAGAGAGAGCGAGAGAGGGAGAGAGAGCGAGAGAGGGAGAGAGAGCGAAAGAGGGAGAGATAGCGAGAGAGGGAGAGAGAGCGAGAGAGGGAGAGAGAGCGAGAGAGGGAGAGAGAGCGAGAGAGGGAGAGAGAGGGAGAGAGAGCGAGAGAGGGAGAGAGAGCGAGAGAGGGAGAGAGAGCGAGAGAGGGAGAGAGAGCGAGAGAGGGAGAGAGAGCGAGAGAGGGAGAGAGAGCGAGAGAGGGAGAGAGAGGGAGAGAGGGAGAGAGAGGGAGAGAGGGAGAGAGAGCGAGAGAGGGAGAGAGAGCGAGAGAGGGAGAGAGAGCGAGAGAGAGCGAGAGAGGGAGAGAGAGCGAGAGAGGGAGAGAGAGCGAGAGAGGGAGAGAGAGCGAGAGAGGGAGAGAGAGCGAGAGAGGGAGAGAGAGGGAGAGAGGGAGAGAGAGCGAGAGAGGGAGAGAGAGGGAGAGAGAGCGAGAGAGAGCGAGAGAGGGAGAGAGAGAGCGAGAGAGAGCGAGAGAGGGAGAGAGAGGGAGAGAGAGGGAGAGAGAGCGAGAGAGGGAGAGAGAGCGAGAGAGGGAGAGAGAGGGAGAGAGAGCGAGAGAGGGAGAGAGAGCGAGAGAGGGAGAGAGAACGAAGGGAGAGAACGCGATAGTTAGAGAAAGAAAGCTAGAGAGAGAGAATGAGACCGCGAGAGTTTGATAGAGAGAAAAGAGAGAGATAGAAAGCTTAACAGAAAGAGGGAGAGAGAAAATCCTTCAGAGAGTGGGAGAGAGCTTAAGATAGACTGTGAAAGAGAAAGAGAGAGAGAGAGAAAGAAAAACCTTCAGAGAGTGAGGAGAGAGCTTAAGATAGACTGTGAAAGAGAAAGAGAGAGAGAGAGAGAGAAAAACCTTCAGAGAGTGAGGAGAGAGCTTAAGATAGACTGTGAAAGAGAAAGAGAGAGAGAGAGAAAGATATATAGATATATATATAGAGAGAAGAGAGAAAGATATATATAGAGAGAGATAGAGTGAAAGAGAGAAAGAAAGAAAGAGAGAGGAAATAAGGAAAAAGAAAGCTTAGAGAAAGGTAAAATGAAAGTTAAAAGAAACTAAAAAGAAAAAACTAGATCTCTGTGTATGTGTGTGTGTAAGGAGGTGTGTCTGTGCCTGGACTGAGCTTACAACTATTTTTTTTTTAATAAAAATAATAATATAATCTGGGTGATCAATCGATTTCGAATGCTTAAGTCTGTTTCTGTTACTTTTCTTTAATCGATATGAAGAGCTGATATCCAGCAGACTAAACATTACTATCTGAGTAATTTGTGACAAAATATCCAGGTCAAAGCTGGGTCTCTGTATCCTTGACCTTCACAATGTCTTACTGTAACTCAAAAAAAGCCATGTATAGAAATTTTGTAAGCAATGTTCAATTAATAAAATAACATTTCTCTCGCATTTATAAATAGTTTGGACATAAATAAACAACTAATTTGTTGGTTTTTTTTTTAGTTGTTTATTTTTAGTGTGAATTTTTGTTGTTGTTGTTATTACTTCCCTTGTTTCTATAGAGTTTTATCCCTTTGGTTTAAAAATAAACAGTCCATTGACTCAACATGCAAAAACTAACACATAAAAAATAAAAAAACTAAAATGTTTATAAAGTGTATCATCTCTTTATTATTATTACTATTATAGCTTTTATATAGCGCTACTTTCATGCTTATAGCATGCTCAGAGCGCTTTGGTCCTATCTGACCAGTGGGGGTGGGGGTGGGGTGGAGGGGGGTATCTAGGAGTTGGTTTTCCGTGCTGCCTTTAGGCGCTCAGTAAACACAACTCTGCCCGAGTCGGGTGTCGAACCTCGAGCCCCATTCTAGGTAGCCAACACAAGCCAAGTTCAAGCGCAAATAGCCTCTCGACCCACGCTTTCCCACTCTTCATGATGTTCTAAAACTTCATATTGTGGGTATTAATATATTTTTACAAAGCCTATATATATCAACTCACTCTGTCTGTCTGGTAAAAACGTTTGTGCCTGTTATTTCTCCGACACCTAATCTCGGAACAAGATGAAATAGTGCACAAATATTTATTGGAATAGACAAGACGTGAATAAATAAAAGAATATTTACCATTAGTCAATTAACTGCTGGTAATTGATTAGATTGTTTGGTACTGAGGAGGGAAATTGATCTTTCGGTATTTACAGATATGGCTAAATATGTAAGGTTTGGTCACATTATATAATTGTTCACATTACTTTTCCTACACCATATCCCTGATCAAGTTAAAAATTAAACAATTATTTATTGTACCTAACAAAACTTGAATACTTTTTTTTTTTAAATTAACCAATTAGTCAATTAAGTATAGGTAATTATTAGTTTTTGTTATATCGAATAAGGCAAACATTACTGAGAGATATAGTTGTGTAAGTGAGGAATTCTTTCCCATTTTTTTTAAAATGCTATTTTTAGTACACCTCGGCGACAAGGGCGGCAATCCGTCTCCATGAAAATCTGTGGACATCAATGATTGTTAGTAAATACTACAATAAACTTTATAACATTAATACTACAATGTTTTCAAGGCTGTGTTTTGCGAGGCGTGAATAAGTGTTCCTAGAACTATATGGGTAATTAACTAGGGAATTAATTCTTAAGTAAATGCAGAAAAAATTATTTATTAGATCTTGCCCGAAAAAAAACACAAAATATAACAACAGCACACTGAACTTTAAACCGATGAGAATGCATCTGGTATCACACAAAGTCATTGCGTGCGTCATGCTTACGCCCAAGAGTTTGATGATTTAACTACGATGGGTTTTGGATTTTGTTATATGTTTCAACAAAGTCAAAAGTTTAGAAATAGGATTGACGCCAAGCTAGATACTAGAATTCATCTGAAGAGACCAGATATTCGAATTCAGCTTACCAAACCAGATTTAAGCATTTAGCTTACCAAACCGGATATAGTAATTCAGCTTACCGAACCAGATATTAGTATCCAGAATACAACACCGGATATCGAAATTCAGATTACCAATATCATACCATGACATTTTTAAAAATGCAAATACAACTGTTTTTTTCTTATTGTTTTAATACCTGAAAATTAATTATAATCCTAATAGGGCTACATTAATTATTTATTTTAAACAAACATGAATATTAATCAAACGTATAAAAAAGCAAGGTGTCTCGTTAAGTTGTCTGAATGTGCGAAATGTTCCGTTTAAGGAAAAAGTCTAGGAAACACTGACAAAGAGGTGCCATGGTACAAGCATTGCATGTCTTAGTTATATGTAAATTTGCTTTACCAAAAGAATGATGTTTCTTTTTTTATTATAATTTGATAAAAAGTGCATTTCAGTAGTTGGAGAGTCATATTAATTTTACATTAAAAGATACTTTAAAAAAAACACGAAAAATAAACCGTTCAGTCTGAACGACAAAAGATAATGGTGAGTTAATAATTTATCTTTTTTTTTTATAGTAAAAAAACATTCATATTAATATTTGTATTTTGATAATTGATTCCCATCAGGTACGACTGGGAGGGGGCAAAGGTGTACTACCTCAGAGGGCCAGAGTCAAAATAGGCTTCTTGAATAAAAAGAAGTTTTTCAAGTTATTTCAAGTCACATAAATAAAAATATCTAATAGAAAAGGTCACGCATGCGCAGACTGAAATGTTACGAAACTCTCTTTTCCTAGGTCTAAAACACTATTTCAGCTCTAAGATGATAGAACTTCTCTTCGCAAAGATAGTTTTATAATTAAACTCATTAACATACTAATTATAGTCCATTCATTTCATATTTTAATCAAATTAACATTCAAATTTGTTTTTCTTAAGCATTTTTACATAGATCTACATTCGTTCGCCAATGTTTTCATAAAAAATTGAATTAAGGTCAATTAGTTATTTTTAGCTTTTAAAATCATATTATGAATGACTTATAACATCATTATTTACTTGAATTGTTTCTAATGCACTAAATCACTGACTATATCAGCAATACGCAAGTTAAGATCCGCGGGCAGCGGGTAATATCTGTCTAGTATTAAAATATAATAAGCCTACAGCGGCGGATGGCTGCCTGGTCGAGCGGTTTGCGCGCTGGACTGTCGTTCAGATTTAACGATGGTCGAGGGTTCAAACCCTGCCCGCTCCCATCCCCCGTCGTCCTGCGGGAGGTTTGGACAAGGAAGTAATTATCTTCAACTCTGAAGGAACATCCGAAACATGTAAAACATTTGACAAACATTTTAGCTGTGCAGTTTGTCTACCAGTAGCTTGGTGCTACAAGTCAACGACTGCCTACAAGAAAGCAAGAGAACAAGAGATAAGAAGAATTTTGATGGCAGGGTGCTAAGAAGGTGATTTAGTTGGCAGGGTGCTAAGAAGGTGATTTAGTTGGCGGGGTGCTAAAAAGATAATCTAGTTGGAAGGGGGCTAAAAAAATTAGTTGACAGGGTGCTAAAAGAGAATTGAGTTGGAAGGTGCTCAAAAAAATTTAGTTGGCAGGGTGCTAAAAAGAAAATTTAGTTGGCAGGGTGCTAAAAAGAATATTTAATTGGCAGGCTGCTAAGAAGATGATTTAGTTGGCAGGGTGCTAAAAAAAGAATTGAGTTGGAAGGTGCTAAAAAAGTTTAGTTGGCAGGGTGTTAAAAAGAAAATTTAGTAGGCATGGTGCTTCAAAGAAAATTTAGTTGGCAGGGTGCTAAGAAGATGATTTAGATGGCAGGGTGCTAAGAAGATGAATTAGTTGGCAGGGTGCTAAGAAGATGAATTAGTTGGCAGGCTGCTAAGAAGATGATTTAGCTGGAAGAGAGCTACAAAGATGATTTAGTTATAGAAAAACACCGATTTCCTCTAGTCATAAGTGGATGGTTGCCTGGCCGTGCGGTATGCGCTGGATACCCTGCTCGCTGCCATCACCCTTCGTCCTGCGGGAGGTTTGGACTAGGAAGTAGGTCCTCTTTAACTCCGAAGGAACATCCGAAACATGCAAAGCCCTTTGGGACAAAAAATGCTAAGTAAACGTGGGGAAAGTCTATCAAAAAGTTTGTTTGGTAATACATGCAGTAACGTTGTGTGCTTCTGACTAGAGTTCTTTCCCCATGAGTATCAGACAATGGGCCTCATTCACCAATCGTAAACAAACAACATTTAGTCACGTGATCTTATTGATAAAACAATGGAGGAAACTGTCACGTGACAACCATCATGAATTAAACATGAGATTGTATATGATATAGTAGAGATAGAGCACCACGTGGCTAAATGTTGTTTGTTTACGATTGATGAATGAGGTCCATTGAAATTTTAATAATTCTGTTTACTTTTGGCATAACATCCTTTGTCATGGGCTTTAAATGTTTTTTCTTACGCAATAAAATAGATATCCAGACGTTTGAGACTAACTAAAAGTGGCCAGGACACAGTTGACAAGACAAGGCTAAAAATATTATTGATTATTTGTGTTTGTCATTTGGAGATAGTCCCACCAAAAGATAATCATAGTGATCTCCCTTTGTTTTACACTCATTCGTGAGATCCTGTTGACGTGTTTTAAGCTAATAAAATTCCGATTGAAAGAAAAAGAAGACAAGACGATGTGGAGAAATATGGTGCGATCTAATGGAACCCAAAAAAAAAACGCAAGAAAATGAAAAGTGGAATAATGGGAGAGATTTTGCAATAAATAAATATATCAAATATTGAAAGATCGCTTTGACAACTTCTGTATTTTGTACACGTGACGCACCAAAAATCTTGCTATTTATGTATCCACCTCAATATAAAAGAATCTCCAATAATAGATGTGCTCGTATTATTAACTTTTAAACCAAAATTGGGTAAATTGCTTGTATCATTGTTGTACCGTGTGTGCTGTGAATGTGTGTGTGTGTTTTAGCTAGCGTGTAAATACGGCCTGAATGTGAAGGTTTGATCTGCCAGCGTGCCAGAGACGATAAAAATCTGGCATTCTCGCCAAACGAGCAGGGGCCAAACTTCATTGATAAATCCTGATTCAGATCAATCTGTTTCTTTTTTTTTTTCCAAGATTGCTTCATTTTTGACCCTTTTTTTTGTGTGGAGAGCTCACAAGGCTACGCCCATCTGTTCCTGTATACATACATACTCTCTCTCTTTCTCTCTACCGCACACACATACCTAAGAGATCACCACAGAAACACTGTGAATCATGTACTAACAATAACTTGCAGACTTCGCGCTGTTTCCGATTCTCCCAGACTTGCTGCTTCAAGGGCAGCAACTCCTGTTGTGTAAATACAGATCCGCTTCAGTCTTGCCTGGCATTGCCTCCCTTTCAAAGGGCGCTAGAGCCTGCGTTCTATTTCGTGAATAAACTCTCCTTGTTTGTCAGATTAGTGAAATAGATCTATCGGTGGGGCAAGAGAGTGTATCCAACCTTATTGAAATTCTGCCAGCATTTTACCTTTAGCTATACATTGGGTTGCCAGACGCCCGGCAAAAGGAGGCCAAGTCCTCCTTTTGTTAGCTTCGTGTCCTCCGTCGACAGGCATCTGCCTAAAGCGTAAAAATTTCCGGCTTTTCCCCAACAATTGGATAGTATCCATCAACCGGGTTTATTCTCTCATATAATCTGGATTCATTGCACAAGCTTAATAACAGACAGAAAGTAAGATGCCAACTTTTTTTTTTACCATCATAGTGATCTCCCTTTGTTTGACACTGATTCGTTAGATCCCGTTGACATTTTTTTAACTAATGAAATTCCGCTTTCGAGAAAAAGAAGACAACAGAATATGGAGAAATATGGTGCTATCTAATGGGACCTTCTTGAACATGTGTCAGTTTGTTCAAGGATCTTCAAAAGAAACCAGTTACTCAAAATACATCAAGATCTTCTAGTGTTTTTTTTTGGTCTTATTTTGTTTTTGCCTTACGAGGCAGTTGCTTACAATAAATCCACAAGTAAGTATGATACTCTAAACAGTATGATCCCATAAAACAGTTCAATCGATCACCTTCTCCTGTTTGGAAGATCATGTTGCCATTCACAGCCTTTGTATTATCGCTAATGGAATGCGCGCTGATTCAACCGAACTGGCTTTACATTCACAACTGTGGCGTAGCCCCACCAACATATTCTTGAACCCGGGCCCACGAGTACCTTGCTACGCCATTGATTCACAAAGCTTTACGATAACTTTCTTAAGTTATTTTTACATGTGTAGGACAAACATGTTGTGGAGACAAAGTCGAGTGGGTGTGTGGTACATTTGCGGGCACTCTGTTTGCTATGACTACACCGTTGCAATGCCGGATTTTAGTAAGTGGAGGCCCTGGACAGTATTTTCTTGTGGAGGACCTTACCCTCCCCAAGCTTCAATATAAATGACTAGATAATATTAACAAACATCAGGTCATGTCTTGGTGGTGAAGAATGAAAAAAAGTACTTGTACATTTAATATCTT
This sequence comes from Biomphalaria sudanica, assembly GCA_036873155.1. Lineage (NCBI taxonomy): Eukaryota > Metazoa > Mollusca > Gastropoda > Planorbidae > Biomphalaria > Biomphalaria sudanica. The sequence continues at coordinate 333,073 of JAZGLO010002458.1, read as the reverse complement.
TATTTAGTTGTTAATTTCTCGGCCACATCTTTTCCCAGTAGCACATCATTGCTAGGAGGATCCTAACAATGGAATTGAGATGCTACAGAAGGATCCTAGGCATCGCTTTCAAAGACCGCATCACAAACCAAGAGATTAGAGACAGTGTTCCTGCAGCTATCGGACCCCAGGATGATCTGCTAATTATTGTAAAGAAACGCAAGCTTAAAATATATGGCCATATTACAAGATCCACGGGGCTCGCAGAGACTTTCCTTCAGGGAACAGTACCAGGAAAAAAGAAGAAGAGTCAGACAGAGAAAGCGATGGGAGGACAACATAAAAGAATGGACGGGCCTACCATTGATAGAGGTTTTAAACAAGACAAAAGACAGGGAGGAATGGAGAAAGACAGTCGACAAATCTTGCCTGGTGCCCCAACGGTCCAACAGACTAAGGGATAGGTAAAGGTACATCATTAGCACGTACTTGTGGAACTCCAGGCTCGATTTTTTTTCATATTGTACATCGTAAGATAAGTGCCTCTCACTGGAGGATGTATTTCCCTTTCCTTTCCACTGCACGCTGAGGATCGAAAAGTCCTTTACAACTGCCTTTAAAAAGTCCTTTACAATGACTTTAAAAAGTCCTTCAAAGCTAATACTGACAGTCACCACCTGAAAGTTGGTAACAGTCAGCCTTAGTTTTGAAGGACTTTTTAAAGTAATAATAATATTACTGACCTACCCACCATTTGTGTATTTATCAATAAAAGAACTAACAAACAAATAAAAGAACCAAACTATAGTAAGTAAACAGTATTTCTGTACATTATTAGGTAATACACTTCTTATACAATTTGTAATTTCAATTCAATTAAGAATGAGCTTTTCTAATTGTAATTAAAAGTTCAATTATTTTTTTTTCTTTACATGATTCTAATGAAGTGTCTTCAGATTTGAAGGAATTACCCCCTAATCCAAACCATACACACCACAAGGGGAAAGGTGGTGAGCAGTGTTTGAACTAGGGGACCATTAAGACAACAGTTCACAGCCAGGCATTTGAGCCACCCTGACACTTATTGGGAACTTACAGAAGTATTTGCATAACTTTGTGTTAAAAAAAAAAAAAAGGCAACCAAATTCTGTACTAATTCAATTCTGGTCTTAATTAGTATTCATTAGATCTTACAACTTTAAAACTTCACAAATTATTCCTTAATTCTGAACCATATAAAATAATGTTTTGTTTGAAAGGGGAGAGCATATGATTAAAAAAAAAAAAAAAGCAAAAGTAAAATTTGGTCATACAAATTATTCTTTTATTACATATCATGATTTATTATAAATTTAATTTAACAAAGTTTATTGTACACAAAATGTATTAGTTAAAACATGTATTTACATAGTAACTGAAATTGAAAACAATTATACATTTTGATTTTTTTTAAATATGAAAAATAAAAAAAAACACAAAAAAAAACTAAATAATTAATCATAAATCATATATAGGCTATATATATTGACGATACAAACATACACATATGAAGACCTTCCATTGACATCTTCTACATACTGTTCTTGCAGATAATGTAAACTTTAAATTAAATGTTATACTATAAAAGAAAAGCATTTTTTTTTCTAGTTCCCCCTTTCAGTACAGTCCTACTATACCCTCAAACCCACCATTACTGGGTTTATATGAAGTCTCTGACACAAGACAAATTAGTGTAGTGTACATTATTATACACATTTTTCTGGATAACATTCTTAACATTTTGTAACATTTCTGTTGTTCCTCTCTGTTTTGTATGTTTGTTCGGATGTTTCTGCAAAATTGAAGATGATTTACATTTTAGCCCAAACCTGTGGCAGGAATGTGGTGGAGGACAGCATGTAGGGTTTAGGATGTAATAATCTTCTTTTTCAAAGTAATATATAGGATAAGATAAGATACCACGGAGAGGACAGTCCAGTGAACTTACCACATGACCATGCAGCTATCTATGTTAGCTCAGAAATCAATATAAAATCACAGATCTCCTGGTTTGTACTAAATTCCATTAATGCAAATAATCGCAAAAAAAGATTAAACATGTTTATAATGACAAAAACAAACTGATTTGTTGGCCAGCATTCTTCAAAAACAGAAATGAGAGGAAGAGAAAGTCAAGCAGATGAACCAAAAAAAAAAAAAAAAACAACAACCAATCACAAACAACAAGAAAAAACCAACTAGCCACAACTCCAACCAAGTCTACAACATTTGATGACTATTATTTATACAATAAATATACATTTCACTCCAAAGAAAATGAATGGAATGGTTTCTTTGAATGGTTAAAAAAAATTGAAAGGTACACAAATGAAACATTGCAAGATTGAAATAATGGGAGAGTGAAAACATAAGGGAAGTAAATCAAGTAAAGGTATCTTCTCCAGACCTTGCTATCTACAGGGGTGGGGGGGACAGATGATGTACAGCTCATCTGTTGCTATGGCTGACAGTTAACAGGGTATCATGTGGCCAGTACAATGACCAACCGTCTTTACACTTTCTCAGCATATGTCAGGTGCACATTAGAGTTGGATAGACTCAGTGGCATCCAGTCTTCATGGGGATTCAAAGCCAAGACCCCTCTATTTGGATGCCAAGCCCTCAACCACTCAGTCTTGAGGCCCCATAAAACACTAGGTACTTAAATATTCAAATTTTGTTTCATTAGTTTTTTTTAATTAGTTGATCTAAACTTACAATCACCTTTTTTGTCTAAGCAATATTTGAAAAGTTATCTTGAAATACACTGCAGTACACATTATGCTGGATCATCGTACAAAGATAACATTAAAACCCACCAGAATTACATTCAGTATTTCGTTGCATATACCCCATCTAAACCCTAAATAAAAACACAAACTCCATGCCGTAATTGTCAAGAACAATATATAACTGTTTTTGATGTAAAGAAATAAAAAAAAAAAAAGGTGAGGGGCTATATGAATATATTTAAAAATGAAAAATGAAATAAAAGAAAAGACAACACATTTTTTATGATGAACATTTACACTGTAGTGCAATATTAGAATGAAAAGAGGCACTTGAAGTAAGACATAACAGCTCGTTTTCTAACCATTTTAAAGGCTCACGAAAACTGTCGCTGATTGGTGGAGATGAACGAAACAAACAAACAAAAAATAAATTAATTAAACATGAATCGATGAAAAAGGCAGTTCCAAGGGCAATGTACTCTCCTTTACAACATTATTGAAACTGGTTATTGAAGCTGCTCGAGTTATATGGACAAAAATACATGGTTTCCTTGACAAAAATTATATCACATCTTTAAATTTATCAGTAAATAAACATGAAACCTCCTTATTCATGCCAATTATTTATTTATAGATTCATATTAATTAAAACTAAGTAGGCAAGTTGATTTAAAAAAAAAAAAAAAAATGAAATTTTAACTTTATAAGAAGTTTGTTTTGGCAAATGTGCATTTTATAAATCTTTTTGTTACACTCTAATACCTAAAGTAAGACAACTTTACCATAATAAATATTTTCCTCAAACTAAAATTCAGCATCTCTTCAGGATAATTTGTCAGACAAAAAAACACAGCCATTATTATATCACATGAGATATCACATGATAGTTGTCGTGTTGCCATAGCAGGATGTGCACAGTTCAATACAAATATAAGAAAAGGAAGAACTATACAAAAGGTTCACAATTGGTAAGTTTGAAAAAAATAATATAAATGTGTAAATAACTTTTACAAAATCTGATAAGCTCTTACTTTTTCAGTTCTAAATAGAGAAATAACTATAATGATATGACACCTGTATCAGTCACTTCAGCAGGTACCTCTATTTGACCATATTCATATGCAGAAGCAACTTAATTTGCTGTAGATTTTAAAATCTGTTTTGGTTGTGACTAATCCAGGTGTGCTACCCCAGCATCTTAGAGGCCCCAGGGTGGAAGCAGATACAAGAGGAAATGATTAGGCCAAACAAGACTCCCAAAGGAGTGCCTAAGGAGTGCGAGAGTATTCCCATCGCACTGTGGAGGGTTGACTATGTCAACAATCAAGGTGTCGTTATTCATGGGTCTGTTTCAAAATGTCGAGTCCTGCATGGTTAGCCTGGTATAGAAAAGGAAAAAGGCAGTGGTTCCCAGTGTGTTCGATCTTTAGCCTCGTCTCTAGTCCTTAAGTCTGGAGCGACAGAATCACCTAAAATGGCAGTGTCAATCTAGACACTAGTAACACCCTCTACCTGACAGAAAAATTAGTTATTTGTTTTACCAGGCCAGTGAGAGGGAGCTCTTGTTTGCTTTTGCTGGCCTAGAGTTTCAAGTGACAAAAGGCTAAGATACAGTGAATTCAATATTGTATCTGGTTTAACAAAGGATGGCTAGAGAGTGATTCAGAGACAACTCTCAAGCAAACACTTCACTAGCTTCTTGTCAAGGCAAGATTGTGTGTTTCAAGCAGCAACATTTGAATGACAGGTAAGGAACTAGCTCCCATAAAGTCTCAACAAACATCAGCCTCCCTTCTGTACAAAGAACTTTTCAGACCCACTGCTTTACAAGTAACTTAATAATTGTTATAATTTTCTGCTTTCGTCGACATTATTTGAACACATCTTAAATTTAGGTATAAGCAACTAAGATTAACAATATTCTATGCATTTGCATAATCTTAAATAACTATTAATATTATAAATCTCTAATGAAATTTTGACAGAAAATTTAAAACTTAATTTCAAATTAAAATAAAAAGGGAAAATCAATATTTATCTTATGGGATTTTTTTAAAGTTTGTAATAAAATTAGATTAAAAAATTGGTTTAGCTGCAAAAGGTAACTGTAAAGTGGCTAATCCAGTCAATTCAACTTGTTAGGCTTGAGAATCATGCAGTCTTCAATTCCTTCTGAAACTTTGTCCTTCATTCAGCAGCCAAAATCTTTGCTCACCACACTTCACACTTTGTTCTTGGATTCATGGGCTTGGCCATTTCACACTGGAAGGCCCAGTTAAATGTCTGGCTGTTTGATAGAGCACCATTCACTCTGAAAACCATGACAATACATTTTAATCACTAAATATTCAGAGATAATTAAATTGTATTTGAGAAGGTAAAGGCTCAAAAAATAAGTGAAGGCTTAAAAGCCAAGTGAAGAATAAATTATTGGCAGAAATATAGAATTTTTTCATGAGACAATACTTTCGAACAGCTAAAAGAAATGTCTTCATTTATTGAAATAGTATTTCTTATTCCAACTGGTTAGGCACAAGATATCTTAATTTAAATCCTTAAATATGCAGCATTGAAATTCGTGATTCTTAGATTATGCAATAGGTTCTGGAAAGAACCTGGATGGCTGACTGGTCATGTGGTTTGCACGCTGGACTGTTGTTCAGATTTATTGATGGTCCCGGGTTCAAACCCTGCCCGCTCCCATCCCCCATCGTCCTGCAGGAGGTTTGGACTAGGAAGTAATTATCTTTAACTCTGAAGGAACATCCGAAACATGTAAAACATTTTACAAACATTAGAAGCTTTCTCTGTCAATCTCTTATCTTATAAATTTTAGATGATTTATTGTAATGCACAATTGTAAAACAAATTTCCTCATGGATAATAAAGATTATTATTATTATAATTATTAAATAGAGGATAATTATGTCCTATGCATATCCATGTATCAATCAAATCATGTATGTTAATCAAAGACATAAACTCTACTAAGTTGTTGGTTTTCCTGGCTGATTCAGTTAACCCATCCCATAATCTAATAGCTTTAAGGAAGAAGGAGCAATTGTCCTTTAAAGAGATAAATTAGTTCATTGTCATCTATTGAATTTTCTTGTCTGTTCTGATGCTAATCATTAGATTAAAATTCAGAATTTTTTACCTTGCTGAGCCGGGACTGTGAGGATCTGTCAGCAAATGATAAAACAAACCAGCATCTGTCCATTTACTGCAATACATCTGAGGTACAAAAAGCATTGGTTACATTTAATGTCAGTCAAAACTCTTAAAGAAAACGGGAAGGGGGGGGGGTGAACGGAATTAAGTGACTGATTTTTGCTTTCATTTTGTTTATTTTAGGTGAGATTTTAATACTAAATAATCACTTACCACAGCACAGCCGAGTTGGTTTTGAGTTAAAACCCCTCTACCAGGGGGCTTTGAGTTTAAAACCCCCTACAGGGGGTTTTGAGTTTTAAACCCCCTACTAGAGGTTTTTGCATTGAAATCCCCCTCTTCTATAAAACAAAAAAACAAAAAAATGCAAATTTTGCAAATTTCCAACAGCACAGTTAAGGAAGATTTTGATTTTAAAACCCCCTCCAAAATTTACGATAAACCCCCTCTTCAATATAAAAAAGCAAATTACAAATTCAAATTCTATGAGCGTAGCCAAAGGGGTTTTGAGTTTTGAGTTTAACCCCCTCCAGTTGGGGTTTGAAGCTAAAAAGTACCTCTTCAATATAAAAAAAAAAGCAAATTACACACTATAAAATCCATGAGATGGCTTTTTCTTTAAAGTTTAAAACCCCTCCAGATGGTCTTGAGTTTAAAATTCCCCTACAGAGCGTTTAGAGTTGAAAACCTCTCTCTTCAATATTATTTTAAAGCAAACTACAGTCACCAAATTCTATGATCATAGCTAAATGGGGTACAATAAACATCTTCCGAAAGGGTCAGAATGTAATAAAGATTAATTATGTACACACACACACATATATAATTTTTTCCGCGGAGGGGGGGGGGAGGGGAATCCTGGCTACACCCATGATACAAGCTAATAGAAATAATAGATAAAATTTAAAAACAAATTGTTTATAACTTGGTTTATGCAGTGCAGAAAGTCAATAAGTTGTAAACACATAAATATGATTCTGATGTTCCCTGATGAGTTACAGCAGGCACTGCCACACCACCAGCTGAAACTCTTTTATGCTACTATTTTGTTTTTGTGACTTTTGATGCTACTTTGGTGTGGTAGAGAGACCAAAACTCTGCTTTGCTATGGCTTAGCAACCTAACAAGGGGGATTGAGTTTGAATCCCAACTAGAGCAGAGTTGTATTTGCTGAGCACCTAAAGGCAGCACAAAAACATGCTCCCAGATAGCCCTTAGATCACAAAAGAGATTGGACCATACTGAGCTGAGCATCATATAATCTCAAAGATGCACTATATAAAAGCAATTTGATAAAAAAATTAATACTTATAATTTAAACAAATATGAAATGAGAAGGCCGATACACTCACCAAATGTGGGAGAACAAACACACAATTAAACACTGCACTCTATCCAGAAGAAATGAAGCAACTAATAGTGAATAGAATAAATGAGTAATGGACAAGCTCTCATTCTAATCACAAGAAGGAGACACCTATTAAAAGCTATCCAAACAAGATCAATGTCTAATCTTTCGCTTCAGAACCGGACACACAACAGAAAGAGACAACATATGTACTGGAAGCTCAAAATTGCAACCAGTGAAATCAGCCCATGTGGAGTGTTACCAGAGAATGCTGACCATATCCTTCAAAACTGCTCTTTTTACCAAGAGGCCCAAACAAGACAATGGCCCCCAAACACCCAAATAGAAAGAAAACTATATGGAGAGCTCTCTGATTTGGAAACCCCTGTGCAGATCATCTCATATATTGGTCTAGTCATCTGAACGCTCCAACATAAAAATGAGAATGAGGAAGAAGAAAAACTAATATAGGGTGGCTGCCTGGTCTTGTAGTATACATTCTATAGACTAAACACATCATTGTTTCACCTTACCTGAGCGAAGCTTGTATAAAACACTTGATACATGGTCATGTTGACCCCAGCAATGTGTTTTTCCTCTCCAAATGAGTCAATCCACAACTGATAAGCCTTTGAGGTGTTGAAGGGTTTAAAAAAAAACAATGATGTATAAAACAATTTCTTCATACAATAGACTATTAGTCATAATAATAAGTGTAATCCTAATTGTGATATATTTCAGTACAAAATAAAACTTTTACGTACATACATAGCAGCCCTCAGACCTCCATTGTCAGCAATATTTTCATCTAAGGTAAAATCACCATCAATCTGTAAGTTTAATTTAATTTTCATATTCAACATTATAATGTTTTTGTATTTCTATAATCTAGGTCATTACATATCAAGACATATTCTGTTCTTACATATTATAGGACTTACTTTGACTCCTCGGACTTTGATGTTGCCATATTGTTCCTTCATACATGTTGTTGTTTCCAAAAAATTGGAAGCCGTTTGTTTCTCCCACCAGTCAGTCAGCTTTCCCTGGCCATCATATTGTCGACCTAGTCAACGATATAATTAATCCACATTTAATGTAATAATTTTCTCTTTTTAAGTAACGTGTGTAATTTTTAAGATAAGATTAAATATGATCTTTGAACAAATCTAACATTATATTTATAAACAAAAGAACACTTCAAGAAAATATTTGACCTATTTAGTATAGTTTAAAATTTGCTCTGAGCATTTAAGTTATGTATAGATATTTTAAAAAATTTTAGCATCTTATTTATGTGGCAACTGCGTTAATATTCTTATACCTTGAAAATCAAAAGCATGCGTTATTTCATGTCCAATAATGGAACCCATCGCACCAAAATTCACAGCACTGAAGGAAATAATAAAAAGATGAAAGCTTATGATGACTAAGTATAGAACATACATGTTTATTGTTTATCTTATAAAAGAAGTTTAAAAGGCTGGGAAATAAAATATTTACATGTATTAAAGGACATATAAGTCTAGTACACTCTTAGCACAGGAGACACAGAATGTTCTTTTATAAACATATAGATAAATAATGTATATATAATAAATATATAGGCCTACAATGTATATAGGGGGCGCGGTGGTCGAATGGTTAAGTGCTTGGCTTCCGAACCTAAGGTCCTGGGTTCGAATCCCGGTGAAGACTGGGATTTCGAATTTCTGGATTTTTAGGGGGGCCCCTGAGTCAACCCAACTCTAATGGGTACCTGACTTTAGTTGGGGAAAGTAAATGCGGTTGGTTGTTCTGCTGGCCACATAACACCCTGCTCGTTAACCATTCGCCAAAGAAACAGATGACCTTAACATCATCTGCCCCATAGATTGCAAGGTCTGAAAAGGGAAACTTTACTTACAATGTATATAACATAGTTAAAGTAATATACTTTATCATATAAAGCTGTAGCAGAAAAAAGTCATTTAAAAACTAAACAATGTAGAAAAATATTTTGACAAAGATGATAGCAACAACCAACCTACCAACCAACCAACTACAGAAATTGAAAGAAATTGTCGTACCTTGGTCCGTCTGGAATGTAAAATGGTAAATGAAACATGGCGATGGGAAAAATGACATCATTTCTGGTGGGAGAGTAGTAAGCGTTGACTGTGACTGGTGGCCGCAACCAGCTGGCAGGAAGATAGAGAGATTAGTTAAGAATTAAAGTTATAAAATTAAAGCTAGTTTTATTCCCAATTCTACTGACTGGCATGAGCTGCATAGTACCCTAACAACAGGTTTTCACTGGCTTAGAGATATAACATAGGATAACTTGCATTTACAGAGAGACTTAAAGCAGCCTACAAAAATATTCCTGATACACTCCCCCCTCAAAAAAAAAAAGAAAAGATCGGAACTTAATGAGCAATTAGCCATAGTGAAGTATTTTAAACAAGTTAAAACAATATGATGACTAATTTTGAGAGATAATAAGAAATAGTAATTATACAAAAGTTCATTTAAATGTTCAAAGTAAATAAACAAAATAAAAGAAAAACATTTCTGTCTTTCAAAATAAAATGAAAGATATCAAAAAAGAAATATAGACATTGACAATTATGATGTTGTGTTTTTAGGTAAAAGAAATTAAAGTTGTTATGTAAGAGTAGGTCTATGCCTATCAGTTACACATCCCACATCTCATTTTTATTCTGAGGGGTTTTATGACTTCTAAAAAAGTCATCACAATAAGTTGTTAACTTTGTTAAAAGAAAGCCAACACATACTGAAATAATATGAATACATCACTTGCCTGGACTGTCTGTCTGGTTTAGCCTGGAGGTCATAGTTCATGTTTCCAAACAAAAATCTTCTCCATGAGAGGAGATTAGAAAACCAATCATTTTGAATGACCTGAAACTGTTACAGAGAAAAGTAGGTAAGTACAAATAACAGATTACAACAGCCATCGTGAAATTGCTCTGTCTGTTTATTGGGATAAACAGTCATTATCAATCATCACTCTATAGATCTATGCAACTTCAAAAATAATCTAACATACACATCCATAACATTCAAGAAGATTAAGCTTCACAAATGGAAGCTCTCAATTAGAAACAGACAAAATAAATACCTATCACTCCTAATATTAAAAGCAGGTGATGTAGAATCAAACCCAGGACCTAGATCTAAAGATACATGCAACATCTGTAAAAAAGTATGCACCATGAAACAGACAGCCATTAAATATGACACCTGTGATGAATGGTACCACACATTGTGTCTCCATATGAATACACCTGTGTATTATGCATTTGGCAACAAAGACACATCGTGGCACTGTGTACCGTGTGGGTTACCACAGTTTACATCAGGACTGTTTGATTCCTTTGATGCAGACACTTATAACCCATACAACCTCCTAAACACCATTTCAAATCAAACTCACCATGTTATCTATTGATAACACAATGACACATATAATGGCTAAAACATAGAGTTAAGTACAAATAATAGATTAGATTAAATGCATAATGCCTGTCAAGTTATAACTCTTTAGTGATAACACAGAGAGAGAAAAAAGTACTCAGGGATATAAACACTTTTTATTCAATTGATAAGTCAATGACACAGAAAAGGATTAAAACAGTTTCTAAGCTTCAGTGAACATTTTGAGACACCAAGTAAAAAACAAATTAGCAATTTCTGCACTGGTCTGGTCAGAACTTGTCATTTAGTTTTCTCTAACTATTTAAGTTTGTTCTAACTGCTATGCTACATGTCACATTAAGTGGGAATGTCACAATGACTTCTTTCTTCATTGTTTATATATAGGCACAAAACAAAACAAAGGAAATTAGGTGATACAATGATAGCTTAAGCTTGATAAACAAGCAGAATAGATTCTCCAAGTAAAGTGATTCAACATAACCTAAGTGTAAAGAAATTTTAAATTAGACAAATTGTAGTAAAATCTCTTATAATTTCTTATATGTTTTATTTAGATACTTAACAATCACAGAATTTCAGAAGCTAGAAGAATAATTATCATATTTTCTACATGGCTTTTATTAGTTATTGGACTCTTTTAGGCATCTATGTGACTTCACAAATATTTGTATCCAGGTCTTCTGTGTTAGGACTTTGTGACACAGAACAACTAATGTACTCATTAAAAAAAAAAAAGAGGTTAATTGATTTTTAGCAGTAATTTGTTCATCTCATTAATTTTTGTATTGTATTCATAAATATCAACTAATAACATTTATACATATAGCATATTACAGACCTTTGTAATGTGGGGCTGTCTTGCATTAAGAAATAGATAACTTAGAAATCAACTTTCAATTTTTTTTTAAATTATCGCTTTTATATAGCGCTACTTTCATGCTTGTAGCATGCTCAGAGTGCTATAGTCCAATCTCATTTGTGGACCAGTGGGGGGAGGGAGTATCTAGGAGTTGGTTTTCCGTGCTGCCTTTAGGCGCTCAGTAAACACAACTCTGCCCGATTCGGGTGTCGAACCTCAAGCCCACTTCATAGGTAGCCAAGACAAGCCAAGTTAAAGTGTACTTAGTCTCTAGACCATGCTTCCCACTTTCTGAGTACAAGTGAAAATAATTATGGCATCACTTACATTTTCATAATATTTGTTGAGAAAAGTCGTGTTTAATATGAAGGATGGGTAACTGATTTTATCAATGATAGCATCAACCTGAAATGACAAAATTACAGAATTACGTTATTATGACACAAGTATCAAAATATTTTTATAAGCCATAATGTTTAAAAACTCCAATTAGATTAATACAAGCTGAATCCTATTGTCTGTCTAAAAAAAAATCATAAACACAGAGAAAGTGACAAATGCTTGTACAGGGACTGTGTCTAACCTTTTTCTCTGCATTAGTGCGAGTTCTTTTGTCAATCCAGTATTTATTTAACAAGAAATCTTTGAATGCATTCTTCACATATGTGATAAGTTTCTCCATCTGAAATTAGGAAATATATTCTTCATTACATTACAATATATTACAAAAACAAAGTAACAAAAATACTGAAATTTAATTAGGCAAGAAATATTATGTTAAATTAATTTTTTCCTTCAAAATATTTTGTCAACAAAACTAAATACATGTATATTTTTATTTTTTAAATAGAAATTGTATTATGGTATTGATTGGTGTAAAATCTAAGATGTGGATAATCAATATTGTAAAAATTGTTAAAATATTTATACTATATTGTTCTCAATCATACACAATTGAATAACAGATAAAAATTGAATTTGAGAAACAAAATTTTAATTACTAAAAAGCTGCATAAATATAGTAACTCTAAGTTCAAACCTTTTCAACACTGCCCTCAGAGTCAGTTCCCTTAACATAGAGAGCCCCTGTAGCAAACCCCAAGGCTTTGTTGGTATAAAATGTACAGCGTTTCCATGGCTCTTCCATTTCCTCTTCCTCTGTAAGTTTCAAGAGAATCTTTTCATGGTTACATGATCTCTTAAAAATATTTAAACTTTTAGCTGTGCTCATGTCTTTGTAATGTCTAAATAGCTGTTTTTAGCTACATATAGCAAAATCATAATGAAGAAGGAATTTGTGTTTTACTGTTAAGCTAATTTCTGTACAAACAGTATATGACAAAAGAAAATTAAGAAATTTTCAATACTAATATAACTTTACAGACATGAATAAATCTTGGCACTTACTAATAAAGAACTATTATTAATATGTGTGATGGTATGCACTTTTGCTTATCATCACAGTGGTGCTATGATTCAGTTCACCACCTTCCTGAAGATCGGGGGCCAGGAGTAATCATTTTCTATGTTAAATGTAGGTTTCAAAATTAATAAAACATTGGCAGGATATGACCTGGGGCCTGCAGGCCTTAGTTTGGGCATTACTGTTCTAATGGATTGGATTTAGATCTATGTCAAACATGGTGAATGTTCCCTTTATCTTTTTTTTTGTATTGCCATGAAATGAAAGTAGAGTGTGGAGATTGTTTCAGCCAACATATTGATATCAAATATAAACTACTGTGCAAACGAGTTTACCTGATTTTTTCATATATATATATATATATATATATATATATATATATATACTCCTTACATTCTAATTTATATATTAGATTGCTGACTACTTGGTAGTGACTGACTTACCTGTTTCTAGCATTTCAAACACTGACTTATCAAAGAAAGGTCGGAATGACCTGACCAGACTGAGAGCAAGATAGTCTCGTAAGGTACTGTGAAGATAAAATAATTTAATTAAAACAAAATCTTCAATATAACATGATACTGGTTATTGAATATAAAGTTTTTATGTGTGACCCATGACCTTTTTTAATTAGCTCTAGCACTTCTTTCCACAAGCCATTATTATTAATGAAACCCAAAAAAAAATGAAATGATAAGAAACAAATAAAAAAAATGAAATGATAAGAAACAAATAAAAAAAATGAAATGATAGAAACAAATAAAAAAAATGAAATGATAAGAAACAAATAAAAAAATATGAAATGGCTTACCTTTTCTTTTCTTTATTGTGATAGTATTCATGGAAAAAACTGTTTAATTTGGCCATGTAAGATGGATAGAGAACAACAACATCCGTATCCCCATCAATGTTGCTGAAACCAAGTGCAGTGAAGTACTCAGACCATTCAATCTAGTAGAAGTTAGATATAGATAAATAAGGAAAGAATTCATCCTAAAAGTAAATACTTGACATATAAGACAATTAGAAACAGTTCTAACAAAGCTAGTTAAAAGCAAAACAACACACCCCAAGAGTACTTAAAGAGACACTTATTTGTGCTCATTAACGATTGTCCAAAGAAACAGATGAGCTTAACATCATATGCCCTATAGATTACAAGGCCTGAAAGGGCAACTTTTTAACTTTTTCTTTTAGGCCCATGGAGTACTTTGATCCTAAATTTTAAATAAATTATTTTTAATTTTCCCTTTTTATTTATGCTTTTTTTTTTTTGGTACAAGCCTATCACTACTCTATATTTATTCATTATTGTGCTCGTGTTCTGTGTTCAATACTATATTATTTTAAAAGCATAACAGTAATTTTTTAGTATGTATTCTATTCTATTTGTTTTTTATATTACGGTAAAAACAAAAATTACAATGATATTAACTGTTTAAACAAACCAGCCACAAAACAAAGAGAATAAAGAAAATTAAAATCTTTTCTATTTTATAAAATAAACATGTTAGAACTATTAAAAGAAGAAGATTAATTAATTAAACTAATTAAAAAAAACAGCAACTCTATTTTTAACTTTACAATAAAATATGACAAATGAAACTATGAAACTGTCTCACCATTGAAAAGTTTTGTACCAACTGCGCCACTGTCATAACATTATACATTTTGAATCTGTTGTGTATCGAATGAAGTCCAACGGAGGCCTGAGGACAAGAACTTTGATCAGTGAATTCTATTTGCTTGAAATTTATTATTGTTTTCAGAATTAGAATCAATAGCTTTATTATCAACAGATAATAGCAAGAAGCACTAATTAGTGTTAAGTGTCAAAATAATATTAAAGCTGATGAATTTAAAATGAAAGGGTTTTAGAAACTATAAGCTGGACCAACAGATAAGGTGCTGCCTTTTTGCATGCTATACAGACACCCAAACCAGAAGGGTGACAATCTTTTCACAGATGCAGCCCCAGGAATACTTGATAATGGATAACAAAACAAATAATTGAGAGGTTCTTTAAGGTCTCTTCTTCAGAAATGCACTTGAAATAAAGTTATTGTACGTCCTAAGTTGTAACAGCTTATAGTCTAAATACAGACATTTATAGAGATGAATAAATAGAATTCATGTGAAAATTTACAATGAATAGAGTGGTAAATATTCTTGGCAGGAAAAAAGCTGAATATCTTCCACCTCGATGCTTAAGGCGTGCTTTTTAAAAAAAGGTGGCAAGATAAAATAACAAATGAGGAAAAAATATTGCAAGGACCAGGGTGCCAAGACATCTGTGCTGTTATCAGCAGAAGATGCCTTGGCTTGGACATGTTTACAGAATGCCACAAGGTCAACTCCCACAAAGACATTCGGTATGGTGATCTAACAAAAGGCAGGAGAGACACTGGGCGCCCAACTTTTAAGCTGTACTGATGTAATGCAAACATGAAGCTCTTCAAAATGGACACTAAAAGTTACGAAAACGAGGCGACGGATAGATCCCCATGGAGAGCATGCATAAAGGAACTGTGTATCAATATTGTGACCTCTTTAGTCACATGAGAAGTTGCAAAGGGAAAAGATCATCTCTCAAGACGTAAAATGCCACAGAGAGACAAAGTACTAAATTGACAAGTGTTTCTCTGTACTTGGGGAGCGTGGCTGAAAGGCTAAGTATGCTTAAACTTGTCTTGGCTTGGCTACCTATGAAGGGGGCTCAAGGTTCGAGCAGAGTTGTGTTTACTGAGCGCCTAAAGGCAGCACAGAAAAACTAGATACCCCCTCCCCCCACTGGTCCACTAATGAGATTGGACCAAAGCGCTCTGAGCATGCTATAAGCATGAAAGTAGCGCTATATAAAAGCCATAATTGTATGTGTAGATGTGCAATAAATAAAAATCTTTAAAAAATGTGAACTCACGGAGGTTAATATTTTTTCTACTTCCAAAATCTTTTCAGCAGTAGCTTTGGCTTCTGACTCCTGAGCCCCAAAAGCACGGAATAAGTGAATGGTTTCTGCCATAAATCCAGCATGAAGCTAAAAAACAATATTTCAATAAAGATTGAATACTGCGTAAATGAAAAAAAAATTAGGTCTAGTTCAATATAGGCAATATATAACAAAAATGTTTCATTAACATTTCTTGAACGAATGTCACATAATTATAATAGATCAGAAGGTTGATCTAGTGCTTATATAAGTTTTGAAAGCACTCATTGTCATACTGTTTTAAATATGTAAAGGGAAACAAGTCAGTGCTATTTACTTAATTTATTATGGTTACACCCCTTGAGTTAAAAAAAAATCAACAACATGTTAAATGTATTTATATGAATTCATTATGTAAGTACATCAAATAGAACAATAGGAACACTTATATGCTGTTTATAAGTAGAGACTTCGAATCGAATCAAACGATGGGATATGGTGCATTATTTTATATTGATGCTCAGTTGACGACTTTCTAATTTTAATGAACCACAAACATTGAAGTAACAAACTCGACTAGCTTTCTTTTCTATTAATACGGTACTTTATTTCCTCTCTAGTTTCTACCTCACAACCTACACTAACAGGCCTAGCCGCTCTACTGAGCTTCTGCATTCCTGACCTCTCGCTACCCCGCTAGGCTGACCCATTCAACCGCTGGACAGGTACAGAACAGGGGCGTAACTTAAGGGTGACACTCATGCTCCACGACATATACACACACACACCAAGATCCTTTCACAACATTCCCCCCACCTTTCAGAAGCTGTTGGTACAACAGCACAACGAACTATCCCAAAACTAACATTTGAACTATCATATGAATGTGATTTGTACAATAGGAACAAATCTCAGATAAGGTATGAATCACACAATAAATGAGAATAAGGATATAAGACACGATACGCATCAAAATTAAAGACATGAAACATATGGAAGCAATTCATAAAATAGTAATTAAAAAAACAACTAATAATGATAACTATAATAATCATAATAACAGCAATGCAATCAGCTCTTGACGACATTCATGTTGTTCGTTCCGAGCGACTTCCATGTGAATATGTGCGGGTCGTCCATGAAAGTTAATGCACATTGAAAATCCCCGTCAATGTTGTTACACACAATGTTCCTATGTAGTCTTGAAGTTCAAGTTGGAAGTCATAGAGTTACAATTTGTTGCTGTCAGGGTTATCAGGAGATACTGTTCAACAATAGTTAAAATAAATTTGTTGTTGTTCAAGTCATTGTTTATATGTAGAGTTGTGTGTAAGTTGACATGGAATGATGTAGCAAAATTAAGCAGTTACCTTTCCTCTTTATAAAAAAAAGTGAACTTTTATTTTATTTCTCCCACCCATAGTTGAACATTCAGACACTTACCGTGGACATCATGACCTTATTTAGTTACACTTAGATTTTGGAGGGTGGAGAAGAAAAAGAACTTACCGTCAAGGGACTGTTCTAGACATTCCGCGACAATGTGTCTGCAATAACGTTTCCCTTGCCAGGCACCGGTACCACTTGAAACGTAAAGCCCTGAAGACTCAGAGCCCAACGTGTCAGTTTTGCACTGGTCATCTTCTTAGTATTTAATGCTATAAGAGGTGCATGGTCAGTGTGCAGAACAAATGGTGCCCCTGCTAAGTATTTGGAAAACTTATTAATGGCCCACACAATTGCCAAACATTCCCTTTCTATTACTGCATACCTTTTTTCTGTTTCCGACAGTTTTCTGCTGGAATATAATACTGGATGTAAATCACCATGTACTTCCTGCATAAGGCAGGCTCCTAAACCAACGGATGAGGCATCAGTAAAAAGGGTGAAAGGCTTTGATACATCAGGCAATTTCAGAATAGGTTCCGTCTGAAAGGCCTGTCTCAAGTTCTGCAAGGCCTGTTCACATTCAGCATTCCATGTGAGCTTCTTGGATGTCCTGAGCTCTGTGTCTGTGTTTCTCCCGTAAGTCTTTGTTCTCGTTAACGAAGTAATAGGTTCCAATAACGTCGCGAAATTTGGGATAAACTTCCTATAATAGTTGCAAAGACCTATCAAAGCTCGCACTTCTTTAAGTGATGTAGGCGTCTTCAGCTCTAAAATTTTCTGCACCGTTCCATGGACAGGTTTTAATTGACCTTTACCAACGACGTGCCCTAAAAATTGGATTTCGCCCATTCCAACCTCTGTCTTACTGGGTCTGGCCGTCAAACCATGCTGTCTCAATAACAATAGCAGGGATTGTATGCCCTCTACATGCTCATCCCAACTGTTGTGGAATAAGCAGATGTCATCCAAATAAGCTACAACATCTGTACGACCCTCAAGCACTCTTCGAACTAGTTTGTTGAAGGTGGACGGTGCATTGGAGAGGCCAAAGCTCATGTAGTTCCAATGGTAGAGTCCAAACGGCGTGATGAAGGCAGTGAGTGGCTTCGCTCTTTCTGTAAGAGGTATCTGATAATATCCTCGAGACAAATCTAACTTGCTGAAAATTCTTGCTTGTGCTAACTTAACAAACAAATCTTCTGGATTTGGCATGGGTTCACAATCTGGCACTGTTACTTTGTTGAGGTGACGGTAATCTACGCATAATCTTATCTCATCCTTATTTTTTTTTCTTACAATAATAATTGGTGCTGAGTAGGGTGAGTCCGATCTCTCGATGATTCCTTCTTCCAGTAGCTCATGTATTTCCTTTAGCACTGCATCTCTGTGATGTAGTGGGATGTCATATGGCCGCAACTTAATCGGTTTTGTCGACGTTAACTTTATGTCATGTCTAATTGTCGTTGTTCTTCCTGGTGTAGGAGTTAATATGTCTTTAAAAGACTCTAACACCTCCAGTATTTTCATTCTAACTTCCTGTGGTGCAGCTCCTATTATGACATCATGCCAGTCTTCTTTTTCTCTTGGGAGTAGCGGTAGTTCTGGACCTACGTCATCTCCATCGTTTTCTTCACAAAGAAATGCACACGCTATTGAGCTATGCCACTTGTCACTGCCGATTCAGTTGTACCATTGCCGTTGGCCAGTTCTAATTCGCAAGGTCGTAGGTGAAAATCACTAAGAATATTTGAGTGAAAAATTTTTCTTTTCCCTCTAATTTCAACTTCATAATCCACATTGGATATCCTTTTCGTGACTGCAAAAGGTCCTTGCCATGCTAGTTGCAATTTATTAGTTTTTGAAGGGAGAAGAACCCTAATTTGTTGCCCGGCCTTAAAAGGTCTTAATTTTCGACCTCTGTTGATTCTTTGTCTAACTAGTTCCCCCCTTTCTTCTAGGGCCGCTCTCGCTGCCTGACTTGCAGTGACGATTCTGCTTCGGAGATCTATCACTTTCTCGTCGGGGTCAATGTTCTGTTTTTTGTTTACACCAATGTTTTCAGAATGTCTATAGGGCCCCTAGGCTTTGCTCCATATACTAGCTCAAAGGGTGAAAATCCTGTGGAAGTTTGGGGTATTTCTCGATACGCAAACAAAACGCAAGGAAGAAGTAGATCCCAGTTTTCTGGTTTCTCGGACGACACCTTACTTAGTATACTTTTGATTGTTCCATTCAGTCTTTCACAGACCCCATTGCTCTGAGGGCAATATGGTGAAGTAAATACTTGATGAATTCCTAGTGTGCCAGTTATTTGCTTGGTTAGTTCTGCTACGAACTGGGGTCCTCTGTCTGAGAGAATGGTATCTGGGAGCCCAGTTCTAGCGAACAACATAATCAATGCTGACGTGATATCATCAGCAGTGGTGGACTTCAGAGGAATAGCTTCTGGCCACCTGGTAGCGAGATCAACTACTGTGAGAATGTATCGATGGCCCCTGGCTGACATTGGGTTCATTGGTCCTACTATATCAATGGCTATTTTTTCAAAGGGTTTCTCAGCTAGATCTGTTCGCTGTAATGGAGCCTGTCTTGGTGGTCGTTTGTCTTTAAGCATACAAACCTGACATGACCTAACATAATTTGTTACATCCTTAGTCATATTGGGCCAGTAGAAGGCTGTCTGGATTCTTTGTTTCGTCTTTAATATACCCAAATGACCGGCGACTGACAAGTCATGAGCTTGATGCAAAATTTGGGGTCTATATTTTTGTGGCGCCACAAGCTGTATTAGCTCCCCTTTTGTATCTGTATATTTCCTTACCAACGTGTTGTTTTTTATCAGAAACGAATGTTCCGTTTTTTTCGACTTCACCACTGATTTCTCTATGGCAAATTTAAATATTTTCTCTAGTGACGGATCGGCCCTCTGCCCTTCTTGAAACTCCTCTGGCGACCACATTTGACTCTCGCTATGAGACTCCCGAATCGCACTGCCATTTTCTTCCAGAGCCGTATCTGTCGCGTTCTCCATTATGCAGGGTTCACTAATCAAAGTTTTTGCTTCAGTCTCTTCTCTCTGTCTTTGTCTAGCTTGTTGTCTGGTATCTATTAATAGGACTTCTTCTCTGCACCATTTGTTGATTTCACCTTTTCTTAAATGTGGCATTCGTGAATGTATGTTACCTATGATCAAATCATATGGGCCATCTTTTAAAACTACAGCCATCACCTCTCCCTTCACATACGGCGTATTTACAATCACTTTAGCCACCGGCCAGCTGTACCTTTGTCCTCCAAAGACCTCAACCTGCTTCCAGGTCCCTGTATATTGGTCTTTCTCGACAAATGTATCTCTGACTGCGATTAGTGTTGCTCCCGTATCCCTGATAGTCAAGGCTCTCTTCTCGCCTACAAGCGTAGTGAAGCAAGTAACTTCCCCATCACCCTTGTTAAGCACTGCAACATAGGCTCTGTTATTGTAATCTGATCTGTACCCCGCTTGTTGATGCAGGCCTCCTCTTCCTCCCCTATTTCTCTGTCGACTATTGTTACAGTTTCTGGCTATATGTCCGTACGTGCCACATTCAAAACAGCGCCTTGATTCTATAGTGGACAAACTCCTAGGCCTCATGCCATCATTCTGTTGCCTAAGTGTGGGTCGAGAACGCTGCCCCACTTGTATATTCGATACATTTCTAGTGGCAAATACAATGTCAGGTTGCTCAATCTGGCAAGTTACTCGTTTGTCCGGATGAGCAGCCATATACCTTTGACACAGTTCTGTCAAACCTTTGAGATCTCGGGGTTGTCTTTCTTGTATAAATCCAAATAATTGTCCGTCACACAAAGTTAGTACTCTGTCTATTAAGAGGAACTCTTTGAGCTTACTAAAGGTTTTGTCTAGACCGGTCGCGTCAAACCATTTATCGAATGTCGTTGTCAGATCATTAACAAAAACTTTAAAATCCTGTCCGTCTTTGGGTTTCGTAGCGTAGTATCTACGTCTGTAACCGTCCTCTGTAAAGTCATAGAATTCCAGTAACGTCTTTTTTAATGTCTTATAATCTTTCATGCCTGATTCAGTCAGGGTCTGACATGCATCTAGCCCTTTACCCCCTATTAATGTCAGTAGTTGCGGTCCCCAAAGTTCCTGTCGGGTATCTGTGGATATCGCTATGGTCTCAAATCTACGTATATAAGAGTCTAGGTTATCCATTTGTTCGTCAAATTTGGGAATTTTTTCAAATAGTCGGCTACTTCGTCCTGGCATGTCCGTCTTATTTCTTTCTTCTCCTGGCATGTCTGTATTACTTCCCTCTTTACTTACTTTTTTTTCACTAGTTCCTTGTTGGCCTTTTAGTTTTTCTAAATTCAGTTTATGCTCATTTTCCAATTTAATTTTTTCCAACTGCTGCTTCCTATCCGCCTCTGCTTCTCTTTCTTTTCTATCCGCCTCTGCTTCTCTTTCTTTTCTTTCCGCCTCTGCTTCTCTTTCTTTTCTATCCTCCTCTGCTTCTCTTTCTTTTCTATCCGCCTCTGCTTCTCTTTCCTTTCTTACCGCCTCTGCTTCTCTTTCTTTTCTTTCCGCCTCTGCTTCTCTTTCTTTTCTTACCGCCTCTGCTTCTCTTTCTTTTCTATCCGCCTCTGCTTCTCTTTCTTTTCTATCCGCCTCACGTTTTGCTCTTTCACTTTCCTGGTCCAGACAATTCTGCACCCACTGGTCAAGCTCTGTCCCCGATAACCCTCTTCTCTCTCCAACGCATAATATCTTTCTACTTTCTCAACTTCACTAATAGTTTTCTCCATGTCAACACCGCCACACACCTCAAAGCTAAAATAAAAATGATTGGACTAGTAGCCTGGCAATGGAAATACTTACCCACTACAAGGACTACAGCAATATGTCTTGTACACTATTCTACAGCTAATTGGGAGTTAATTTTAGTTTTGTAGATGAAATAAGGAACGATAAAATAGGTACTGTCAAACTTTCATCCCTATAGACACAGGGCAAAATAACCAGATTTTATGCTAGCGATCTAGAAGATTAGAGTAAACAGAATGTATGCACAACCCTGTCACATCTAATATATAAGTATTTATGATCAAAAGAGAGTCTTGCGCTTGATACGACAATGCGCCCTTTACCCTAGGACACTCTCTACTGACAATAAACACACACTAGAACAAGTATGCAATACAATAATCAACACCTACACATCCTACATTACAAACTATTAGCTGAATGTTCAACTCAATAGTCAAAACCCCCAAATATTAACGTTTAATTTTGACAACGAGGAAGGTAAGCTACTTAGCTGCTAGAATGTTTCAATGTTGCTGTCTCTCCTCCTTTGAACACACACACACACAGTTGTCAGTGTGTCCGAAGAACTCACACTGTTCTAAATGGTTGCAGCTTGAATCTGTCTACGTTTCACCCACACGGAAATGGAAATATTGTCTTTAATGTCAAACACTGCTTTAGTTAAAGTGTCTTCTAGAGTGCATTGATGACGTCACAATCCAGTCCAATGTTAAAGGATGTACGATGTACTAAAGTGCAATCCTAAGAGGTAGACTAATGCTATTCGCTGCTGTATATCCGTAGAACTATACAGCACTCCTGCCACAAGCTAGGCCTATTCGTTAGTCAGATACGTATGGATACGAGATACAGTGTATTCAAAGTACCGGTATTTCACACGCAGGTATCAAGACTTGCTAGACTGGGTGTGACAACTAGCGGTGTAATAAAGCCAGATATTAATTCCTGACGTGCCGAACAAGGCGACCGTTATACACTATAAATAACAACAGTGGACACTGTAGGGCTGGATCGAACTGCTGCTCCACCAAACATGTGACGACTTTCTAATTTTAATGAACCACAAACATTGAAGTAACAAACTCGACTAGCTTTCTTTTCTATTAATACGGTACTTTATTTCCTCTCTAGTTTCTACCTCACAACCTACACTAACAGGCCTAGCCGCTCTACTGAGCTTCTGCATTCCTGACCTCTCGCTACCCCGCTAGGCTGACCCATTCAACCGCTGGACAGGTACAGAACAGGGGCGTAACTTAAGGGTGACACTCATGCTCCACGACATATACACACACACACCAAGATCCTTTCACAACACCTCAGACTCTTATTTGACAGGTTTCTGCACACATTTCTTCGACTGGCCAGTATATTAAAACATAAAAGGGACATATATATATACATCATAGTACATCTAGATCTAGTAGGCTTAACTGGGAAGACATAGCCTTAGACCGCACTGGTTGGAGAGAGACGGTGACCAAGAAAGCTATGGACAGCGAGATAAGTGCCATACGAAAAATGGCCGGCTCCTCTACCACCAAAGCGAAAGACACCTTGACCTGCAATATATGTGGACGGGAGTGTCTCTCCAAAATAGAGATGAACCATAGTCGTTTCACGACTGAAGGGGGCCAATGAAATAGCAACAAGTTGTTTACTATTCAGGATTATTAACATAATTTTTTTATCTCATAAACTGCGCATGCATGACCTTTTTTCATGAATGAATATAGGCCTATCTCAACACGGCAGCTTTATTTAGCGAACAGCGAACGAATGTATTAAAAATGCTTTAGAAAAACAAATTTGAATGTTAATTTGATAAAAATATGAAATGAATGGACAATAATTAGTATGTTTATGTGTTAAAGCATAAAACTATCTTTGCGAAAAGAAGTTTTATCATCTTAGAGTTCACAGATATCAGGAACTAATTTATGTAAAAAATGCTTTTGAAACACAAAATTGAAGGTTAATTTTATTATATAATGAAAGCAATGGATCTTCTTTTGTATTTTCATGTGTCAAAGTAAAAAACTATGTGCGCAAAGTGTATTTCTTAAAATTAGATCTAGGTCTAAATCCTTTCGATCTTTTCTCATGTCAACATTGTTAACCATGGCCTAGATCCATAAATACTATAGCTTTAATAGAGTCGGACAACTTTATTTTTTTTTGAAGGTCTAAAGTTTGTTTTAGGGCTACAATACATACACTACGGTCTAAGTTAGTACCCAAGGAACATTCCTGCCTAGTTTTATCAAGATTGGTCAAGCGGTTTTGATGTCTATAAGTAACATACATACATAAACCTCACATTCTACTTTATAATGTAGACTAGCCTGACATTACCCGCGGCCTGCGGGTCTAAGTTTGTGTTTACTAATCTAGTGGATTGGATTTAAATCTTATCTTCTTATCTTATATAATACAGACGTTACTTCAAAAAAGAAGATGATTACGTCCTACGCG
Organism: Biomphalaria sudanica; assembly: GCA_036873155.1. Classification (NCBI taxonomy): domain Eukaryota; kingdom Metazoa; phylum Mollusca; class Gastropoda; family Planorbidae; genus Biomphalaria; species Biomphalaria sudanica. The sequence goes on along the minus strand of JAZGLO010002458.1, from coordinate 308,460 downwards.
TCATGCATTTAGTCATGCATATTAACCAATGACTTAAATTCTGCCAAGTCACTGGTTTTTCTGGCTAGCTCAGGCAACCCATTCCATGCTCTAATAGCACTAGGGAAGAAGGAGTATTTGTACAAATTTGTCCTAGCATATGGGACGAGGAATGTGCCTTTATTTTTGTGTCTTTCAGAGTATTTTATTAAATTTTGTTTTTGTATTTGAAGATTATGGTTCAGTGTTTTATGTATAATTGCTACTTTACTTTTGAGTCTTCTGTCCTGAAGGCTTTCTAAATTTAGTGATTTTACTAATGGTGTTACCCTAGTCAAATGTGAATATTCGTTTGTTATGAATCTCACTGCTCTATTTTGTGTTTGTTCCAGTTTCTTAATGTTTTCTTGAGTTGAGGGGTCCCACACGGTGGATGCATATTCTATTATTGGCCTAACCAAGGTTAAATAACATTTTAGTTTTATGTTCTTATTTGATTTATAGAAATTTCTTTTAATAAACCCTAATGCTTTGTTGGATTGTTAAACGTAGCTAATTATCTTTTCAAGTTTTTTCTCTTTCGCTACGAAAATAATATTAGTTTTGCGAGCCGATACATACTTATCTATTAAAAACGAAAAGAGCGATAGCTTTGTTAAATGAATGGGATTATAAAGTAAACAATTAAACGAAATAATTTTTAGTACGCGATTCATGAATGAATATAGGTCTATCTCAATCCGGCTTCGCAGCTTTCGTAAAAACCAGTATACTGGCGAACCAGCCTATTAGATAGAGCTGTTTTGCCACTATTTGCCAGTATATACGGTAAAACAGCGTGAAAGAGTTAATGGAATAAATTTATCTTATTTCTAACTCGTAGTCCGAGGGCCACACACACACACTCACACCATTTGTAATTTCAAGTGTGACATGGGCCTGCCGTATGCATAGGCAAACTAGATAGCGACCTTTGTCTCCGATTGGTTCGTCGCATAAAACTCAAAATTACTTGTAAAGAAAAAAATTGCGAAACATGGATCAAATCTCAAGCAAAGCAGAACTCTACGGCTCTATGTCTGCTAGCCTAGCTCTAAGTCTCTAATATAATTCAAGGTTTATTCACAAATGTTTAGATCTACTTGTTAGACTACATCTTATATTACCTTATATAATACAGACGTTACTTCAAAAAAGAAGATGATTACGTCCTACGCGTCATGCATTCAGTCATGCATATTAACCAATGACTTAAATTCTGACAAATCACTGGTTTTCCTTGCTAGCTCAGGAATACATATGTTACAAGACCTTTGTTTCTTCCTTTTAGTGACATGTCGAAACGTTATTTGTAGTCTGGTGATCATGAATCGTCATGAATCATGAATCGTCCATGAAGCATATACGTGTTATCGGCGCTATATGAAGTTAAACTTATTAGTTGGTTTAGATAAGAGATACAGAAATTGTTAACATTTTATTGCGTATTTTCGGCCTTATTATTTTTTTTCTATTTCACTTGGGGATACTCTATTTACTTCCCCTTAGGGCCTCCAAGTGCCTAAAATTTTACCACAATTAAAATTAAAAAAAAATTGGTGTTATATTTATTGCAAATGAGTAGTTACATTGAACTAGAGTCGAGTAACAGCACTAGTGAAACCACTAGGTTAGAAACACTTCGGGATAACAATAAAATGGACATGTTGCATAAAACACTGCATAAAACATTACATATCAATACAAATAAAATAACTAAAAAGCAATACAATTAAAAAAAAAAAACTCATCTAAGAAAGGAACCGCTAATTTACCTAAAATTATGGGGTTTATCTCCCTTTGTACTATATAAAACAAAATTAAAGAATCAGTACTAAATGATTGAATAATTGGTTAATTTTTTTTTTAATTGATTCGTGTGTATTGTTATCGACTTTGAATTATTATGCAAAATTTCAACTTGATCCGAGAATGGTAAATGGGAGGAAAAAAACGTGTCAAAACGTAATAAGAGACTAAATCGATACATATTTCCACATCTCTCATCAAGTAGCATTTATTCACCTTATTTCAAAATGAAACAAAATAAGTAATCACCAAGATTGAATTAACAAGAGCTAATTGTTTAATTTTTTTTAGTTGATTCATGTCTTGTCATGTTCAATGAATGATTGTTGAAAGTTTTAAAATTATTCGAGAATGTGAAATAAGAGAAAAACATATTCAAACTTTTTTCCCAGACAGACACACAGACGGACTGACAGAGTGAGTCTGATATAAGCTTGGCAATAGAATAAAACGAGTCACAAAGCTACGAGGCATATTTCGTATTTCATGTTCTAGGACAGACTCGTACAAATAAAAATTAAATTTAGGTTGCCTAAATCAGCCAGGAAAACAAATGACTTAACAGAGTTTAGGTAAACAAATGACTTAGCAGAGTTTAAGTATCTAATGAATAGATCTATATGGATACATTGGGGACTGGCGGTCCGCATATATATATTCCCACGTGGAGATATGTTAATTAGTGTAACTTGGGCTGCATTTATTGGTTGGCACTGCAATGAGCTGCCTGGGAGACGTGACGTAGCTGGAGCCCGGGAAAAGTTCTGGTTTTTTAGTCAGTCATTGTATGGAACTTGGAAGTGGAAACATCTACTAATGTCTTGTATTAGAACTCAATTATATTACTGTGTAGATCTATCATTTTATTCAAGTACGTTTAACCATTGTAATTATTTGTGAATAGCTTTTTCAAGTTCTGAATTAAAGTAATTGTTTTAGACGAAGAGAAGTTTCTTCATTGAATATAGTAACATACTTAGATCGACTTAGCGAATGACAACTTCTAGATGATCAACTGGCAACATTTTGAATGATCGTATTATCAACTAGATCTAGCTACTTCTATACGATCATCCTATTAAAAGAAGATTTCAAGATCCTCGGCAATCACGATCATCGTTAGTGTGATACAGGTCAAGATAATCTTCAACGTGACATCTATAATTGCATCTTCATAGATCTTGACATCTGACATCCATATTAATTGATGATCGTGATATATATATATATATATATATATATATATATATATATATATATATATATTGCACTACAATGCAGGAATTACAACAAGAGTTAGCAATTTCTTGAACTAATTTTACGAACGATTTTTTATCATTTAACATTCGCCTGTTTAGATCATAAAATTTCCCCACAAATGTATAGTGGTACTTAATATAAAGTATATAACTGTTTACTCTCGTGCATAATTTTCCGAAATCTTGGAACTAGCTAACTTGTTGTTGTTCTTGTGACTACTGTCAATTACAGTCAATCATCATCAACTTGTTCTAACACAGATGAATGTGGTTCCAAATAATGTGAACGTTTAACAGCAAAGTTTTTATTTAACTCCCGCGAAAGAACTGGTTGGAACTTCCTTTTCAGATCATAATTTGCTTGGAGGTATTTCCTCTGGAGCTGAATCAGCTTCTGCACTAGATGGTAAGCTGAGGGTATTGAAAACTGGTTTCCAAGTTCTTGACGTCTCAAAATTTGCTTTCAAATTCTACAATCAAGGAATCCAAATAAGTCTTGTACTTCTCAACCATTTCACTGGATATAGTATCACCTTCACCAATGAAAATGAAGAAAACCTGATTTCACTAGCTGACCTCAAGAAATGGAATAACTTTGTTTGCAAAGATTTATAATGCACATATATTTCATGTACAAGCATGTTGCAATGCTTCCGATGATAAACATGAAGTCTTCAACTCTTCATTAGAAATATTAGTAACACAGTCCTTCAAGAAACTGAACAATTTCTTCATTGAGATCCCATATTGTTCCAATGCTAGGCCAGTGAATACTACTGTGTTACCGAACATCAGAATGTTTTGTTTCCAAATCTTCAATTACTTTTCGGAATAGCCAGTCAGGGCTGGCCTTAGATGATTGGATGCCCTAGGCAAAGTGAATTTGGTAGCATGAAATAAAATAGAAAAATAAAAATTAACTGCGAAAAATCTAAAAGCATGCAATTTATTAAAAACCTGGTGTACTTCAACAAATACAGTGTTTCCCTAATTCTTCTCTATGTTTGATAAAATAGTGGGTCTTATAGGAGGACGACAGCTGCAGTTTACCTATGCCTATGGTCGGCCCTATGCCACAACTACCATTAATGAATTTCCGTACCAGTAAATCGATATTCAATGCAGCTTTGTGTAAACTTTCCCGTTATTAGTTTATGGTTGGGAAATTGTTTTTTTTTTTTTTAAAAGCCTGTTTTTCTCAGTCTAAGCACGGTCTCCATCAGTTGTTACCCTTGCCATCTTGTACAAGTCAGCCCAACTCTTTCAACTGTTCTTCATAACATTGAATAAATACTGGCCTGAACTTGTGACTTTGACTGAATTTTCCGAATTATTGACATTTAAAATAATCTTCATTTACTTTATAAACTTCTTAGAATGACATTTAGAGACATTGTTTCTTTAGCCTCTTCATTATAAGTGATAAGAATTAGAAGTTTTAATAAATTAAAGATATTTACAATTATTTATTTTTAATATATTTGCATTTTTATATTAGTGTAATGTGTGGGCACACCTGATTTCTTTAGGTGTTCGCGGGCCGCATAAAACGCTTCGGCGGGCCGCATGTGGCCCGCGGGGCGTAATTTGCCCACCCCTGCTCTAGACATTTGTATAGAAATACCAGACTATCTTTACCTGGGCGGCATCTTTGAATGGGATTGAAGTATTGAAACCACTAGTGTTGGCCTGACTCCAATTCACGAAGGGAAGTAAATCTGGCGGCAGCATAGTCTCCCCTATGTCAATCTGTACATTGAAAAAAAAAAAGACAATTCAAAAAATAGGATTATCCAAACAACCACCGTTGTTGCTTCACATTGATTGTTTCGCTGATTTGTTCCGGAGACGTTTTTAACATTATTCACTTCTGGGTGGTCTCTTTGAAAGGTTAAAAAGCTCAGCAAGGAATGTTATGCACACTTCAACGAGGCACGATAAAGCTTCATTATTTGAAGATATTTTATTGGTCCAAACTAATGCAAACACAATACGACTATTAACATACACCTCAGCTTTAGTACTATAACAATATAGATGTAAACTCGAGGATCGACAATCATATAATGGATTGGAAACACTACCAGTGTTTTATAGAATAGATAAAGGTCTGTCACAAATAGGTCTACAATTGTTCACTGCGTTTATCTAATACGATTATATCAACCTAATATAGACTCATAGCAAATAAGTCTAACAATTTTCTGTTAAAGTACGTCTTTAAGTTAGCCGGGGGTGGGGCATAATATTTTTCACCATTTTTTTCGTGACTACAAAAGCACACCAACAGCTATACTAACTTAGGAAGTATTAGGTTGATATAATTTTATTAGCAAAACGCAGTGAAAAATTGTAGACCTAGTTGTGACAGACCTTTTCTATTTTTACTCTTTCAAATAGTCAATTTGATTTGAAAGCGGTGTCTTTAATCTCTCTCTCTCTCTCTCTCTCTCTCGTTCTTTCATAATCACACATTCGTACATACAAACATGTATGACAAATCGGTAGGCTAAAATCAGGGCCGGCTTTAGGCTGATTGTACCGATTGCTCCAAATCGGACCACGCGCCTGGCAGGGTGAAGGCCAGGCGTTGGACTGGCTTTTTGAGACGCGTGCCATTGGAAGCATTTTATAGGTAATGATGAGCTCAACACCAATACCACTTCTGGCGTTAACAACCTTGCGGAACAAAAATATTAATTTAGACTAATTAATTTACTCATTTGTTAATTTTCTGATTGGTTCATGTGTTGCCATTGACAATGAATAATCATGCAAAGTTTCAATTTTATCTAAGAACGGGAAGTGGGAGAAATAACGTATACAAGCTTCCACCCGGACAGACAAACTTGATACAAACTTTATAAAAAAAGAAACATTAAAGTAACAAGAGCTGTTATACAAAGTATAACAAAGTGTAATAATAAAATATTATGCAGGGCATAAAAACGTCACATTTAGAGGCTCCACTATAATGTCTGATATTATACCCTCCCCTGTCCATCAGTCTTCAATGTACATGTTTAAAATAAAATGTAATAAGTTCAATTATTGATCGTTTAATAGATCCTGCAGTGGCTAATTTTCCAGCAGCGTAGGAAACAATCGATAAATTGTCGTTCTATTTCCGCCATCAGCTAACGAAGCCCAACTAAGAAAGGTTATTTTCATGATTTTATAATTATACCACTAGGAGTGAACTCCCCGTATTTGTCTTGGACATAAAATGTAGGCTATATTAAAGGACATTATTACTGTTGTCGCAGCTTCAGGAGCCTAGATTCTCAGCCGTGTGCTCGTAGTTAATTAAAGAAGGAAGATTTTTGTGGCTACGAATAAATTGCGTGTGTACAGTAATACAAGAGCCTATGCTCATAAGTGGCGCGCCTGAAACTGTGACCACTATACTAGTGGAACATGCAGCAGAAGATAGTTGATTGTGCTAATTGGTGCTGAGTTATTGACGACTTTCAAAAATGGATGCAAAGTCATACACCGAGCTTGTTTTGGTGTATCTGGTGTTCAGAATTTATAAGCGAAGTTCTTCAGTAATAGCACATAGCTTTTGTGTACTTTTCAGCATTGTGGAATCCAATGTCTAAGGTTGTTTCTACTTGTAGTACAAAGTTACTTTTAATATTTAGTTGTAAAAATGATCTTTCAATATGGAGCCCCAAAATTCCTTTTTTTTTTTTCAAGTTCCTACGTTTTTCTCTAGTGTTCATTATATTTCCACCACATTTTTTGCTATCGCTTTCTCTTCTTTTCTCTCTTTTGGCATTTTATTGCGGAAAGAACAACTTAGTACCTTCCGTCTCAAATATTACTACTGAGCATAACATTGAATAGAACATCACACAGTTTGTATCCATTGGATTGTGAATTAAATTAAACATTTTCTCTTTCACCAAGTCTATTCCTTGGATAGCTGTCTTTATAGTTAAATGTGAATGTATCTTGGCCCATCATTGCTCCTATGTCATCTAATGAGAGTGAGACATCTAATGTATTCCTTTCTACCCAAGCCTCTCAACTTCATCACAGAGGGGAGGGGGTGCAGTTATGGGCCGTGCACGCGATAAAGGATGCAGTCATTGCGTTATTTTTCATCTTTGGTTTTCCCGCCTGTTCTTGAGTGTGTTTCGAGTGTTTCTATGGTGACGGTGTGAAGAGGCTAACGATTGGTTGTGAATGATGCAAGATAGGTAGCATTGTCGTCAGCTGTCTTAGTTAGGACAGACGACTCCAGAACGCGAGACTGAAAGCTTGTGTTATTGTAATGAGTTAGATTTTGTTAAAAAATATTATTATTAAGCCTAGTACATTTGTTTTATCTCATATTAACTTGATTTTGTCTATATTATAATAAAAGTTATATTTAATCTTGTTGACAAGGAAGTTATTCAATTTATTTCAAGTTTTATTAACGATACCCTACAGCGGTTTACTTGTCTACCAGCAGTTTGGTGCTTCAAGTCAACGACCGTCAATACCCCCCCCCCCATATACCAAACACACAAGATCAGGGGTTCTCAACCTGTGAATCGCGACCCCCTTGGGGGGGTTGATTGACGATTAGCCAGGGGTCTCCTAAGACCATCGAAAAAATGGATTGTTATTGTCTATTCTTCTATTGCTGCATGTGTGTATGTGGAAGGGGTCGCAACAGAGTGGGGGGTTGTTTAAAATGGGTCGCCGAGCATAAAAGGTTGAGAACCGCTGCATTAGATGGACACTTTAGTGTTCCTTTTAAGACATCTCGCCCAACCTAGCAATTTGTCAAGCATCTTATAGTACTTCTTTTGACTATAGTGCTGTCTCAGGTTTAAACATTTATAATGTGAGTGTAACTCTCTAGCAACACAGGATCACAATCTCTCAACATGAGAAACAGTTTTGAGAATTCTGTCCATTTTATTTTTGATGCCCTACGGACGTGCTTAATGTGCCGACGGATAGCCTACTTCAAGCAAAGCGCGCTGGTGTGTAAATGTTTGAACCAATCAATTTCTTGTTAGTTCTGTCCCCCTATCTTGACATCGCTTTCGTCTTTGTCATTTAATTAAAAATGTGCCATGAAACTTAGCGAATCAAATACATTTCATGATTTGATTTAAATTCCGTATTTTTTTTTTCAAACTGTTTTTTTTAAATCTTCGTTCATGAACAATTAAACAATGAGATTTGCTTTATTAAATGTCAAGGCCGCTGTTCCGAAAAAAAAAGTTTAATGAAATCAAAATAAAACGAAACAAAACAAAAGTGTGATTGCCAGTGTGAAAAAAAAATGCAAGTGTGTGGTGTGTTTGCGTGTCTGTACATGAGTGTGTGTTATCTTCTTATCTTATTTAATACAGACGTTACTTCAAAAAAGAAGATGATTACGTCCTACGCGTCATGCATTTAGTCATGCATATTAACCAATGACTTAAATTCTGCCAAGTCACTGGTTTTTCTGGCTAGCTCAGGCAACCCATTCCATGCTCTAATAGCACTAGGGAAGAAGGAGTATTTGTACAAATTTGTCCTAGCATATGGGACGAGGAATGTGCCTTTATTTTTGTGTCTTTCAGAGTATTTTATTAAATTTTGTTTTTGTATTTGAAGATTATGGTTCAGTGTTTTATGTATAATTGCTACTTTACTTTTGAGTCTTCTGTCCTGAAGGCTTTCTAAATTTAGTGATTTTACTAATGGTGTTACCCTAGTCAAATGTGAATATTCGTTTGTTATGAATCTCACTGCTCTATTTTGTGTTTGTTCCAGTTTCTTAATGTTTTCTTGAGTTGAGGGGTCCCACACGGTGGATGCATATTCTATTATTGGCCTAACCAAGGTTAAATAACATTTTAGTTTTATGTTCTTATTTGATTTATAGAAATTTCTTTTAATAAACCCTAATGCTTTGTTGGATTTTTTTATAGTTTCATCAATATGTGGATTCCATGACAGTTTTTCATTTATTATAACACCTAGGTATTTTGAGTTTTTAGTCTGTGTTACTGGTTTGCCATGAATAAGATAAGTGGAATTAATTTGTTTAATTTTTTTTGTTACTCTTAACAACTGACATTTTTCTGGGTGGAAAGACATGCTCCAATTTGATTCCCATTTCTGTAATTCATCTAATTCTCTTTGTAAAATATCTGTGTCTTGTTTTGTTTTTATTGTTCTATATATTATGCAATCGTCTGCAAATAATCTGACTTTTGTTCCTGAACTAATGCAATTTGGTAAATCATTTATGTAAATTAAAAATAGTAGTGGACCCAAGACTGTTCCTTGAGGTACACCTGAGTTTACTGTTATTGGTGTTGATTTAGAGCCATTTATTATTATAACATTTGATGCGGAGACTGTGTATTGAACGTATAGATGGAAAACGGTTTCATTGTTTAAGGATTAAAACAAAGCAAATATACGTTTACACCAATAAACTTGTTATTTTGCTGCTTCCGCAAATGCAAACCGAAATGGCGTCCAACAGAAGAAGAATCTTCATTTAAAAAGTCAGAATGAAAAAAAAGTCGGGCAATAAAAAAACGAAAAGAAAGAACTGGGGAAAAAAGTTTAAGCTTACGTGATAGACATTGCAACGTGCAGTGGCGCATTTGGGAAAGGGAACCAGGATCGGTCTTAGACATAAACAAACTAGGCAGCCGCCGAGGGCCTCCGATTGGTAAGGGCCTCGCACAAGACTAAAAAATTTGAATGTAACTTATTTATTGATTTAGATAGAGATGATGGACAGTTTATAACTCACTGCAGATATTAAAGGTCTGAATTTGTTACTTCTCTATTTCATTTAGGGCCACCCTATTCAGTGACTATTCACTTCGCCTAGGGTCTCCAATTACTTAAGGAAGGCCCTGAAGGAACAGTGGGGGGACATTACAAAGCTTTGACTAGTGTAATTGTATATGAATTTCCCTGCTTATGTACCACATTGACATATCACTGCTTGATCTACCACACTATCATTCACCCACAGGCAGGACTGAATCACAGCTTGATCTACCACATTATCATGCACCCCCAGGCACGATGAATCATTGCCTGATCTCCCACATTATCATGCACCCACAGGCACGAAGAATCATTGCCTAATCTCCCTCACTATCGTTCACCCACAGGCACAACTGAATGATGTCAATAACAGAAACGCCAGACAAAACAATGAACATTTTACCTTGATAATATTCTGTTTGGTTGGCTCTCTCTCATCCACCTCTACAGTCAGTTTAAAGAGAGGCCAGGCACCCATGCGATGGACGCTCTCGAGACCAACCTAGAAAAAAAAAAGATTTACGTTACATAAATTATCACAGGTGTGACTTGGATCAGCGTGGGGAGGGGTATCGGAGAGAAGGTTTCCATGCTGCCTCTAGGCAATCAGAAAACACCCTTCTGCTCGAGTCAGGATTCAAACTCAACCCCTCAGCCTTTCAGCCACACATTTTGTTCAAAACAACAGTAGTTCAATACTGACCATGAATGTCCAGTCGTCTAGAGAAGAGTTTTGACTGTAGGACCATCCTCCATTATCATCAATTATAGCCTGGAATTGGTCAATTATTTCTTTCTTCTTCTCTGGCTTGACTCCCATGCAACTTTGATAAAACTGACGAGTTTTTTGAAAACTTGGATCGCTTTGACTGCTGGAGTCTGTGAATAGAAGACATTATGGAAGTGTTATAAATTGTGTAGTGCAAATGTTTATTTAAAAAAAGGTTCTTCGTTCAGACCTTGTGGTCTATAGGGCAGATGATGTAAAGGTCATCTGTTTCTGTGGCCTACGGTTAACGAGGGTGCCATGTGTCCAACCACATCTACACACTAAGGTCAGGTACCCATTATAGCTGGATGGACTCAGTGGCGCCCAAAGATACCAAAATTAAAAATCTCAGTCTTCACCAGGATTTGAACCCGGGAACCCCCGGTTCGGAAGCCAAGCGCTTTACCGCTCAGCCACCGCGCCTCCGAAAAGTAAGGTTCCCTTTTTCAAACCTTGAGATAAATAAGGCAGATGATGTTAATGATGTTTCTTTTGACAACAGTTAACGATCAGGGTGTCGTGTGGCCAGTACAAAGACCAACCGCATTTACTTTCTCCAACTAAAGCCAGGTAACCATTAGAGTTGGGTTGACTCTGGGGCGCCAAGGATCCCGAAATTAAAGATCCCAAGTCTTAACCAGGATTCAAACCTGCCCCTCCCCTGGGTTTACATAATATATAGGAGATAATAGGAAATAATAAGTTATTCATTTTAAATGTTACAAGATATTTTTGTGTTAAATGTTTTAGCTTTGTAAAATAAAAATTCGCTTGTTGCGCAAAGAATTTGGAACACTTTGACTGCTGGAGTCTGTGAATAGAAGACATAATGAACGTGTTATATATTGTGTAGTGCTAATGTTCCTATTAAAAAAGAAATTTTCCGTTCAGACCTTGTGGACTATAGGGCAGATGATGTAAAGATCATCTGTTTCTGTTGCCTACGGTTAACGAGGGTGCCACCTTTACTGTCTTCCACACCCATTCTAGGATTAAACCTCGCATAATTGTTCATTAACATAGACTAGACATAAGTTAATAAAAAACAACTAATTAGACTATCAATTACTGGTAATTCATTATTTTGTTTCATAGCAAAAATGGAAACTAACACGGCAGTATTCACATATATGGCTAAATTTGTATGGTTTAGTTCCCTTAAATAATTGTTAACCCGATTTCGCGCATTCTCCAACCAATTTGATACTTTAAACAATTATTAATTGTACCTAACAAAACATGAATAAAAATAAATGACCCAATTAATTATTGGTAATTAATTATTTTGTTTGATATCATTGATATCAAATAAAGGAAATAACTTGTACATAATTGATAGATATAGTTTAAGGGCGAAGTTCTTTTCCTTTAGATAAGATTTTTTTTTTAAAGGATTGTTTATATTGTTATAAACCTGGAGGTGAGACCGATGGTGTGCTTTTAGACTTCGCAAGTCGCCCAGGCCAGCGCTAGACGAGCGGTCAACCGTGACCAGTGACAATACACGCCAGTTCGGCAAAGACCGATGTTGTAAATATCACGCACGTAAGTCATGGCGAATGTGCTCAACCAGTGGTCAAGCGACGTTCTATGCGATTCAAGAAGTCAAGACACTTCACGTCACCTCGCTGTGTGACCAGTATACGAGGCGAAGTCAGAACCAGCACGGTGTGTGAAGTCAGTCCGGAGCAGAGGCTAGGTTTTGGACAGTCAGTGTAATGTTGTTGCCAACTGTACAGTAATTGTGATGTATTTGAAATTAAACTGTTACTATTACTTTGGAGCCCTGAGTTGTGAGGTTTCTTTTAAGTTCGTTGTGTCGTGTGGTGCAGTTTACAGAGAGTCTGGATAGTGGAGACTCGTAACAATATTTTGATTGTTATTTTCTTTCTTTTTTTTTTTCGTTTTAAGTTCCCGACGCCATATCTCTCCGTATCACTTACTCTTCTTTTCTATGTAATTGTATTGCTTAAATAATGTAAACTGAATCTTTAAAATTAAAATGAAAAAAGAGAAGATTACTGTGTTTAAAATTTAATAAGCTGAGACCACCTGAGACGCTTTTTTTAAAAAGATTAATGCGCGTGAGGGACCTAGAGACAAGGGAAAAAATAAACGATGAAGACATAACATAAATATAAACAAACACACTGACACCAAAAATTGACATTAAATTTGTTGTACAAATACATGAAATATTGAGAGAATAATAACTTCATTGTATTTTGCCAATGAATTTGTTGGAAAATGCGCCAAGTGTTGCGGAGATTAAACATTTTTACTTCTATTGGGCCGAAATTAAATTAAGGGATAACCTAAACACATTCATAAAATACTATTTAACACATGTATAATCTTAATTCCAAAACGCTATGAAGTATACCCTAACCAGTCTTTCCCAAACTTTTGAGAATTTAGCGAAACTCTTTGCTTATTGTTTTTTTAATTCGCGCGGTGGCCTATTAGTTAATTTTTCAAGTAGGGGGTTTAAACTCAAAACCATTCATTGGTTTGGCTACGCTAAAAGAATTTTAATGTGTAATTTGCTTTTTTTTAAAAATTAAAGTGGTATTTTTTAGCATCAAATCCCTCTGAAGGGGGTTTAAACTCAAAACCATTCATTGCTTTGGCTACGCTAAAAGAATTTTAATGTGTAATTTGCTTTTTTTAAAAAATTAAAGTGGTATTTTTTAGCATCAAATCCCTCTGAAGGGGGTTTAAACTCAAAACCATTCATTGGTTTGGCTACGCTAAAAGAATTTTAATGTGCAATTTGCTTTTTTTTTTATATTGTTACGATCTCTCCTACTATCCAGGCTCTCTTCAAACTGCACCACACGACACAACGAACTTAAAGAACCTCACAACTCATCAGGGCTCCAAAGTAACAGTAACAGTTTAATTTCAAATACATTACAAATACTGTGCAGTTGGCAACAACATCACACTAGCTGTCCAAAACCTAGCCTTGCTCCGCCTGACTTCACACACCGTGCTGGTTCTCGCCTCGTACTGGTCAGATTGCGAGGTAACGCAAAGTCCAGTCTTTCTGACACACTCGCTCTTATATAGTGTCTCTACTGGCCTTCTAGAATCGGATGGAACGTTCTTGACCACTCAGAATGATCACAATCGCCGTGACTTGCGTGCGTAATATTTACACACAGGTCGTTGCCGAACTGGCGTGTACTGTCACTGGTCACAGTTGACCGCTCTTCCTGCGCTGGACTGTGGCTAAAAACACACAGCACTACCCCCATCTGTGTCACCACCAGGTTTACAACAATATTTAAGAGGTATTTTTTTGCTTCAAACTCCGCTGATGGGGGGTTTAAACTCAAAACACTTTTCGCTACGCTCATAGAATTTTGAGTGTGTAATTTGCTTTTTTAAATATTGAAGAAGGAGTTTGATCGTAAATTTTGGAGGGGGTTTTAAAATCAAAATCTTTCTTAGATTTGGAATTTGTGGATTGTTTGCATTTCTTTTGTTTTGTTTTTATAGAAGAGGGGGATTTAAAACCCCCTGGTAGGGGTTTTAAACCCAAAACCCTATTGGCTGTGCTGGGGCTAGTGATGGTTTAGTATTAAAATCTCACATAAAACAAACAAAAGCTAAGCAAAAAATCAGTTACTAAACTCCTATCTCCCCCCCCCCTTTTTTGCGGGTTGGGGGGGATATTTCGGGGGGGGGGTTGAAGTTAGTTTCAGTTTGAACCCCAACCACCCCCTTGACTACGCCCATGTGCAGTTGACACTATATTAGAATATTGACAACATGCCCCATGAGGAAAATGAAGCTACTGGTTGAGCAGAATTCGATCTTTATTCGTCACGGTAATCTAAGGGAGATAATTATCTCCGCTCAGCACTCATTCAGTTGTTCAGAATTTACTTGTCAATGCCTAGCACATCTACAATCCAAATTATTAGCACAAAAAGTATTTGTCATTGATTAAAAAACATCTTCATTTAGCTATACTACAACATTGATGATGTTATATTTTTTTAAAACAATCTTTTAATATTTGTTATTTTCATTATCTCCCCTTGTGATGGTTATTACTTTTTTTTTAAAGCAACACACACCAGAGCTCAGGTGTACCAGTTAGATCTAGACCAACAGTTAGATCTAGACAATTCAATCACGAATTTTTCTATGTCAATACCTTCAGTGAGTTAGCCTGACATTAGTCTCCCCCCCCATCTCTCACATACGGGACGTCTGTAACGTCTGTATTATATAAGATAAGATCTAGCTCCTCTACCCGTCCTGGAACATTTGATCAGCAGTCTTGCACTTTTTAACTCTGCGATGCACTGCTCACGGATGGAGAATGCACGGCACACAAATGGTATTTGGTAATTCATGACGGGAACATCTGTAGCGTTTGATTAGGTTGACACCCAGTGCAAGTTGCCTCGACATGCTTTAGGTGAGCGGTTCTCAAAGGAGTTCAATCAGTATTTTATCTTATACATTTCAGAAGTGTTTTTCTTAACATGTCTCAAGCTAGTGATGCATTTTAGGCACTTAAACTGCGAAGTCATTGGTATTCCTGGCTGATTCAGGCAACCCTGTTCATGCTCTAATGGCACTAGGTAAGAAAGAACTTTTGTAAGATATGTGATTTTTTAAAATTCTATACTACAGATTCATCTACAAAGAACGCATCACAAATGAAAAGATTGAAGACAAGATTAGTACAGCAAACTAAAGCTATTTGGCCATATCACAAGGTCCCCAGGGCTCTCGAAGACCTTCCTTCAGGGAACAGTAACAGGAAATAGAAGAAGAGGCAGACAAAGAAAGCGATGGGAAGACGACATAAAAGAACGGAGGGGCCTGCCATTAAAAGAGATTATATCAAAGGCAAAAGACAGAGATGAATAAAGACGGTCAACAGATCCTGAGTGGTGCCCCAACGGTTCAACATACTAAGGGAGAGGTGAAGGAGAAGTTGATACTCTCTACACTTCGCAAAGTACTTTAGTTGTTAGTACTAGCATACAGAGGAGGCGCGGTGGCTGAGAGGTAAAGCGCTTGGCTTCCTAATCGAGGACCAGGGTTCTAATCCTGGTGAAGACTGGGATTTTTAATTTCGGGATCTTTGGGCGCCTCTGAGCCCACCCAACTCTAATGGGTATCTGACATTAGTTGGGGAAAAGTAAAGGCGGTTGGTCGTTGTGCTGGCCACATGGCACCCTTGTTAACCGTAGGCCACAGAAACAGATGACCTTTACATCATCTGACCTATAGACCACAAGGTCTGAAAGGGGAACTTTACTTTACTTACTTACAGAGTTTAGAGTTGAAGAAACTAGCTCTCGTTTGGTTTGACTCTCTCTAGGACAAGGAGATCTATCTTATATCTTATAGATTACAGACGTTACCTCAAAAAAGAAGATAATTACGTCCTACGCATTTCATGTATCTATCTAGTCGTGCATGCTTATCAATGACTTAAGGTCTGCTAAGTCGTTGGTTTTCCTGACTGATTTAGGCAACCCATTTCGTTCTCTAATGGCACTAGAAAAGAATGAGTACTTATACGAATTTGTTCTAGCCGTATTGGAGGACACTGGCATATATATCTAAATATTTACATTTATCTCCTTCAAGTTTTCAGAATTTATCATCTTCAAGTTGGCAGTCACTCCTGTTTCACGTGACCATTATATTTCTTGCTCAAGGCTATAGAGAACGGAATCGAAGACACGCAAGCTTCTTATATGTTTTTAATCAAATATTTTTTTTACTCAATCGTTTTACCCGCGTATTTTTTTTTTTTTTTTTTGTAATCCGATTGTAATTTTGTTCCATTCTGACACTTAAAGTGACCGAGTGACTCATGTGACACAGTGACTTGAGTGCAGCTCTATAAATAGCATGTCCTATTCTCGCCGGCAGTGCGTGTGTGATTTTGCAGTTTGAAAAGAATATATTCAGTTGGATAGTTTAAGGGAAATAACCGACTAGAATGGATAACTCAAGGTTGATGGAGAAATTAAACGAGTTATCTCAGCGTGGGGCATAGCGAAAGGAAATGTTAGTACAATTGTGTATGTGAGTCACTTGGTGACTTAGAGCAAAATAGCATCGCTTACAAAACTATTAATAGGACTTTACAGCTCACGGTAGTTTTAGTTTAAGGAGTGTGGTGGTCGAGAGGTAAAACGGTTGTCTTTTAACCAAGGGGTCTGGAGATCGAATCCCGGTGATGGCTGACATTTAATTCGAGCTTTTAGGACAGCTCATGAGACGACCCAAGTCTGATCGGCCATGGAAACAGAGGACCTTGACATCAGTTGCCCCCACGGATAGTAAGATCTAAAAGGTGTACTTTTACTTCACTTTTCATATTTATTTTTTTTTTTCACTTTTTTTATCAACCATACCATACATTCTCACTACTGGAGCCTGACCCTCCAAAAGTATTACCATTTGCTAAAGATCATTCATATTTGTGATTCTACATTAACACTCAAACTCAGAGGTTCTCAAACTTTCTAGCCCGGGGACCCCTTTATTTGGTAAAAAAAAACCTTACCCACCGACCCCTAAGTGAAAAAGCTACATAAGTGCATACTGGATAATTTCCTAATGTAAAAAAAACAACATGTGTTGAATGTTAATTGAAATTGTGATATAACTTTTGTTTGAAAAAAAAAAGTTTCAAAAATTAATTGATGAGATAATTTGAGTGTATTTATGTTAACTCAATGCTTTGCAAGCAGCAGTCGCACATTTCAATGAGCACAAACTTCTTCTTGTTTTCTTTGATTTGTGATGAGGTTCATGTCGGTTCTGAATCTACGCTCCGACAAATAGAATACGGTGAAAGCAGCCAGCAACTTCATTACAACATCACACAACGCAGGACGTAAAATTGCAGATATTTTAATAAGCCGTACTAATATGGACTATTATGTACTAATATGGACTATTATGGACTAATATGGACTAATATGGACTATTATGGACTAATATGAACTATTATGGACTATTATGGACTATTATGGACTAATATGGACTATTATGGACTATTATGGACTAATATGGACTAATATGGACTATTATGGACTAATATGGACTATTATGGACTATTATGGACTAATATGGACTATTATGGACTATTATGGACTAATATGGACTATTATGGACTAATATGGACTATTATGGACTAATATGGACTAATATGGACTAATATGGACTATTATGGACTAATATGGACTATTATGGACTATTATGGACTAATATGGTCTATGATTAGGATTTGAGTTTGTCCACACGTAAAAGAGTTCAATACCCAGTCGGGAATATTCAAGCGAAGAATGTTTTCAAATTTTTGGTTTAAGTCGTCATAGAATATTTCATAATATTATTAATATTAAGCAGTAATTAATTTCTACGACCACTGTACGTTCAACTCAGACCACAATTTGAGAACCACTGCACTACTTAGCGCGAGTCCATTTTAATGATATCAGAAAAAAAAATTAACAACCCAATAAAACAAAACAATTTAGAATTATCAGAATAACGTCTAATTTGATAACACAGAGTTGATACGTAGAATAACAATGCACAAAGAATTTTCCCAATAATGACATTATTTAAAATTCATAAAATGCTAATGTGATTAAACAGCTTCAGTTACAAGTGAAGCCTTTCCTTAAGTCATTCCTACAATGGCATTTCACTGTACCCAATACATCATTAAGATGTATCTTTTTCGTGTGTGTATTCCTGTTGTCCAGACTCATCTGACTTAAAAAATAAGGACCAGTGTCCAAAAGCCTCAGGGCTAAAGTCCACTGTCCAGTCACATCTATTTCAAGTCCATAAAAAAACCTACTCACCTATAAGGTTACTCAAAACATACAAGTTGTGGTCACTCAATTCCTGGAACCTGTCCCAATGCCTGTATCCCCGCGGGATGGGGTGAGTCTTGAGCCAATGTCCGCAGGCGAACTGGTAAAAGTCATCGCAAGGGTCAACCGACCAATCCACACTCGATAATAAAGAGCCAGCGGCCTTCACACAGGCTGGGGACTGACAATACTGCGTCACTGAAACAAAACAAGGTTGAACTGATGAGTTCAAATAGTCATTCACTGACCGAACGAAGTCTTAATGACCTCTTCCTACTTTACTTTATTTCCTGAAAACCGAATAGTAGCTCTACAGCCGACCACTCTAAAATTGACCAGAGATAGTCATCTTTCATTACAGAAGAACACTTTATAACTAAAGCCAAAGCTGCTCTACTCGCCGTTATCATAATTAAGCAATTTAACCCGGCATTCACAGGGTTGAGCTTTGTTTCCTAATTACGAAATGAGAATTCGTACTAGTCTTTTCAGTCTTAACTCTTTCTCTCCTAACTGACGATACCAGCGTTGATTCCACCAAAATGTGGTAAATAATTACGGAGAGAAAGAGTTAAAAACAGCTAGATCTAATATCCATCGTAGTGTTTGTGTTGGTATCTGTTAGACCAGTGTTTTTCCAAACTTTTCCCCTAACGGAACACTTCGCACATTTTGAGTATTTAACGGAACACTTTGCTTTTTTTTTTTTACAAAGCTTTTTATCAACTCACTCTGTCAGTCTGTCTATCTGTCTGTCTGGTAAAAAGTGTGTACACGTTATTTCTCTCACGCCCATTCTCGTATCAAGTTGAAACTTCACACAAATATTCACTGGCATAGAAAAAAAGGGGAATCAATTAAAAAAAATAGTAACAAATAAGTCATTAATTACTGGTAATTAATTATTCTGTTTGATACCAACAAGGGAAACCAATCCTTCAGTATTCACACATACGAATACATTTGTTGGGTTTAGTCCTCTTAAATAATTGTTTACGCTATTTCTTGATTCATCCTTTGTTAGGTACAAAACACAATCGTTTAAAACATCAACTTGATCCAAGAACGGGTGTGGAAGATATTTATGTGTTCAAAGTTTTTACTAGGCAGACACAGCCTGATTTGATATAAGCTTTTTTTAAACAAAAATCCTTAACCTACATTACATAATATCTGCCCTAAATATATGGGAATTAAAATAGATTATGTTTCGTATATGTCGTTTTTATATGTTCTTTAATAAAAAGAAAAAAAAAGGTTTTACTGCTTTCAAATTAAGGTTTAAGAAAGGAAGAACTCATCTGGCTCTTCCTGTACATGTCAATGATGTCAGAAGGGATTAAAAAAAAAAAATCAAATGAAGTGATCGTTCTTATTCACACGCAGGTCTGAAGGAAGCCGGGATTTTATTTAAGCTTTCTAGCAGGTTTGTGTCCCCTGCTGCCTCGTGCAAAACCTTTTTTAACGAAAATTTTGTATCAAACCTTTTTAGTAAACCTTTTCGACAGTGACGCGTCAGTTTTAGCTGAAAGAAGTTTCATAGTGTCAAGACAATAATGCTATTTAATAAAATGTAAGTTTTCAATTCTGAGCCGCTGTTGTATTTGTGCTGTCTGTCTGTCACGTTGAGATGTCAAAAATTAAAAGCACTAAAGAAAATATGATTGCGTTATTACTTAATTTGTTCTCGATATAGACGCAACTAAATTTGGCTTTTCAAACACGCATTACTTTATTTTTTTAAAAATAATTATGCAGATTGTATGCAAAAACAAGTACATAATTTTTTTTTAAACAGGTTGAAAACAAATAAGATTCCATTTATAATTACTTTGTTACTGCTACGGCAATGAACACTACTCCATAATCTTAGGCCAACAGCCTATACTTAATTAAAAGCCCCAATAATACATCATTGATTTACATGCACATGGCCTACCAACAGAATTAGATCTAAAAATAACGATAAATATTGAACACAAAGGTAGACATTTACAATTGTACTTTATTATTGTTTTTTTCTGTTCTAATATTGAACATCCTCATGATATTTCAATATTTTGCAGATTGTATGCAAAAACATTTAAACCATTTAAAAAAAAACATGTTAAACAGAAATAAGCGTTCATTTAAAATTCGTGTAATTTTGGTAAAACAGCTCATACAATTGGCCATGTTGACGCCCCACCAATGATACATCATAGCATATAACTCAGCGGTTCTCAACCCTTTATGCTCGGTGACCCCTTTTTACAATCCCAAACTCTTCTGCGACCCCCCCCCCCCCCGCTCACACATACAGCAACAGAAGAATAGACAATAACCATTCATTTTTTCGATGGTCTTTGGCGACCCCTGGCAAATCGTCAATCGACCCCCAAGGGGGTCGCGACCCACAGGTTGAGAACCGCTGCCATAACTGGACTTAACATTCTTTAGTGTAATGATTCATTTTAAAATTTTATATATGTTTTTGCTTTCCGAATCTTTGTTCATATTGAACATGCTTGTGTGGTCTACAGACTAATATACTATTTAAAAACAAAAAAAAAAAAAAGAAAAAAAGGGGGGGGGAGGAAAGAGGAAAGAAGAGAAAAGGGGGGGGGGAGGAAAGAGGAAAGAAGAGAAAAAGGTGGGGGAGGAAAGAGGAAAGAAGAGAAAAAAAAAGGGGGGGGGAGGAAAGAGGAAAGAAGAGAAAAGGGGGGGGGGAGGAAAGAGGAAAGAAGAGAAAAGGGGGGGGGAGGAAAGAGGAAAGAAGAGAAAAGGGGGGGGGAGGAAAGAGGAAAGAAGAGAAAAAGGGGGGATGGAGGAAAGAGGAAAGAAGAGAAAAAGGGGGGGGGGAGGAAAGAGGAAAGAAGAGAAAAAAGGGGGGGAGGAAAGAGGAAAGAAGAGAAAAAGGGGGGGGGAGGAAAGAGGAAAGAAGAGAAAAAGGGGGGGGGGGAGGAAAGAGGAAAGAAGAGAAAAAGGGGGGGGAGGAAAGAGGAAAGAAGAGAAAAAAGGGGGGGGAGGAAAGAGGAAAGAAGAGAAAAAGGAGGGGGGGACGAAAGAGGAAAGAAGAGAAAAAAGGGGGGGGAGGAAAGAGGAAAGAAGAGAAAAAAGGGGGGGGGGAGGAAAGAGGAAAGAAGAGAAAAAGGAGGGGGGGGGGAAAGAGGAAAGAAGAGAAAAAAGGGGGGGGGGGAGGAAAGAGGAAAGAAGAGAAAAAAGGGGGGGGGGAGGAAAGAGGAAAGAAGAGAAAAAAGGGGGGGGGGAGGAAAGAGGAAAGAAGAGAAAAAGGGGGGGGAGGAAAGAGGAAAGAAGAGAAAAAAGGGGGGGAGGAAAGAGGAAAGAAGAGAAAAAAGGGGGGGGGGGAAGGAAAGAGGAAAGAAGAGAAAAAAGGGGGGGGGGGAAGGAAAGAGGAAAGAAGAGAAAAAAAAAGGGGGGGGGGAAACCCAAAAAAAAACACCCACACTTTTCTGTACGACTCTAATTGACCCCCCTGTAACTAAAAGACAGACACAGAGTAAATGTCGCAGAGCAGAGACTCCCGAGATACGGACTCTTAGCAGACATGATTTCCACCTTGATAACGAGGAAGTAGCTTTCCAATCTCGAGGGAGGAAAACAAAAATTTTCATATGGAGGGAGAAAATAAAAGAAACAATATAAATGTTTAAAATGCCTATGTACGTATGAGTGTGTATATACATATATATGTGTGTGTGTATGCACGTTTGATAGAAGTTAATATAAAGAACTGGGTAAACGTAGCCAAAAGCACATGGAAAAAAAAACCCTGAGCAATGGAGACAAAGTGGAAAAAAATGTTACTAAGAGGTTTTAAAAAGTTTAAATATTATTTAATCATGGGCGTAGCCAGGATTTTTTTCCTGCGGATTTTTTTATATCCCCCTCCCCCGACCCTCCAACCCCCTTCCGGCGAAAAAAAAATGAATATGTATGTGTGTATGTGTGTACATAATGTTTATTACATTCTCACCTTTCATTCTTTCGGAAGTGTGCCCTAGAAGAGGTTCTTCCTGGAGTTATTGGAAAATTTCTTGACTCTCCGCCATTGCCAGCAAAGGGGTCTAGGGGAGCGTTAGGAGTTCCCCCAGCGCGGGGCGAAGCCCCGCCGCCAACCACTATTTCTGGTATCAAAAGCCAACAAAATGCATATTCTGAGGTATCTACAGTGCATTTTCCTGCTATTAGAAAGTTTTATTGCAAAAACTTAATGTGCAATTCTTACTGACTTAGACCCTCCCGCGCCGTTCGTCGCATTTGCCGTCAAGCTGTCTCCACAAAAAATCTGTCACTGGTAATGTCTGAAGCCTCTTTCCATCTGCTCTAAGGATCTCCATGAATGTGTGGCGCCAAGTTGTACTAGGACCTCAAACCTCATGCGACGCTCTGTCACAATCTTACCAAGGGGTCGACTCCCAGATCGTCAAAAGGATGTCCTTGATTTAGACCCGATCTCTATAACTGACTCCTAAAATCTGTCTTAGCCATCTTTGTTGAGCCACATTTAGTGTTTTTCAATTTCGGCAGATGACTATTCACTGCAGTTTATTAATGGAGCCCTGCCACTGGTAGAAATGTGTTACCTTTCTTGAATACGCTCTTGGAATTAGGTGACTGTAGTTTGTTTTAGATTTTATATCGAAAAGAGATGTTTTATCGTCAAAATCATCTGTTGGGGGTTTTAAACTAAAAAATCTCTGGAGTTATTGTATTTTTTAAAAATTCAAAACCACATTTAGCTACGGAAATAGAATTTGGTAACTGTAGTTTGCTTTAGAATAATATTGAAGATAGAGGTTTTCCACCTCAAAACGTTCTGTAAAGGGAATTTTAAACTCAAAACCATCTGGAGGGGTTTTACACTTTAAAAAACAACAACATCTATTGGAGAGGGGTTTAAACTCAAAACCCCCAATTGGCTTGGCTACGCTCAAATAATTTTAGTGTGTAATTTGCTTTTTTTTTTATATTGAAGAGGTATTTTTTAGCATCAAACCCCTCTGAAGGGGGTTTAAACTCAAAACCCCTTTGGCTACGCTCATAGATTTTAGAGTGTGTAATTGGCTTTTTTTTATATTGAAAAGGTATTTTTTAGCTTCAAACTCCGCTGGAGAGGAGTTTAAACTCAAAACCCCTTTGACTACAGTCATAAAATTTTGAGTGTATAATTTGGTTTGTTTTTAATATTAACGAAGTATATTTTACCTTCTAACCCTGCTGAAAGGGGGTTTAAACTCAAAACTGAGTCGAAACCCATTTAGCTACGCTCATAACCTTTTGAGTGTGTAATTTGATTTTTCATATCGAAGAGGGGGTTTATCGTAAATTATGGAGGGGGTTTTAAAATCAAAATCTTCCTTAACTGTGCTCTTGAAATTTGGGGATTGTCGTTTGCATTTTTTGTGTTTTGTTTTATAGAAGAGGGGGATTTAACTGCAAAAACCCCTGGTAGGGGGTTTTAAACTCAAAAACCCCTGGTAGGGTTTTTAAAACTCAAAACCCCCTGGAAGGGGTTTTAAACTAAAAAATCATTGGCTGTGCTGGGGCAAGTGATGGTTTAGTATTAAAATCTCACCTAAAATAAACAAAATCAAAGGAAAAAATCAGTCACAATATTCCGTTCCCCCTCCCCCCGCGATTTCATTTCGGTGTGGGGGGGTTCAACCCACCCCCTGGCTACGCCCATGCATTTAATAGATTACTTTCACTTCTTGATTGTTCTGTTTGACTGTTGTTAACATTCTCACTAATATATACATTAATTACTTTGCATTTTAAAAATATTCACTTATCACTATTAGGATGAAAGTCATGTGATGAATAACCTGTGCAAAGCAATTGATAACGATACAACCTTAATGTAATTATTTCCATGTTTGTAACTAAATTGTATTTTAGAATGGAACTATTTAATTTGTACCTTTACTAATAAAAAAATATTTTTTAAAATAAATGTATATATATGGTCTAGACGTGGATACGTGAACCATTGTGTCTTGTGTGTTAGTGAAAATGAAAGTAAAAACTAAATAAGCCATTAACAAAAAAATCAATTCTTCGATCTTAAAATAGGCTCGACGGTTACGTTTGGTATCCCAGAAGAGTCCCTTGTGTAATATAAATTTAATAAAAATTTTCATGCACAAATGTAAAAAAATTTATTTTAAATAGAAATTGAAAATCAAGGTATTACATAAAACAAGATATGCTTTTAATAATAATAGTCGTCTCACATATACAGAAGTGGCTTATAATTGAACTGAAATCTAGTCTTTATATTTCTCAAGTCTAAAAACGACACTCATTTTTATTTTGTTCATTTATTCAATGATAGCAGTCGACAGTTTTATGCAACTGTAGTGAATGCGATCACTGATTATGTTTCTGACGATATTTCAGACCACTTCCGATACGTAACGGTAGCCTAGTTCTTTGCGTAACACGAATATCAATTGCCAGTTTAAATATAGAATAAACTTAAAATTATGCTCCTGAAATGACTACACGACAACTGACATCGGAAAAGAACCTAACTCTAGTCCTCCATCCCTAAACTAATGATTCACATTGGGTTGAATAAAGGCAATAGATCACGAGTGAGCAGTTCAGAGCTAGAAACAGATTGGCATGATGTCACTTACTGTATGTAAACCTTGTTGGCTCACTGTACAGACATTTCGGAGCAGCTGTCGGAAAACAATGACCGCAGGTCATTAGTGCCAAGACCAGGATGTAAAAGCCAGTTAAAAACATAGTGACTGGTATCTGAGTTAAGCCTTGGTTTTATTCCAGAAAAATGTCTCGAAGTGTTAAAGCACAGTGCAAATAAATAATTTTTAAGCTTGTAACACTACATCTGATAACTCTACATCTGGTAACACTACTTCTGATAACTCTACATCTGGTAACACTACATCTGATAACTCTACATCTGGTAACACTACATCTGATAACTCTACATCGGATAACACTACATCTGATAACTCTACATCGGATAACGCTACATCTGATAACTCTACATCTGGTAACACTACATCTGATAACTCTACATCTGGTAACACTACATCTGATAACTCTACATCTGGTAACACTACATCTGATAACTCTACATCTGGTAACACTACATCTGATAACTCTACATCTGGTAACACTACATCTGATAACACTACATCTGGTAACACTACATCTGATAACACTACATCTGGTAACACTACATTTGGTAACACTACATCTGGTAACACTACATCTGATAACACTACATCTGGTAACACTACATCTGGTAACACTACATCTGGTAACTCTACATCTGGTAACACTACATTTGGTAACACTACATCTGATAACACTACATCTGGTAACACTACATCTGGTAACTCTACATCTGGTAACACTACATCTGATAACTCTACATCTGATAACACTACATCTGATAACACTACATCTGATAACACTACATCTGATAACACTACATCTGGTAACTCTACATTTGGTAACACTACATTTGATAACACTACATCGGATAACACTACAACTTACGTTACGCTATAGCTATCACTATCACTTTAAAAAGTTGGATTTTTATTGTCCCCTGTGCGGTTCAATCTATCAATTTATGTTTTATTATTTTTAATGGAAAACTTTATTGGAAATACTATACACAAATTATATAGACTAGTAATATACGTCAGTGCAGTACATGAATGTCTGTCACTAGTAGCTTAAGACTTTTCTATGTATGTATTCATGAGCATATAAACCAATATTTTATACTAGTCCTTAAAGATAAAACGTATAAAAGCATTGACATAGAAGTACGACCGTATAATATCATACATCAGAGAAAAAATGTAAAAAGTGACAGTTTTAAATTAGAAAAACTAAACTCTTCAAAATCTAATTGTTGATATTTGATGCAGAACAAAACTTTAACTACGACTAAGAATATCATTTCCACACAGTTACAACTTATTGTTGCTAGAGCAACTGTCCGGAATAAACAGCTGTTGTCTACTTATTCAGACATATCTCTAGAAAGTTCAGCACAACAGATGACCAACAAATGAAAGGACCAGAACTGATTTGAACATCCTACTTGGTCACTGAACTTATATAGCCCTCTCTGTTACAAAACTTTTGCTTTTTTTTTTCCACCTACCAGTAAACTATAGTGCGTGCAGACAATTGTATAAAACTGTTCTATACTTAAAAGAGTGTATGTGTTTTATATATATATATATATGTGTGTGTGCGTTTGTGTTAATGAAAGTTCTAGGGAGCCTATTGTATACGCTATGTGTGTGTGTGAGAGAAAGGGGGGGGGTCAGGTTTCAAAAACATTCACTGGTAATTACAAAGGTTGTTTTTTTTTATTGTTGTTGAGTGTCAGACCTTTGCGTGGGTACTCACTCCATAGTTTCCCGGTTTGACCAACTGTTGTGCATTGAAAGCGCGGCTGTGTATTTGACATGGTGGGTCACTGACAGCAACGGAACTCACGCGGTGTTCACGTCGTTTGGTCTCGGCGCGCATGTCTGAGCCAGACAGCAAAGTGATATCTTGGTAAGTCTTCTCTACTTCCGGGGCGTCTCACCATAACCCGGTGTGTCTCACTGTCTTAGACACTCTGAGTCTTCCATTTTTGTCGCATTGAGAAAAGTTTCCGTAGAAATTCTTAAGAAGTCAGCACCATAAGAACTGTCTTCCTGTCCATCCCTTATGTCACTTTTATCCTATAGTAGTTGGCAATCAATAGCCAAAAGGGACATCAATATTGGAGGTGAAGAGCTGCCAAGCGTCGTCAGTTTTAGATACCTCGGAGCTAAAGTCTCAGATGAAGGTATCAAACCCGAACTACTGGCCAGAGTTGTACACTCCACAGCTGCACTTGCAAAACTCAAAATCTGGAAAGACAAGGTGTGTGTGTCTGCGTGTGTGTGTGTGTGTGTGCGTCTACCGTGTCACGTCTTGGCAATAACCTCAAATGGAACTAAATGGTAAATTAAGGGAAATTGCCTCCACAATCTGAATGGAAAAAAAAAGCACCAAGATTTACATCTAGTTGTTTCAAGCTCAGACTATTCCAGACCAGAGCAGAGCAGCAGGGCATCGGCAAAATACGCAGCCTAAGGCCTCCGAATGGTGGGGGTCTCGCATAGGGCTCGAAACATTGTTAATTCAAAAAAATTGCGACTAATGGATCAAATCTCAAACATGACAGAACGCTATGGCTCTATGTCTATTCTGTGGCATTTTACGTCTCTAGAGCAGATCTTTTCCCTTTACAACTTCTTGTGTGATTAAAGAGGCCAATCCTTGATACACAGCTGCGGTCGCAGGTTGGGCTTATGTAATAACCATGCACCATTGCATTTTCACCCTTCTATCTGCTGCTGTTGTCTTAGCCTAGCTCTAAATCTCTACTATGATTCCAGGTTAAATAGCAGATGTTTAGATATATTTGTTAGACGACATATATTAAAAGACCAATGTTTACGGTTTTAGGACGGTTTATAATTCAATCCATATTTGTCAGTCTTAATTTTTTTTTCAATCGGGGCCGCCTTATTCACTTCGCCTAGGGCCTCACTGTTCACTTCGCCTAGCCTCCAATTACCTAAGGCGGCCCTGAGAGCGAGGCATATTTCGGCAACACCATCTATTATAGACTTGTATATCAGTTTAGTCCTCGAGCTATTTTCAAATCATTTTTGGCATTACCATAAAAATTGTGGACCTATAAAGGGCCCCATGCCTCAAATTCTTAGGGTCTAATCATTCTATATCCGGTCTTTGACTAGAGCAAAGACCGCGATTAGGTTTCTTTCTTTAATGTAATCCTTATTTTAGGGTGCATTCGAAATAAGCCATAACGAAACGCAGGGGTTTTGTGCCTGCTCATGTGGCTGGTGAGACCTATGTGAGCCCGAAATGTTTGCATGCACACTGAGCAGATTATTCCAGCTAGAACTAGTGTCGTTTGCTTTTTATCTCTGACGGTTTTCTTCTGCCAGCGTTGTTCTCTTGCCCTCTGCAATTTTTCACAGCGCGACGCCATGATGCTAATTACATTTTCCATAGGTACTATCATTGACTATAGTGCTTAAAACATTGCAACTTATGAAAAACAAAACGAAATGTCCTTAATAATGAATACAGCTAGAACCATACTTAGTATATTACAAACATCAGTTGGGCCATTGTTGTTACATGTCGTTGACTTGTAGCACCAAACTGCTGGCAGAAAACTAAACCGTTGTAGGCGTAATGTATCTTAACTAATAAAACTTCAAATAAGTTGAATAACTTCTTTGTGAACAATACTAAGAATAACTTATATTGTTATATGGACAAAGAATCAAGTTGATATAGAATAATTGAACTAGACTTGAGACAAAATCTAACTCACCACAATTACACAACCTTTTAGTCTCACGTTCTCGAAGTCGTCTTTCCTAACTAAGACCAAATGACGACAATGCCACCTATGTTGCATCACTCCAAAAACCAATCGCTAACCTCTTCCCACCATCACCATAGAAACGCACACACACATACTCCCTGACAGTCTGACAGCCATACACTAAACAGACGAAATTTACCTGGTACTATTTGAGGTCTGGTCAGCCCCACGGCCAGTGCAATGATGACAGAAAAAGAGAGGACCAGAAGGATCAGAAGTAAGGTTTCCAGGGGCGTTCTGCCTTTACAGCAGGGGGTCTTGAAGGAGACAGAGTCGTCGTAATCCTCTACGATGTCATCATCCGACTCTGATCTGCCGAACGGAGCCTCAGCCATCTGTAAACAAATACGTCATCCACATAGCAACTGAGCTTGGTTTAGAGTAATTGGAAATCTTGGGATTTTGTGGGGGCATCTACTTCTGTGGCCCACGGTTAACGAGGGTGTCATGTGGCCAGCACAACAATCAACCACCATTACTTTTCCCCCAAACTAATGTCAGGTACTCATTAGAGCTGGGAGGACTCAGACGCGAACTAAAAATCCCGAAATAAGAAATCCCAGACTTCACCAGAAATTGAACTCCCGAAGCCACCGAATAATATCACGTATCCATAAGAGCTGGGTGGGTGGACTAAGAGGCACCCTAAAGATCCCGCAATTCCATCCCATTTTTTTACCAGGATTCGAACCCAGGACCCCTATATTAGGAAGCCAAACGCTTTACTACTAAACCACCGCACCTTCAACTTGTCATATTAGGGATATCTAAGTTCCTTCTCGTACCTTTCTTTATGTTAATATATATATATATATATATATATATATATATATATATATATATATATATATTGTTATAAACCTGGTGGTGGCACAGTTGAGGGTAGTGGTGTGAGTGTAGTCAGCCGACGCAAATCGCCCCAGGCTAGCGCTAGACGAGCGGTCAACCGTGACGAGTTACGACGGTCAGACGAGACGAGTGTCAACATGATGGTTCGGGAAGGATCGACGTCGTGAACAGAGCTCAGGAGCGTCACGAGGGATGTAGTCATCTGACCACCCAGAATGGTCCAGCGACGTTCTGCCCGGTTCTAGAAGGCCAGCAGGGACCCTATATAAGAGCGGAGGTGTCGCAGTCAAGACGGTTTACGACAGGGGCTCAGAACACGGTCAACTACAGCACAGTTCAACGGTGTTTTTCTGTACGGAGCATTACGACGGTTCAGTGCGGAGTACTGTCAAGTACAGTTGAGACGACTGGCGTCTTGATCTTGGTCTGTGATCGAGTCCGACACAACGAGCCTAGTATGTGAAGTCAGTCCTGAACTGTTGAACCCAGTGCAAGCCCGGAACGAGACGGAGAGGCCAGTGCAAGAGTTGATACGCCGGTACGGTATTATCGGAGAGATATTTGTATAGTGTACGTGTTGCCAATTGTACAGTATTTATTCAACTATTAAAGTGTTACGTTACTTTGAAGCCCTGAGTTGTCAAGTTCTTTAAGTTGGTGGTGTATGGTGCAGTTTGCAGAGAGCCTGGATAGTGAAATTCGTAATATTATATATATATATATATAAATATATATATATAAATATATATATATATATATATATATATATATATATATATATATATATATATTAATATACCTATTATATTTAAGCCCGCACTGCCGTAAATCCTGCCTTGAATCACATGTTAAATGAAATGCTGGACAAAGCTATTGAATGGCTGATATGAACTGACAAAGCCAGCAATAATTGTGTCTCAGATTCCGGAAACAAACCCTCAGCTTTCAAAGAATAAGAACGCTATTGTCAGAGCCGCATCAATGACTATTAACTCGAGCTAATGATCAGTTAATCATGATTACATTTAGAAGCTTATTGATCGAGCTGATAAATAGAGACAGAAAAATAAATTAAATATATAGAATTTCAACTTTTCCTGAACTATAATACATATAATTGATGGTATTAAAAATATTTTTTTTACTGAAATAAATTGATTATTTGGGTGAACATAACATGTGTTTTTAAATTTAAATTTTTTTAAGGCCGACATTTTTTTTTACTAATTAACTTAAAAAAAACAAGTTAACTATGAAATAAAACTTTTTAAAACAATAAATTCAAATCCTCCCTTATAGGGCTTATAGAGTATTTTGCTTTTAATAACTAATGTTATTAAACGCTGAGGTTGTCAATTGTTGTCAAACTGAATTTCCATTTGATTGGATCAATAAAAATTATCTTATCTTATCTTATCTTATCTAATGAATGTTAGATTTAAAAAAAAAAAGAAATATTTTCTTTAACCCACCCCTTTCCTCCCACACCAGAGACAGCGCCCTGGTTAAGCGAATGAAAAGATCTAGTAGAGTTCATAACATTATAAATGAAATGATCTGATTATAGGAGGAAGAGCCTTAGACATACGCAGGGGCCTAGGGCGTCCAAATGGTGGGGGCCTCGCACAGGACTCATAAAAGTTCTGGCCACTCATTCCTAGAACCGGTCTCAGTGCCTGTATCCCCACGGGATGGGCTGAGTCTTGAGCCAATGTCCGCAGGCGAACTGGTAAGAGTCATCGAAGGGGGTCAACTGACCAATCCACACTCTATTGTTGAAGTCACTAGGTTTTAAATAAATTGCGTAATTTAATTTTTTCGCTGTTTATTTTTTATTTTTCTATTTTATTTGGGGCCTCCTAATTTACTTCACCTAGGGCCACCAGTTATCTAAGGCCGGCCCTGCCTATAGATCCAGCCTTAACAAGACGGTGGGTAAAATGTCCCTGAAGGTCTATTAAGATATCAAACTCTTTAAGGAATAGGACATACGTACGGAAATACCAGAAGACGTAATCTGCCCCAGATAAAGAGTGTTTACTCCTCTAGCCAAAATAAAATTATAAATTGTGTTTATAGCCGTCAGACTAGAGTTTTCCAAGTTTAGCCAAATAGCTTAATTAAAAAAAGTTCCCCTTTCAGACCTATAGGGCAGATGATGTAAAGGTCATCTGTTTCTGTAGCCAACGGTTAACAAGGGTGTCATGTGGCCAGCACAACGACCAACCGCCTTTACTTTTCCCTAACTAATGTCAGGTACCCATTAGAGCTGGGTGGACTCAGAGGCGCCCGAAGATCCCGAAATTAAAAATCCCAGTCTTCACCAGAATTCGAGCCCCGGTCGACGGTTCGGAAGCCAAGCGCTTTACCGCTCGGCCACCGCGCCTCCAAATAGCTTATTATTTTCCCAAGAGATATTCAACCAACTGTCAAATTTATAGGAAAATCGTTAGAGCCGTTTCCGAGATCCGTGTCCATGCTCCACCCAGGTTTTGTTCTTGACTTTGTAAGTTGACGAGGAATTATAAAAATAGGTAGATTCATACTGAAGATAAATTATGAACTTGCCACAAAAATCAAGGCGCTCCCAGTTGGTGTCAAATGTCTTATTACCCGGTAATGTCACTACTGCCAATACTATCGCAATATGCCAATGTTACAAATGTCATATTGACCAATAATGTCACATTCCTCATCCCATATTCTAGGACAAGTTTGTACAAATACTCCTTCTTCCCTCGCGCTATTAGAGCATGGAATGGGTTGCCTGAGCTAGCCAGAAAAACCAGTGACTTGGCAGAATTTAAGTCATTGATTAATATGCATGACTGAATGCATGACGCGTACGACGTAATCATCTTCTTTTTTGAAGTAACGTCTGTATTATATAAGATAAGATAAGATAATAATGTCAGATCTCTTATGGCTCAAGTTCAAAAAGTTCTTACCTTAATGGAAGTGGCATTTAACAATTCGTTCTCTTCTGAACAAGCAGCTCTGAAATATCACAAAGAGAAAAAAAAAAAGTCTTTAGAGATTTCTGCCATTGATTAACCCTTTGTCTCCTAACTGACGATACCAGCGTTGATTCCACCAGAATGTGGTAAATAATTACGGAGAGAAAGAGTTAATAGTACATTAAGTGTAAGTCTGTCAATTAGCTTTTTTATCTGTGAGTAACAGTCAGTGCATGTTAGTTTTCCTTTCTATTACAGATAGTATCTTTAAGGAAATGTGCAGGAATGCGCGAAGTCTTCGTGTCACGCAGGAGTTGAGGGGTTAAGACTGGTCAATGTTTCTAGACAAAAAATTTTGGTAACATTCAAAGGTAAAAGGAAAAAAAAAACTTCCCCTTTCAGACTTATCTTATATCTTATATAATACAGACGTTACTTCAAAAAAGAAGATGATTACGTCCTACGCGTCATGCATTCAGTCATGCATATTAACCAATGACTTAAATTCTGCCAAGTCACTGGTTTTCCTGGCTAGCTCAGGCAACCCATTCCATGCTCTAATAGCGCGAGGGAAGAAGGAGTATTTGTACAAACTTGTCCTAGAATATGGGATGAGGAATGGCTTTGGTGGGGGCCTCGCACAGGACTCATAAAAGTTGTGGCCACTCATTCCTGTAACCGGTCCCAGTACCTGTATCCACACGGGATGGGCTGAGTCTTGACGTTACTTAGGGGCCTATAGGGAAGATAATCCTTTTCACCGGCTCACAGTTAATAAGGGTGCCACGTGGCCAGCACAACGACCAACCGCCTTTACTTTCCCCAACTAATGTCAGGCACCCATTAGAGCTGGGTGGACTCAGAGGCGCCCAAAGATCCCGAAATTAAAAATCCGAGTCTATGCCAGGATTCGAAACCGTTACTCCCGGTTAGGAAGCCAAGCGCTTAACCCCTCAGCCATCGTGCCTCCGATTGTCTCAAGAGTACCACACTATTTCCAAACAAGCCGTTAATGTATTTAATTTCGTTTCCTACAACCTAGTCGTATGAGGCAGATTTTATTATTGTTGCAACAAAGTCCAAGCAGAGAAGCAGGGTGACGTTACACCAGATACCAGAATACAGCTTGCCTGTGGCGATTGTATTTGTATATAGTAATGTAAAAAGCACTTGATAGAATCTTGGGTGTAAGAGTTAAGGAATTCTAGGTTTATTTATTATTGTTTTAATTTTCTATTAAGTTAGAGTGGCGGCCCTTGGAAGATTGATATTTTTGTCATAGGCTTGAGTTTTTGAGTCTAATGTAGAAGTGCAGTAAATAAGGCAGTTGCATAGTTTGTTGTGTATTTAATAGTTCAACATTTGATGGCGCTATTTGCAGGTACAATTTTATTCTGATTACTTTTATTAAATATATATTCTGTTCTTAATATATCACTGGCGTTTCTTTGAATTGTTGAAATACACACGTTAAGTGTCTATGTCAGAGCCAAGCCAGGAGTTTACAACATTACCAATATGGAAGTCACATCACAAGGGCTTTCAAAGATTTTGAGTTTTTTTTGGCACATCGGCACACTTTAAGCCATGTCGTGCCCGTAAGGCTCTCAAAGACTTTCCTGCAGGGAACAGTACCAGAGAAAAAGGAGTGGCAGACAGAGGAAGCACTGGGAAAATATCAAGGCATGGACAGGCCTGTCAATGAAAGAAACTCCAATCCTTGGAAAAAGACAGAGAGGAATGGAGAGAGGCGATCGGCATATTGATGCGTGAGGCCTCGACAGCCCAATAGACCAAGGGACAGACGAAGATAGAGGATTGGATTTAAAGGGGCTATAGTAATACGTAGTGTATAAACAATTTCACATAATCAAAACTAATAGTCATTGACAGTTAGGCAATGTAATAGAAATTGACACTTAGGCAATACATTAGTCATTGACAGTTAGGCAATGTAATAGAAATTGACACTTAGGCAATACATTAGTCATTGACAGTTAGGCAATGTGATAGAAATTGACACTTCGGCAATGCATTAGATGTTGAATCTTAGGCAATGCATTGAACATCGACTAAGTCGATACATTAAACATAGCCTCTTAGACAATGTATTGGTCCCAGAGACGTGAACAACACACCAGCCATTAGTACATCGAAGGAGTATTATAGTGTCAGTCCATTGATACATAGTTATTGTTATATTCATTAAGCAGCCAATGAGATATAGACGGCAATTCACTATGAATGTCAATGACACAGAATCAATACATTATAGTGTCTGTGCGAATGATATACAAGTCAGAGACAGAAGGTTTGATTTACTAGTCATTTCGTAATGCCCGTCTTTTGTGAGGATGCAGTTTTTTGTGTTTATTCTTTATTAGTAACCGTCTTTTGTGATGGTGGAAGCAATTGTCCGCGTTCTTTCTTATGCTCACAGTTCCATCTACTAAATGAAAGGTTTTCACACGTTTAATTAATATGTTGCACTCACTCACAGACAGACACACATACACACACACACAATTAGTGACGAACTCTTGTGTAAAGAGAAAATTAGTGGAATGAATGAAGGAGAGGGGGGGCGGTAGAGAGTAAATGAAAAGCTACCCCCTCAGCGCTGCATCCTAGGACGCCCCTTCTCCTGTACTTTATCGACGAAAGAGCTATTTATCATTTATCAATAATTGAGGATTTACGATTGATGTTTGGTTGCGTGAGAGAGAAAGCCAGGATCTGGGAGGCTGGAAGAGAGAGAGAGATAGAGTAGAGAGAGAGAGAGAGAGAGAAGAGAGAGGTGAAACGATGGTGGGTGGGCGGTTAAGAGGGAGGAGGGAGGCATTGCACAAGCCCGTCGTACGCCTCTCCAAATGAACTAGTGAAATCAACAATTTTGAAGGGGCCATATATTTAGATTATATCAAAACAGTTTATCACTGTCGGAACTCTTCCTCGTGTCCGCCTTCTGTACTTGCAGCCAATAGAGAGATCCACAAGTCTAGCCTATAGAGCAGAGGCGTAGCTGGGGTGGGAGAGGGAGGGGGAGAATTTGAGTGGGGCCCCCAAATGAGTGTTGTTGTTTTTTACATGAAATATTAAATATTACCCGAAAGGCAGGGGTCCCCACAGAAGTGAAGCCCCCCCCCCCCCCCGGAATTTGCAAATGATGGCAAATTCCTAGCTACGCCACCGCTACAGAGAGATCCTCATTGTAGCCTATAGAGAGACCCACTTCATTAATGAAATCATTTTTAAGATCTCACATTTCAGCATTCCTAAATGTATATGTTGGGGGAGGGTGCTATTTGGTTTAGTTCTTTCTTCTTCTACATTTTGTATATATGAAAGAAGCTATGTCAAAGAAACAGATTTTTGAATGCTCCTTTTCCTATACTTTAATATTGGAGATTGACATATACGGAGGATGTTCTGAAAATAGCACGCTTTTTGGTGTATCCGGTATACAGAATAAAGAGTGTTGACAAGCTAAATTTTTTTTTAGTTGGTTAAGGATAGTTTTAGTGTACACTTTTTTAGCACTGCAGAATCACATTATATAAGCATTACCATTTGTAGCTGTTATTTAGTTGGCAACATGGAGTTTTAATATAGCGTCCTTGACAATGGGTTCGTTTAGAGGAAGTCTTTTCAAAAGCTTTGGATTGTCATTGAAAAATGTGTGGCTTTTAATGTGGCTTTAGATCGTCATTAGGAACATTCGTCAAAAAGGTTCTACATCTCTATTTTACTACTCCATAAAAAAAAAACATCTTTGTTCATAAAGCGATGTTTCTATCAATGCCATTATCTATCAAATTATTGTTATGTGCGCCCACAATCAAGACAGTTTTGTTTATAAACCTCGGCTGCATTATATAGAAAACAATAAGTGAGACAGACAAACAGACGGACGGACAGACCGACAGATTGACAGAGATAGATGGAGATATATAGATAGATAGACAGATAGATAGATAGATAGATATTTTTGAGCCCCCCAAAAAAAGATTAGATTTCGTTTGGTTCAGACTAAGAGGACAGAAAATATTCAATAATTGACCAGATCTAGATTGCCGAAATTTAAAAAATTATCAAGTCGTAATTGCTCTGCTATCGATATAAGCCTGGTCAATACCCAATCACTTTAAGATCGATATTGTTTTTGCAACTCTAACAAAAACATAACAAACATAGAAAAACAACAACATATTTAAAGGCATCATTATTTATTATTGCTTTCCAAGCAGACGTCAGACGACGCTTGTTACGTTTGAATGAAGTCCTAATACGACCAGGGGACAGAATCCGAAAAGCATCTTAGCCTCGATCTGAGCCTCACGTGATAGAGATCGTACAAGAGTTAGCCACGCCTCCTTGATTTCCTTTCCATCGACGTGGGAATGTAAGTGTCGTCTGCATGTGAATTTTTCTATTACGGAGAAAATGAATGGGTTTTGATGGATGTTGGGAGTGGCGTAGTTCCTAACAGGGGAGAGAATGTATAAAATGGAAGAAAGGGAGGTAAATAAAAAAAAAAGAGTTAAAATAATTCCCCAAACGCATTGCCTTACAATTTGAGTTTCGATCGCCAATAAATAAAAATAAGCTTGTGTAGTTGGTTGGGTTGGTCCCGGGTTGGGGTTAAACATTGGCAACATTGTTTCAATGAAATGGAATTGGGGTTGTTAAAAAATGGAAGCATTTTAATCAAGAGAGTTATCTTTCCATTTAACGTGAACAGGGTTACCGCCCATGTTAGATGAAGAGCAGGAATGTTGCCGGACGGATAGAGGAGAGATTGTTTGTTTTAGTTTTAATGGAGACAATGGACTCGGCCGGCCTTACAGGCTGAAATAAAATGTCAGACTTTAACGCCGAGACAACGGAAGCGATAACCTTGGGAAAAGGTGTCCGAAAAGGTTGGGCGGATTTTTCCTTGATTCTTCCGGCTTAGTGTTTGTGCCAGATAGGAGAAAAGTTGAATCGAAAAGTCATACAGAATAAAGCTAGAGAATTAAGAGAGAGAGAGAGAGAGAGAGAGAGAGAGAGAGAGAGAAAGAGATTGTCTGTAAGGAGAGAGTGCGAGGGAGATAAGGACAGAGTGAGAGAAGAGAGAGTTTGACCAATAAAGAAAGAGAGGGAGAAACGGAATGAGAAAGTTTAAGAGAGACAATTTGGCCGATAAAGAGAAAGAGAGAGAGAGACAGAAAAAAAGAAAGAGACAGCGAATTTGACTGAAAAATAAAGAGAATTAGACCGATAAGACTGATAAAGAGAGAGAGAGAAACTGTAAGTCAAGAAGAGAGAAAGATTGTCTATAAGGAGAGAGTGAGAGGGAGATGGATAGAGTGACAGAGAGATAGAGAGAGTTTAATAAAGAAAGAAGGAGAGGATGAAATAGACAGACACCAAGGAGAGTGTGTGTGTGTAAATGAAGAATGTCAACAAAACAAAAAAAACGAGCAAGGATAAATGGAGAGAGAGAAAGAATGAATGGAGAGATAGAAAGAATGAATGGAGAGAGAGAAAGAATGAATGGAAAGAGAAAGAGCAAGACTTAATGATAGGCAAAACGTGTGTGTGTGTGTGTGTGTGTGAGTGTGAGTGCGATTGCGGGAGAGCGCTCTTATATTAAAAAAAAACTTTTTTTATTGTGCTCATTATATTAGTCAGTAGACTGCTGGTTTAAATATTTTATGTCTACTTAGCCAGGTTTCACTTTTAACAAATATTGAATGGAAGAGTACGTATGTGTTTTGCGTGTTTCGAGTTTATGTGCGTGTTTGTGTGTGTGTATGTGTCAGTGTTTGGTAGGTGGGGCCATCACGGCCTGGGGAGGTGTGGACAGGAATCGATTATGCATATTCGATCTGATAGCCGTTCCAAAAGTAAAACGTCATTATTATTTGTAAAGATGAATTGTCAATTAATTCGATTTACATAATTCTCAAACGATGTTTTATCTTTGCGGAGCGGGTTCTTCCATTTCAAGCCATCACGTGGTCACGATGAGAAAGGAGAGAAACATTTGGTTTAGATTGAAAACAGAAACAGTCTGAATAAACATTTTCAACCAGTCCATTAGTATTTAATTTAATAGACTATAACCTGTTTGATTTTAGACTGCTACCGCCCATGTCTGATCTTGATTAGAAATTTGCATTGGTCGTGTGGCTAATCAAGAAATTTGCATGGTCGTGTGGCTAATCAAGAAATTTGCATTGGTCATGTGGTATGCACTTCGGGCTGTCGTCAAGGTGTTTCCAAGTTCGAGCCCTGCCCGCTTCCATCCCTTGTCTTCCTGAAAGTGGTTTGGTTTAGGGAGTAAAAATCTTTATTTCTTATGGAAGGTTCGAAACTTATTACAAAGTTTTCATACGAAGATCATCTTAAAACGATACCGCCCATTACAAACGTACGTTCGCTACCATATGTACATGCCTTATATGTACCTTGTAGACTAAATGCGACATATTTACCCGTTCTAGCCCTTCTTACATGCGCTCTTCTAAATAGGAGAAAAAAGTAAGTTTTATACGCCTGGAGAATGATTAACTGAAGTTCAGAATAATGGAAAACGCATGGTGCATGGGGTTCCGCCCCTTACCCTGCCAAGAAAGCTTGCAAACACCCTTGCTGACTAGAGGGATAACCTGCTACACTCTAGTACTATCTCCAGAAAGATTTTTTTTCTAGTAATCAAAAGACATACAAAATTATATACGAAACACTTAAAAAAAAAAAGCAAAGCTTAAACTGATTAGATTAAAGTCACATTCATTATGTACATTTGGATTCCAAACATGGACATGTATTTGCAAAGAAAAACCAGAAAAAACTGTGTTATAATTATAAATCTTTGCGTTTCTTTCACTTTTTCATTACATTCTTCAAGCCCTCACGGAGACAAATACTGAAACTTGCCACTCGGCTAGGGTGGCGGGGGGGGGGGGGCGGATGAGCTTATGGTTGTTTGACAACGAAATTCCGTCCGTTTATGGAAGCGCCACTGGCAAACGTTTGACAAACACTGCATCACACTAAGTCTTTCTGTATCACTAGACAACAGAAAACAACAGAAGGACTGAAATCTATTGAGGATAACATCCAGACACCCAACGATTTTCATAGAGGGTAATTGTAACTTCATCCATTCCTGATGAGCTGCAGGCGGGAAGTTGGCGAGAAGGTTTCTGACACTAAGTTGATTCAGTTGACATGACGGCTTAGTCTTGCACTTAACTGCCTAAGACGTCTGGTAAATAATGTTTCACTGCAGACGTTGAGATACAGAACTGTCCAGTGACACTATACACTCGCGCGCGCACACAAAACGGTGAGAGGATTAGCAGACGTTTTGATGTTTCCACTTTGACGGAATGAGCAGACGACATCTTTACTGTGGTTAAAAAAAAAAAGAAACTTTTGGTATCGACTAGCACACTTCTGCTTTGTAAGCTTTTGTACCTGAAATGTTGACACTAGCCTCGTTCTGCAATCGACCCCATTCACTAAAACGAACGATTACTTAATGTCCAAGAATAAAACACCGAAAATACAATCAAGTGATATCCATGTGGGATTCAAATTAATATCGACCTTTTTTTTTTTATATTCGCCGTTGTTAGGAAATAAAAATTACATTTTATTTTATGTATAAAAGCGCTACAAAAATTACTTTCCCCAAAATCCGCTCAAAGGTGCTGAATCTTCAATTCGAGCCAATCTAAACTTTGGCTTTACTACAAAGGTTATATCCACTCACTCTGGTACACATTTTGAACATGTTATTTCTTCCACTCACTCTGGCACACATTTTGAACATGTTATTTCTCCCACTCACTCTGGTACACATTTTGAACATGTTATTTCTCCCACACCCATTTCTCGGATCAAGTTGAAACTTGATTATTATTTATTGAATCTAACAAAACATGAATCAGTAAAATGCAAATTTAAAAAATTAACCTATTTGTTCATTAAATAGTGGTAATTTATAATTTTGTTTGATATAAAAAAGGTAATGAATCCTACAGTATTGAGAGACTTAAATGTAAAAGTTAAGTTCTTCCCCTTAGATAAGCTTTAAAAAAAATGTTTAAATTTTTTTTTTTTTTTAAATTTAAACAAACTGCTAACTATGTTTCATTTTCTTTTTTATTTTTTCGCTTCGTCCCTCGACAGCTTCATATTGTTTCTTCTTTTTTTTTTCGGTTTCTTAAAAAGTTTATTGTCTTTAAAATGTCAAAGATTAAAAAGAAAATGTAGTTTTGAAAAAGGTCTAGAAAAAATTGCGGGTAAAAGGATGAACAAAAGAGATAATCGATTACACAGCTTCATCTGCTAATACAAAGTTCTTCTTGAACTCGATTACACATGCTCAGCTTCCAATATACAGATCATCTTGACATCGATTAGACAGACAACTTCCGTTACACAAGTCCTTTTGATGCGGATAACACAACTCATCCTTCTTTACATAGGCCCTGTTGATGTGGAGAACAGACTTATCTTTCTTTACATAGGCCCTGTTGATGTGGAGAACAGACTTATCTTTCTTTACATAGGCCCTGTTGATGTGGAGAACAGACTTATCTTATCTTTACTTAGTCCCTGTTGATGTGGAGAACAGACTTATCTTTCTTTACATAGACCCTGTTGATGTGGACAGACTTATCTTTCTTTACTTATGCCCTGTTGATGTAGAGAACAGACTTATCTTTCTTTACATAGGCCCTGTTGATGTGGAGAACAGACTTATCTTATCTTTACTTAGTCCCTGTTGATGTGGAGAACAGACTTATCTTTCTTTACATAGACCCTGTTGATGTGGACAGACTTATCTTTCTTTACTTATGCCCTGTTGATGTAGAGAACAGACTTATCTTTCTTTACTTAGGCTCTGTTGATTTGGATAACAATACGTAGGCACTGTCAATGTTGATAACGCAGACTTAGCCTATCATCCTTTACGTAGGCTCTGTTGAGGTACATAACACAGACTCATCTTTATTTACGAAGGCCCTGTTGAGCGCATCAACAACAACACTATTGTTTGGCCTAAGGTTACAACGATTTCTTCTTCCTTTCTCTCCCCCTATCCACTTTGACTCCTTTTTCGTTCTCTCTCTCTCTCTCTGTCTCACTCTCTGCCCTCAAGTTAGCCAAACTTTATTTTTACCAATTTTATTTTTCAATTAAATTTAACAACGTCTGATTGCCAGGAAGACGTTGAAGTAGAGGGGTGGGGACGGGCGGTCTGAACTTTGAACTATAGGAGTGCTGTGTTGGAAAAGAGCTGAACTATAGGAGTGCTGTGTTGGAAAAGAGCTGAACTATAGGAGTGCTGTGTTGGAAAAGAGCTGAACTATAGGAGTGCTGTGTTGGAAAAGAGCTGAACTATAGGAGTGCTGTGTTGGAAAAGAGCTGAACTATAGGAGTGCTGTGTTGGAAAAGAGCTGAACTATAGGAGTGCTGTGTTGGAAAAGAGCTGAACTATAGGAGTGCTGTGTTGGAAAAGAGCTGAACTATAGGAGTGCTGTGTTGGAAAAGAGCTGAACTATAGGAGTGCTGTGTTGGAAAAGAGCTGAACTATAGGAGTGCGTGTTGGAAAAGAACTGAACTATAGAAGTGCTGTGTTGGAAAAGAGCTGAACTATAGGAGTGCTGTGTTGGAAAAGAGCTGAACTATAGGAGTGCTGTGTTGGAAAAGAGCTGAACTATAGGAGTGCTGTGTTGGAAAAGAGCTGAACTATAGGAGTGCTGTGTTGGAAAAGAGCTGAACTATAGGAGTGCTGTGTTGGAAAAGAGCTGAACTATAGGAGTGCTGTGTTGGAAAAGAGCTGAACTATAGGAGTGCTGTGTTGGAAAAGAGCTGAACTATAGGAGTGCTGTGTTGGAAAAGAACTGAACTATAGAAGTGCTGTGTTGGAAAAGAGCTGAACTATAGGAGTGCTGTGTTGGAAAAGAGCTGAACTATAGGAGTGATGTGTTGGAAAAGAGCTGAACTATAGGAGTGCTGTGTTGGAAAAGAGCTGAACTATAGGAGTGCTGTGTTGGAAAAGAGCTGAACTATAGGAGTGCTGTGTTGGAAAAGACCTGAACTATAGGACTGCTGTGTTGGAAAAGAGCTGAACTATAGGACTGCTGTGTTGGAAAAGAGCTGAACTATAGGAGTGCTTTGTTGGAAAAGAGCTGAACTATAGGAGTGCTGTGTTGGAAAAGAGCCCAATACTGCTCATATAGTAACAATTAAACGTACACAAACATAGACTTGTAATTGACAAGGGTGTACACATGGGATACAGAGTTGTCTTAATGTCAATTCAAGGTAGTTGCGTACATGGGTGGATGAGTACATCACTATACAGGGAGTTAATGAGTTTAAACTCAGGTTTGTATCATTGACAGTTTTGTGTCCCAAAATTATTTTTTTAAACATATTCTGAATTAGTTGTCTCCCTTGGTTATAAAAATGTAACATTAAAAAAAAATATGAACAAATCTATAAAAAAAAAATATTGTTATAAACCTGGTGGTGGCACTGATGGGGGTAGTGGTGTGAGTGTAGTCAGCCGACGCAAATCATCCCAGGCCAGCGCTAGACGAGCGGTCAACATGAAGGTTCGAGTAGGATCGGCGTCGTGAACAGAGCTCAGGAGCGTCACGAGGGATGTAGTCATATGACCACCCAGAATGGTCGAGCGACGTTCTGCCCGGTTCGAGAAGGCCAGTAGGGAGCCTATATAAGAGCGAAGGTGTCGCAGTCAAGACGGTTCAGAAAGGAAGTTCACGACAGAAGGTCCACAACAGTCCGGTCGACTACAGCAGAGTTATGCGGTGTGGTTCTGTACGGAGCATTACGACGGTTCAGTGCGGAGTACTGTCAAGTACAGTTGAGACGACTGGCGTCTTGGTCTGTGATCGAGTCCGACACAACGAGCCTAGTGTGTGAAGTCAGTCCTGAACTGTTGAACCCAGTGCAAGCCCGGAACGAGACGGAGAGGCCAGTGAAAGAGTTGATACGGCGGAACGGTGTTATCGGAGAGATATTTGTACAGTGTACGTCTGCCAATCGTACAGCATTGGCTGTTATTTATTCAACTATTGAAGTGTTACGTTACTTTGGAGCCCTGAGTTGTCAAGTACTTTATGTTGGTGGTGTATGGTGAAGTTTGCAGAGAGCCTGGATAGTGAGATTCGTAACAGTATGAACAAATCTTTCAAGTTTGTCCTTTCTCATTGTTTGTTTGTTTGTCAAATGTTTTACATGTTTCGGATT
This sequence comes from Biomphalaria sudanica, assembly GCA_036873155.1. Lineage (NCBI taxonomy): Eukaryota > Metazoa > Mollusca > Gastropoda > Planorbidae > Biomphalaria > Biomphalaria sudanica. The sequence goes on along the minus strand of JAZGLO010002458.1, from coordinate 264,397 downwards.
TTCCTTCAGAGCTGAAGATAATTACTTCCTAGTCCAAACCTCCAGCAGGACGACGGGGGATGGGAGCGGGCAGGGTTTGAACCCTGGACCATCGATAAATCTGAACCACAGTCCAGCGCGCAAACCGCACGACCAGGCAGCCATCCACAGTAAGCCTAACAGCCGGTAGAAAAAAATAAAACATTACCAGCACAAAATTTCATACTGAAGCATTTAAAAGAAAATTCACCAGATGATTATTTTAGATACCAGCCACACTGAACGCTTTCATTGTCTTGATTACAGCGTGAAATAGTGCATGAATTGTGGGAAATTCTATTCACTCGACACCTAGAAAGTTAATTTGACCTAATCCCTTTGTTGGCTATTTAAAAAGATAAAAAAAAAAATGGTTGGTATAAAAGTAGAAAGTACAATTTGAACCAAAATGAATTCTGTTCGGTTTGAGAAACATTCTAGTTCGGTTAAAATTACTAACAATATCTACAAGCGGAAAGTTGAGGAACTTTCAATCCAAGAAAGAAAATAGTTTTCCTTCATTTCGCATAGACATAGAATTATGGGCTGGGGCGTGGTGGCCGGAAGAAATTGACTTGACTTCCACACCGAGAGAGTACGATCCCTAGCCGACACCCGATTGTTGGCACTTTGGTAAGACAGTTGTGATTCTTCCGATAAAGGCCGTGAGCTCTATAGACAGCTGAGTAGACCAGACCGAAAGGATGCGTGGTGGCAACTTAATCGTGCGGAAGGCCTGGGGACCTCATTCACCAATCGTAAGCAAACAATATTTTGCCACGTGGTTCTCTATCTCTTCTATACAAATTACGATCTAAATTTAATACACAATGGCTATCACGTGACAGTTTTTTCCCCGTTGTTTTATCAATATGATCACGTGACTAAATGTTGTTTATTTACGATTGGTGAATGAGGCCCATTGGTGCTTACTTCGGATGGTTTCGAGAGAACTACCGACACGCGGTGCCGCTACTGCACCGAGGGCGTAGAAACAATAGACAATATTCTGTATTAAAGTCGCGTTCTGCATGAAGGGCGATCAGGACAAGGATTTGGAGAGAACGTGAACTAGGTCGTGGGCGGCATTAGGGCTGTCCTTGTACGGGGGGCAAGATGACCTTAAAACTCACTGCCCCCGCTTCCTTTCACGTGGTCTAAGGGTGTGATTCTCAGCATGGTTTGTTACTAACGGGCCTTCTGATGCCACACCGAGGTATCTAGAGTGCGAATCCCTGTCCAGATTGTGAGTTATAACTTTTTGAATTCTAATGGCCACCTACGTTGGGTAAGTAAAGGCGATTTGGTCATTGTGCTGACCACATGACACCCTCGTTAACCGTCGACCATACAAATAGATGAACTTCATAGATCGCAAGGTCTGATAGGGATACCTTTAAACCTAAATTAGCGATGGTTGACAGTTTCTCTTTGTTGATACTAACACTACTTATTTTAGCGCTATCCTTATTTTAACTATAGATTGTTAAACTGTTCTGTTCTAAATATAGAATACGGGCTTTAAAAATATATAAGGGGGATAATGTTTCAAAACGTCATATTTACTTAGAGTTAACTTTTCCTTGTTGACATTATTCAGTGATTAGCCATATAGGTCATGGTTTTAGGGTCAACTGAGACCTTGCGGCCTATTGTAATCGATTTGTACCTATAAAAGTGTATGTATTAGACCACAACACCGAGGCAGGCCGTTGTATGCAACAAGGTATTGATTGACTGACAGAACCTAACCTTACACACTATATGTACAGTACACCAGGAGCGTCTAAAGGACTACTGTGTATCTCATCTACGACTATGAACGTCGCAACCATTTTGGATTGTAAGAAGAGAGAGAGAGAGAGATAAAGAGAAAGAGAGATAGAGATAAAGAGAGAAAGAAGGAGAGAGATAAAGATGTGAGAAGAGAAAGTCAGAGGTAAAGAGAGAGAGAGAGAGAGAGAAAGAGAGATAGAGATAAAGAGAGAAAGAAGGAGAGAGATAAAGATGGGTGAAGAGACAGTCAGAGGTAAGAGAGAGAGAGAGAGAGAGAGATAAAGAGAAATGGAGATAAAGAGAGAGAGAGAGAGAGAAAGGAGAGAGATGAAGATGGGTGAAGAGACAGTCAGATGTAAAAGAGAGAGAGAGAGAGAGAGAAAAAAGAGATAAAGAGAAAGAAAGAATGAGAGAGATAAAGATGGGTGAAGAGACAGTCAGAGGTAAGAGAGAGAGAGAGAGAAAGAGAGATAAAGAGAAATGGAGATAAAGAGAGAGAGAGAAAGGAGAGAGATAAAGATGGGTGAAGAGACAGTCAGAGGTAAAAGAGAGAGAGAAAAAAAAGAGATAAAGAGAAAGAAAGAAAGAGATAAAGAGAGAAAGAAAAAAGAAATAGGGAGATAAAGATGGGAGAAGAGAAAGTCAGAGGTAAAAGAGAGATAGAGAGAAAGAGAGAGATAAAGAGGAAGAGAGAAAGAAAGAGACATAAAGAGAGAAAGAAAGAGAGACATCGAAAAAGAAAGAGAGAGAGATAAAGAGAAAGAGAGAGAGAGAAAGAGAGAGATAAAGAGAGAGAGATAAAGAGAGAGAAAGAGATAGAGAAAGAGATAGAGAGAAAGAGGAAATAGAAAGAAAGAGAGAGAGAAAGAAATATAGAGAGAAAGAGATAAAGAGAAAGAGAGAGCGAAATAAAGAGAGATAGAGAGAAAAAGAGAGAGAAGGAGAGAGAGAGAAGGAGAGAGAGAGAAAGAGAGAGAGAACGGAAAGAGATTATAAATTAAAAAGAAATTAAAGAGATATACCTAACATCTTGAAAAAGAAAAATTCGCAAATACGTCATCAAGTTTTCATTAAAAACAAACAAACAACTTACCTATTAATTTTTCCAGAAGATATCTGAAAAGCCATATTGGCGTTTATTTATTTGTACACTAGTCCACAATCAAACCCAAAAATCAAAGACTGTCTTAAAATGTATTAAACTTGTAAATTTCTATCAGTAAAATCTGAATCCACACATCACATAATCATTGTTACACTGTACCGTGCGGTGTAATATCAAACAGTTTAGGTCTTGAAAATAATCCCACATTCATTGAAACTTTGATAATAGTAAAATAACACAATTCAATAGTCTCCGTGTCTTTATGCTCATACCAAATTATAAACAATGAAACCCAGGTTAAAACTGATAATGAATATACCCACTGTCAGCACTAGGATATGTCACTGACATCCTGTATGACACATGACTGGATAGGCTAACGTGACATGTCATGACTGTCATTACCAAAGACCACTGCATACTTGACCTCACGCGAGATTCAACTCGGGGAAAAATTAGATGACCTCTCAGTAAGTGCTTTATAAATGCAATGACAACTATTGACAACCCGGCATGTGGGCGACACCAAGCATTCAGTAATGTAACAATCATGTGGGCCACGCTAAGTATCCAGTAATGTAACAATCATGTGGGCTACATCAAGCATCCAGTAATGTAACAATCATGTGGGCTACACCAAGCATCCAGTAATGTAACAATCATGTGGGTTACATCAAGCATCCAGTCATAGACAACCTTTGCAAACACCCTAACTTACAGGGGTTCTCAGCCTGTGGGTCGCCTAAGGCCATCGAAAAAAATGGATTGTTTTTGTCTACTCTTCTATTGCTGTACGTGTAAGTGGGGGAGGGGGGTCGCGGCAGAGTGGGGGGGGTTGTAAAAAAGGGGTCACCGAGCTTAAAAGGTTGAGAACCGCTGCGGGCCTAATAGCTAAAAATCTACACAGCTTTAGACCACCCTGTGGTATCACCAAACAAAAACACTATAAAAGATTTGGTTATAAAATGACAGTTCATATCTACAGACGGAAGCCAAAGGTTTAATTAAACAATGTGCTTGTGGGTGGGGACGAGATGGGGGGGGGGGAACTGTTTCGCCAAACTAAGATTATTTATGTGTATGTTCTTGTTTTAGGTTAATTTGAAATATAACCTTCCTTCGTCGGCAGCGTTTGGGCTTTGTGGGCTTTAAAACTATTACAGAGATCATTAAGTCATTGGTTAATATGCATGACTAAATGCATGACGCCTAGGACGTAATCATCTTCTTTTTTGAAGTAACGTCTGTATTATATAAGATAAGATAAGATCTGTAGGTACATGTCTGAGTCAGAGATCTATGACGCGTTAAGAACATTTTTGAGCCAGAGCTATATGGCGCATTGAGAACACATGTCTGTTGGAATCAGAGCTCTATGAAGCATTGAAAACACATGTCTGAGTAAGAGCTATATGGCGCATTGAGAACACATGTCTGTTGGAATCAGAGCTCTATGAAGCATTGAAAACGCATGTCTGAGTAAGAGCTATATGGCGCATTGAGAACACATGTCTGTTGGAATCAGAGCTCTATGAAGCATTGAAAACACATGTCTGTTGGAATCAGAGCTCTATGAAGCATTGAAAACGCATGTCTGAGTAAGAGCTATATGGCGCATTGAGAACACATGTCTGTTGGAATCAGAGCTCTATGAAGCATTGAGAACACATGTCTGTTGGAATCAGAGCTCTTTGAAGCATTGAAAACGCATGTCTGAGTAAGAGCTATATGGCGCATTGAGAACACATGTCTGTTGGAATCAGAGCTCTATGAAGCATTGAAAACACATGTCTGAGTAAGAGCTATATGGCGCATTGAGAACACATGTCTGTTGGAATCAGAGCTCTATGAAGCATTGAAAACACATGTCTGAGTAAGAGCTATATGGCGCATTGAAAACACATGTCTGTTGGAATCAGAGCTCTATGAAGCATTGAAAACACATGTCTGTTGGAATCAGAGCTCTATGAAGCATTGAAAACACATGTCTGTTGGAATCAGAGCTCTATGAAGCATTGAAAACACATGTCTGTTGGAATCAGAGCTCTATGAAGCATTGAAAACACATGTCTGTTGGAATCAGAGCTCTATGAAGCATTAAAAACACATGTCTGTTCGAATCAGAGCTCTATGAAGCATTGAAAACACATGTCTGTTGGAATCAGAGCTCTATGAAGCATTGAAAACACATGTCTGAGTAAGAGCTCTATGAAGCATTAAAAACACATGTCTGTTGGAATCAGAGCTCTATGAAGCATTGAAAACACATGTCTGTTGGAATTAGAGCTCTATGAAGCATTGAAAACACATGTCTGTTGGAATCAGAGCTCTATGAAGCATTGAAAACACATGTCTGTTGGAATCAGAGCTCTATGAAGCATTGAAAACACATGTCTGTTGGAATTAGAGCTCTATGAAGCATTGAAAACACATGTCTGTTGGAATCAGAGCTCTATGAAGCATTGAAAACACATGTCTGTTCGAATCAGAGCTCTATGAAGCATTGAAAACACATGTCTGTTGGAATCAGAGCTCTATGAAGCATTGAAAACACATGTCGGAGTCAGAGCTATAGGACGCATTGAAAACACATATCTGCGTCATAGTTCTATATGACGCATTGAAAAACACACGTGTGCGTCACAACTCTGAGATCTTGTTAAGATAATTGACCTCGCTGGGAAATCGTGAGTGAATCCAAAAGAAATACTTTTCATCACATGCTCCTGTAATGTCCGCATCGAAGTAGTTTATGCAAAGTTTGCAAGCGAAAGCTTAAGTAAGACTTGATCGCAGAACCACTACCTATATTTTGAAGTATCATTCTCACGGCCAGGCAAAAACTTAACATTATTTGGTTATCAATAAACTGGTCGAGTTGTACGGAATTTGGTCGAGACGTTCATCCAGAGCTCGAAACGTCCGGGCTGCATAAATATTGTAGGGCTCTGGACGTCAGAAACGTCTTTCCCTAGATGAACGAGCCAAACTAATAAAACATATCAAAATAAGATACTTATAATTTAATATTGTTTTCAAGTTCAACTTCAAATAACTTTAGATGGATACAAAGACCCAGCTGCGACCTAAATTACTTGCCTTTAATCACGCGGATGAATTCGTTGTCTGATAAGAGTGCATTTAAATTTTATTTTCATTTCTTTTTCTTTGGAGAGTGACTTCTCTTTATCCAACAGTTTCTGTAATTGGACTACAGCCATGCATTTCGTCTACCAATCTTTTCTATGTTTCTCTCTATCTCAATAAGAGAACGCTGACGTCAGAGCTGAACTTTGATGCGCTTCCGACAATCGCCTTTGTCATGCTATCATCCACCGAAAAGAACAAGCGAAGCTGTCCGAACACCACCCATTGCCTTATTAGTAAGGATAAATGATGAGGGTAAATATTCCAAGTTCTAGGATTCGAAAAATAATAGTTCGCACACTCATGTCCAATCCCTAAAAATCTTTGTTTTTTAATAAGTAGTTATTCGTGCAAAGACAGCATCACATATAAAGAGACTCGAAACAGGATTAATACTGCAAATTTGACCCCACGATGACCTGCTAACTACTGTCAAAAAAAAACGCAAACTTAAACTCTACGACTATATTACAAGGTCCTCAGGACTCGCAAAGACCTTCCTTCAGGGAACAGTACCAGGAGAAAAAAAAAGAGGCAGACAATGAAATAGATTGGAAGACAACATAAAGGAATGCCTATCATTGAGAGAGGTTCTATCCAGGGCAGGGGACAAGGAGGAATGGAGATGGATGGTCGGAAAATCTTGTGTGGTGCCCCGACGGTTCGGCGGACCGAAAGATAGGCGAAGGTGAAGCTATTTTTATAGGTCTAGTTCTGCGTAGATATCAGTCGATTGTACAACGATGGATATTTTCTGTTATTACTTTGCTTATGCTCTGGCAAACGACTTAAGGTAAAATGCTATAAATTGCTCGAGGAGGGGAGATGGTAATTTGGCTTAAGCTTTTTGCTTAAAAATTCACCTCAAGTTTAAAAAAAAAAAGATGTATGTCACAGTGACCTCTGAACGGTCGTGCTGGCGTCACGAGAATCACGTCACCAGATAGCCTCGAAGCCAGCACACACGAAATAAAAAAACACAAGCTAGTTTGAAAGGTAAACAAATAGACACGGGGGCTGGAAGAGTTGGCTGTTTGTTTACTAATGCCTGTGTGTTTTGTGTTTTGCTATGAGAAAAGAAAGACAGAAGAACTCTTGTGTGTAAAACATTCGTTTTTGTCTGCTGGAAAACAAAATGTACGCGAACACTTCCCTTGGCGTGTAACTCTTTTATAAAAAAAAACAACACATCAATATGCTGGAATGAAATCAAGAAAGAAAACACACTCTCTAACAAGCAAAACTTGTGAAATAAATCCTTTAAAAAAAAGCTTTTCTAAAGAGGAAGAACTCCGTGCTTAAAACTATATAAATCAATAATGTACAAGTTATCTCCCTTATTCAATACCAAAGAAAATAATTATTTACCAATAATTAATTGACTAATTCGACTAATTTTTAAATATTGATTAATGCTTTGTTAGGTACAATAAATAATTGTTTAAAGTATAAACTTGATCGGGGAATGCGTGAGGGCGAAATTGCGTTAACAATTATTTAGTTGGACTAAACACAACAAATTTAGCCATATCTAACAAAAAAATAGTCTCCCTTAATGATATAAAAAAATTTTAACAACCAGCAATTAATTGACTAAGTGGTTACTATTTTTATTGATTCAATGCTAATTCTGAGAATGGGTCTGGAAGAAATAGCGTGTACACACTTTTGACCAGACAGACATAGACAGAACATAAGCTTTCTAAAAACAATGCTCTACATATGGAAACAAATGTATTCAAAGATATCATTGATGGTAAACAAAGGATTTTTTTTAAAAGATGTGAAGGAATAAAGAAACAAATCCATATGAAAAAGAGATGTTTGGACAGTAAAGAGAAAGGAATAAATGCAGAGATAAACCAGGCATATATATATATGAGAGAAGATGTTGAATACTTTTTAAAACAAAGATCCAAGTATCAAAAGAAAATAAATGAATAAATGTTAATAAAGAAAAGATAGGTAAGGAAAAAAAAGAAGAAATGAATAACTCTAACTGCTAACGTTAACATAGCGATGAATATATGATTGCAGGCTATAGACTCAGCGGTTCTCAACCTTTTACGCTCGGCGACCCCTTTTTACAATCCCCCACTCTATTGAACTAGAAAATACCCAGAAAAAAAAACAAATTAAAAAGAGACACGACAAGAAACGAATCAATGTTGAATGTCAAAAAGTATGGAAACAAAATTTAAAACTACAAGAGATTCGAACCACGAGCCATCTAATAACTCACCCGCGTAACATAGCACTCCAACTTATCTTCCCTTAATTGGGGGACGCCAATTGGAATGCTGATTTATAGTTTGTAGATGATAGTTATTAGTCATGGCACTGTTTTATAGAGATAAGCGACTTAAATGACGTAGTCTGCTATTGAGATTAACTCTAGTCTAGATCGAGAATAAATATACTGAATATAAGACGAATGCGTATAATGCCTAGAAAAAGGCTTTTTTCATCGCTAGTAGAAATAATGTTTTCATATTGCCACTTCGAAAACATTATCACCCAACACAAAACATTTCCTTTCCACTATTTAAACATTAAATAGAGTTTATTTTAACAAGAACAAGCGAAATATATTTAATTTTTCTTTTTAAACAAACCTTATCTAAAGGAAAGAACAGCTAAATCACTGCCATATCTCTCGATACTGCATGGTTTAACTCCCGTTTTTTTATTTTTAAAAACTAAGTAATTACCTCTAATTTGTTAATGGTCTGATTGATTCGTGTATGGTCATCGACTAAGAATAAAAGTGCGCAATTAAACTTGATTGAAGAAAAGGAAGTGGGGAACAAATTGTACGAAATGACCAGATAGCCAGACAGAGTGAGTTATATAAGCTTGGTACTAAGTAAAGTATAGTGTAACTGTTAAGTACAATGAAGCTAAATTAATTTTTACAATATTGCAGTCTCTAATTAACATGCATGACTAGATTAGACGCATGGACAGGCGTAGGGCGTAGACTAATTTTTTTTTTCAGGAATGTATGTAATTAATCAGATCCGATAATCTATAAAAGTAATTGCTCTCTATGTCCAGATTATGATTACTATCATATTTCTTGATAAATTCTGTGAAAGCGTTAACCGTAAATTAACATTAGTTGAAAGGCAGAACACTACATGGGTGGCTGCCTGGTTGTGTGGGTAAGCGCTTAGGGCTGTTATTACGATGGTCCAGAGTTCTATCCCTGCCCACTTCCACCCCACGCCAGGAGTTTTGTGCTACGTCTAGGAAACAAGAATCTTCGTTTCTGGAGGAACGTCCAAAATAAGATACTGACGTCCAAAACTTATCTTATTAAACAGACATTTGAATGAGCTACTGACGTTCAAAACTTATCTTATTAAACAGACATTTGAATGAGCTACTGACAGCCTAAGCTTATCTTATAAAACAAACGTTTGAATGAGCTACTGGCGTCCAAAACTTATCTTATAAAACAAACATTTGAATGAGCTACTGGCGTCCAAAGCTTATCTTATAAAACAAACATTTGAATGAGCTACTGACGTCAAAAACTTATCTTATAAAACAAATATTTGAATGAGCTACTGACGTCCAAAACTTATCTTATACAACAAACATTTGAATGAGCTACTGACGTCCCAAACTTATCTTATAAAACAAATATTTGAATGAGCTACTGGCGTCCATAGCTTATCTTATAAAACAAACATTTGATATATGTGTATTTATGTTTATGTCTGTTGTATGTGTGTTTGTTTGTTTTCATGTAGTCTCCCTTGTTCTACTGTCAGTATGTTCACGTGTTCACGGTTTACTCTTAAGTGTGTCAGTAGTGTGTATTCACTGTGTATTAGTCTCTGCTGGTTGTTCTCTCCTTGTTTTCACGTTAATAAAAATGGAGTGTAACTTTTAAACATCAGTATTGTTAGTGTATTGTGATAATATAACATGGTGGCAGCTTTCTAAAAGTTCTAAAATGGAAACTGTAAGTAAAACTAACTTTAAACCAAGAATTAACCCTCCACCTCCTTTAAATGTGAAGAAAGGGTGTGAGGAATGGAAGCTTTTCAAGCAAATGTGGCTGAACTACTGCACTATCGAGAGAATAAACGATATAGATGAAGAGTATGCCAAAGCACTGTTCTTGCACACTATCGGCCCAGCGGCGTTGGCAGTATACAACAGTATCACCTTTAAACCAAAGCATAATGTTCAAGACATAATATGTGCATTTGATGAGCACTTCATTGGTTTAAAAAATGAAACTTATGAAAGATATGTTTTCAACAACAGACAGCAGAAGCCACAAGAAACCGTAGAGGATTACTTACTAGCTCTACGCACACTCGCTAAAACCTGCAATTTTTGTGACCATCTTGAAGAGTCATTAATAAGAGACCGAATGGTAGTTGGCATCAGAGACACAAAGACAAAGAAAGAACTCTTACAAGAACATAAACTAACACTCAAGACTTGTATAGAAATCTGCAAGGCTAATGAAGCTGCTGACTTGCAACTACAGGTACTAGAGACAGGTAGGCCTACATCTGATGCCTCACCACCTCAGGATGAGGCGTTCGCTGTCTCGTCTCGCAAAAACATTCTACAACAAAATGCTGCTCATAAACAGCGCAAATGTAAATTTTGTGGACAAAACCACCCGTTCAAAAAGGAACTGTGTCCTGCGTGGGGTAAAATATGTAATAACTGTAAACAAAAAAATCATTTCGGCATTCAATGCAACCAAAAGAAACTGCAATATGTGCATGAAGACAGTGATGATTGTTATTCGTTATCTTCTAATGATGAGGCTGTGCTTGCTGTACAAGGTGGACTAAACAATAAAATCATAAAAGCTGAAATGATCATAGCTGGTGAGAAGATTGTGTGTCAGATTGACTCGGGTGCCAGCGTTAATGTCATCCCTAAGAAGCTTATTAAATCTGCACAAATCTGTCCCACTCAAAGCAAGCTACGTGTGTATGACGGTAGCACACTCATACCTATTGGAAAGGTACAAATCGTAGTACAAAATCCAAGGACCAACAAGAGATATCGTGTTGATTTCGTGGTTGTGAGAGATGACTTAACTCCCCTGTTAGGGAAGAAAACGTCAGAAAAAATGGGACTAATTACAATTAACTATCATACTTTTGAAAGTGTTGACAAGGTTGAAAGTGTTGATAAGCCTCTACCAAGGTTATCGACAAAAATATTTGAACAGTTCTCTGATGTATTTGGTGATCAGCAGGGTGAATTACCTGGTGTTGTACACTTAGAAGTGAATCATGACATAACACCAGTTACATGTCCATCTGGTCGTGTACCTTTAGCTATGCAGGCTAAAGTACAGTTTGAGTTAGAACTGCTAACAGAAAAAGGAATCATTGAGCCTGTTGATAAACCTACTGACTGGGTCAGTCGAATGGTGATTGCAACTAAAAAATCTGGAAAACTCCGTATCTGTTTAGATCCTCGTCCTCTCAACAAGGCACTTAAAAGAGAACGTTTTCCCCTTCCAGTAATGGAAGACTTGCTTCCTAGATTATCGAATGCAAAAGTGTTTTCAAAACTGGACCTTGCAAATGCATATTGGCATGTGCATCTGGATGAAGCATCGAGTTTGCTAACAACTTTTCAGACACCCTTTGGACGTTACAAGTGGAGAACTGTTTCAGAAACATTTAAATGCTGCTCTTGAAGGTCTTGAAGGTGTGATTGGTGTAGCTGATGATATTATAGTCTATGGTTCTGGAGACACATGGGAAACAGCTTCCCATGACCATGACAAGAATATTACAGCATTATTTGAGAGATGTCGCTCTGTGGGAATTAAACTGAACAAAGAAAAAGCTGAGATTAAAATGAAAGAAATTACATTTCTGGGACATCTAATTACAAGTGATGGTTTAAAGATTGATCCTGAAAAGGTAAAGGCTGTTAAAGAAATGAACAAACCAACAAACGTTGAGGAAGTTCGGCGCTTTTGTGGGTTTGTGAACTATCTTGCTAAATTCCTACCCAAACTATCCGACGTCATTGAACCAATTCGGCAGCTACTTCATACAGATATCCCTTGGTCATGGTCGAGAAAACATGACAGTGCATTCTGTGACATACAATCTATGGTGACTCAAGCTCCTGTGCTAGCATTCTACAATCCACTTAAAGAATTGACCATACAGTGTGATTCCAGCCAAAATGGTCTTGGCGCTGTCCTAATGCAGGAAAGTAAGCCCATAGCTTACGCAAGTCGATCTTTGACTGATACTGAAACTAGATACGCACAGATCGAGAAAGAAATGCTAGCAATTGTATTTGCACTGGATAAGTTCCACCAATACACGTTTGGTCGACATATAACCATTGAAAGTGACCACAAACCTCTTGAAGCAATAATGGCTAAACCTCTCTCAGCTGCTCCTCGAAGATTGCAGGGAATGATGTTGCGCATACAAAACTATGACATAACTGTAATTTATAAAAAGGGAAAAGAAATGTATCTTGCCGATGCACTTTCAAGAGCTCATATCAAGTCATCAGCAAACAGTCAAGGGGAGTTTGAGCTCATAAATATGGCCAGTTTTCTAGCAATTGGGGAAGAAAGACTACAGAAACTAAAGGAAGAAACCGAGAAAGATAGGACGCTTCAAAAACTTCTAATCACAATTAATCAAGGTTGGCCAGAAAGCAAGCATCTTCTACCATATCAGCTAACGCCTTATTATAATTTCAGAGACGAAATGTCAGTTCAAGAGGGGCTTATATTCAAAGGTGAAAGAGTAGTAGTGCCCAAGTCACTACGATTAGAAATGAAAAGAGAAGTTCATTCTACACACTCAGGCATTGAAGGATGTCTAAAAAGAGCTCGTGAGAGTTTATTCTGGCCAGGAATGACCGGTGACATAAAGCATTATATTTCAACTTGTGAAATATGTCAAGCTTTTCAACCCAATCAACAGAAAGAGACTTTAATGAATCATGAAGTTCCCACACACCCCTGGGAAAGGGTTGGTGTTGATCTATTCACACTTGACGGCAAAGACTATCTTGTGTGTGTGGACTACTACAGTAACTTCTGCGAAGTTGATCGTCTAGAGAACACTAGTTCAGAAACTGTCATAAGAAAACTTAAAGCCCATTTCGCTAGATATGGCATCCCATCCACAGTGGTCTCTGACAATGGACCTCAGCTATCTTCGGACAGCTTCGCAAAATTCGCCAACGATTGGAGTTTCAACCATTTGACAAGCAGTCCCCACTATCCCAGATCAAATGGAAAAGCTGAATCAGCCGTGAAGACTGTAAAGACATTATTTCTTAAAAATAAAGATCAGTTCATGGCTTTACTTAATCATAGAAGCACCTCGAATAAAACTGGTACTAGCCCATCACAGGCATTCTTTAACAGAAGAATCAGAACCTTGCTGCCTATAGCTAAAAGCCTGTTGAAACCTCAAGTTCTGGATACTCAGAAACATAGAAAAGCGCTGAAAGAAAACCAGAGGAGATCAGCGATTTACTACAACTCCCACGCTAAAGATTTACCTCCCCTTGCTAAGGGTGAAGAGGTGAGACTAAAGTCAAGGTCGCGTGGCCATGAGCGTTGGCAAAAGGGAGTTATAACTCGTCAGTTACAACAACGGTCGTATGAAGTTGAATCGGGCGGAGGAGTTTATCGCCGAAATAGACTTCACTTACGAAGAATCCCACTGCCTGCTGAAACGAATGCGCCTACACCAACAGGTACGACCGAGCCTGACAACCCCGCACCTGTGGATGCACCCAGCACAGATGAAAGTAGGCCTAATGCTCAGAGACCTGAGAGCCATATAGAAGACGGGTCTCACAGATCGACAACGTATACAACTAGGTCAGGCCGAGTGGTCAAATCCACAAGAACTAGTGACTATGTATATGACTAACCTCAAACACCGGAGGATGTTACATTTATATGTGTATTTATGTTTATGTCTGTTGTATGTGTGTTTGTTTGTTTTCATGTAGTCTCCCTTGTTCTACTGTCAGTATGTTCACGTGTTCACGGTTTACTCTTAAGTGTGTCAGTAGTGTGTATTCACTGTGTATTAGTCTCTGCTGGTTGTTCTCTCCTTGTTTTCACGTTAATAAAAATGGAGTGTAACTTTTAAACATCAGTATTGTTAGTGTATTGTGATAATATAACACTACTGACGTCAAAAACTTATCTTATAAAACAAACATTTGAATGAGCTACTGACGTCCAAAACTTATAAACCTCTGAATGAGATACTGACATTAGACAACGTAAACAGTCTGACCGATACGTCATCACTTTAAAGTCACTGACACTTAAACACACTTTAGATTTTGATTTAGATGGACGAATTCTTAACTAGCAATAAACTATCCACAGTTACAATACATCCTTAAGAATTAAATCTATAAATAACAAGGTAGGTAATCCTCCAAAGCGAACAGAAGTCATTCAAGGAAACTTACTTTTTGGTATGCATTTTTTTCAGATTATTTCACAGGTCTGAAATGCTACATAGCACGTCTTGCTTCGAGGCGCACACCATACACACACACACACAACACACCTGTAGCATGATTAAACAAAAATACACACACGCAGACACTGATAGTTGGGGGCAGGCATATGTTTTTTTCTCTCTCCCCCTTTTTTTAGTGTGTTTTTTTTTATTTATTTAAATAAGAGGCCATAGTTCTCAGATCTGCACTTCAGATAGTCTAGATCTCAATCAAGGTAGTAATTTTGTTTTCAACTGAGAATAATTTTTTGATAAAAACCTAGATGATTATTGTTTGATATAAAGTTTTATAAAATATATGTGAACGAATCATTTAGATGATTTGCTAGAACCTAGAAAGTATTAGATCTAGTGAAATGTCAATTTTTTTCAATTACTTAGCGAATAGATGGTAAAAGGTTGACATACACAATGGATAAAGGGTTGAGGTTAAAGGCTAAAGGTCACAAAACAATCTTTTTTTATATATAGTATATCACTAGAGTTTAATTTTAAAATCAAATCTTGTATTAATCGAGATAAAGAAGTATAGAAGATGTAATATACACCATTAAAGATTTAATATACACCATTAAAGATTTAATATACACCATTAAAGATCTAATATACACTATAGAAGATTTAATATACACCATTAAAGATCTAATATACACTATAGAAGATTTAATATACACTATAGAAGATTTAATATACACTATAGAAGATTTAATATACACTATAGAAGATTTAATATACACTATAGAAGATTTAATATACACTATAGAAGATCTAATATACACTATAGAAGATTTAATATACACTATAGAAGATTTAATATACACTATAGAAGATCTAATATACACTATAGAAGATTTAATATACACTATAGAAGATTTAATATACACTATAGAAGATTTAATATACACTATAGAAGATTTAATATACACTATAGAAGATCTAATATACACTATAGAAGATTTAATATACACTATAGAAGATTTAATATACACTATAGAAGATTTAATATACACTATAGAAGATTTAATATACACTATAGAAGATTTAATATACACTATAGAAGATTTAATATACACTATAGAAGATTTAATATACACTATAGAAGATTTAATATACACTATAGAAGATCTAATATACACTATAGAAGATTTAATATACATCATTAAAGATCTAATATACACTATAGACGATCTGATATAAATTATACAAGAAGTAATATAAATTAAAGATCATATAAATTATTTCAACTGAAAGCTTAAAAGGGGACACTACTGTAATATCCCTGATATCAATTAGTACTTGACAATCTTGGAAAACCTATTCTCAATTAGAGAGAATAATTCAAGAATTGAGATTCAGTACGTTTTCTGAGTATTAACGTAACACTTTGCTTATTTATTTAGAGACATTTATTCACTTGCTAATTATTCAAGTGGAGCACCTATTTAGGACTCGCGGAACACTAGGGTTACACGGAACGCAGCTTGGGAAACACTGGTGTAGATTATATAAGGACCCTAGGTATACTCTACCAAGACCTCATTAGACTTTAGGAAAATCGAAACAGGACCACAATGGTCACTGGGCTCTCGGATAAAATGCCGTCCACAATCAGAAACGCAGACTTAAGTTGTATAGTCATATCACAAGGTCCTCATTGGTTCTCGACGGAAGGACAACATTAAAGAATGCACGGGCCTGCCATTGAAATAAGAATCTAGTCAAGTCGAAATACAGAGAGGAATGTAGACTGATCATGTGTGTTGCCCCAACGGTCCAACAGACTTAGGGATAGATGAAGATATGAAGATGAAGGTTAATTAACTCTTTCTCTCCGTAATTATTTACCACATTCTGGTGGAATCAACGCTGGTATCGTCAGTTAGGAGAGAAAGAGTAAATACTTTATAGTTAAAAATGGTATAAAATGCTATTTGTTTCCTCCTTTGAAAAGTCACAGAGTTACGTTTTTTAGATGTACTTATGTTGTCACATACTGGCAGACTGTTACATGTGGACCTCATAGATTGTGACTGCAACTTCATATGGTAAAGGGCAGTCTTTGCATGTGTGCAGACATTTTTTTTAAAAAGATTATAATATGATTGTGTTTTAACAAGCCATATGTAAAAAATGCTCTTATGAAAAACAAAGCTTATTTAAGCGAAAGAACCGTACAATTACTGCCATTCCTCTCACGTATCTTCCTTTTTCTATTTAAAGAAAATAAATTACCATTAATTAATTAACTATTTTTTTATTTTTATTGATTCATGTAATGTTCTTGACAATGAATACATTGTTCAAAATTTCAACTGAATCATAACATGGAAAGTGGGACAATAAACGTGAACAAGATTTGTACCAGACAGACAGACAGACAGACAGAGTTGATATAAACATTGTGAACAGAGAGTATAAGAAATGTACAAAGTATGTGAAATGAAAAGAGTCATGGATCTAAATTTTTAGTTCTTTTTGTTTCATGCCAGATCTAAATTATTCTACTGAGACACCATAAGGTTATATCTATTGAGACACCATAAGGTTATATCTACTGAGACACCATAATGTTATATCTACTGAGACACCATAATGTTATTTCTACTGAGACACCATAATGTTATATCTACTGAGACCCCATAAGGTTATATCTACTGAGACACCATAAGGTTATATCTACTGAGACACCATAATGTTATATCTACTGAGACATCTTAAGGTTATTTCTGCTGAGACAACTCATGTTCCAATATTTCAAAACTCTATTTGCCCTTTGAATGTAGCCTAGTGATGGAAGACATGGCAGAGTTTGCAGTGCAGTTTAAATCAATCAATGATTATTCCCCAAGGAACCTGAACACTTCCGGTTGGGTTTTTATAGGGCAAAAAGCAGTTGCAAGGGAAAAAAACACATTAGCTTTATTTAATTTAACAATATTAATTACCTTAATTATTCAGTTAATTAGCATTGTGGGTGAATATTTCTGTTATCAGAGATCAGCAAACTTTTAGAAATGAGACGTCACAATGAAGTGTAATGGAGAGTGCCGATGGAGAAGCTTATGAATCGTCTTAAAATGGCTAAAAAAAACTAATACACAATATCACGGCACAGACTAGATTAAAGATGTAGGCAATATCCGGACACAAACTAGATAACAAATGTAGGCAATATCAGGGTAATAACTAGATTACAGTTCTAGGCAATATCAAGGCACAAACTAGATTACGGAAATAGGCAATATCAGGGTAAATACTGAATAGCCTATGTCCAGACGTTTATATATAAGATATGGACTGAGTCACAAAGGCTGTGTTAAAACACCTTTTGGGCCTTTGGCTTATGGCAAGGTGTTGATCCATTTATTGAAACTCATATCGCAAGCATCAGAAAACAATGAGGTGTCAGAAACCAAGAATACTACATTCTGGAGCTGTCATCTATATATATATATATACTTCTCTTCATGGCTAAAGCGTTTGGACACCACGTAATGAAAAGATCACTCTTTTATTTCTGCAAGTCGGACGGACTAGAGTTACCCCACGTAATTTTAGAGGCGAAAAAAAAGAGGGGGGAGAGAACAAGTAGTATTCACCCGTCACTAAATAGCAGGGCCGGACTTAACCATTGTGGAGCCCTATTCGGATTTCGCGGGGCCCAGTTTGGGTAGGGATTTTGATAATAAGTGAAAATTAAGAGTTTGTATTAGAAAATAAATCCGTCTTTGCATTTTATTCATTGTTTACTACGCACAGAATTACTTTACGAGCCTAGCGTGTAGCGAAGTCATTCAGCTTATCATAAAAATTCTATAACCTATATAGATCACGCTCAATGGCAATAATTACCAAATGTATCAATCTATCTACGAGAATTGTTGACCTTAAGTAATTCTTCATTAGTTTGAGGCACAAGAAGCTTCTTTCACTAGATGCCACAATTGCGGGTATTGCATAATGCCGTTTTTTTTTTAATCGCGCATAGGATTGGCGTTTTCCATGTTGAATGACACCCCTAAATAACAATTTTTGTCTACTTATTTCAAGAGATGTGTAAGAGTTTTCAAAAGATTTTAATAATTTCCGGATATTTTCAGGACGTTTTCGTATATTTTGCAATTTCAGGAGATTTCCAGGAGCTCCTGGTAAATCGACAGGCGGCCAGGGAAAATCTGTTATAAGTTATAAAATGGTTTAATTTAATAATGTATACACCTAGAATTAGCGCGGGTCCTATGAAAGTGCGGGTCCTATGAAAGTGCGGCGCCCACTGCGGTCGCATAGTTTGCAGTACCCTAAGGCCGGCCCTGCAAAATAGCGGTGTATGCTACGCCGCCGGTCGACTAGTGCTATTATAAAAGGTGTCTGTACAACGTTAAGCGTCTGTCAGCTATAATGATTCTATACCTCGTTAATTACAATTTATGTGTAATGATAGTGATAGTATAGTAATAGTAAGTAAAAAGACACGTCCTAGACAAATCATACGTCCTACACAGATCATACGTCCTAGACAAATCATACGTCCTTCACAAATCATACGTCCTACACAAATCATACGCCCTACACAAATCATACGCCCTACACAAATCATACGCAAATCATACGTCCTACACAAATCATACGCCCTACACAAATCATACGTCCTAGACAAATCATACGTCCTAGACAAATCATACGTCCTACACAAATCATACGTTCTACACAAATCATACGCCCTACACAAATCATACGTCCTAGACAAATCATACGTCCTACACAGAGCATACGTCCTACACAAATCATACGCCCTACACAAATCATACGCCCTACACAAATCATACGTCCTACACAAATCATACGCCCTACACAAATCATACGTCCTACACAAATCATACATCCTAGACAAATCATACGTCCTACACAAATCATACGCCCTACACAAATGATACGCAAATCATACGCCCTACACAAATCATACGCCCTACACAAATCATACGTCCTACACAAATCATACGTCCTAGACAAATCATACGTCCTAGACAAATCATACGTTCTACACAAATCATACGCCCTACACAAATCATACGTCCTAGACAAATCATACGTCCTAGACAAATCATACGTCTTACAAAAATATTACGTCCTACACAAATCATACGCCCTACACAAATCATACGTCCTAGACAAATCATACGTCCTACACAGATCATATGTCCTACACAAATCATACGCCCTACACAATTCATACGCCCTACACAAATCATACGTCCTACACAAATCATACGCCCTACACAAATCATACGTCCTAGACAAATCATACATCCTAGACAAATCATACGTCCTACACAAATCATACGCCCTACACAAATCATACGCAAATCATACGCCCTACACAAATCCTACGCCCTACACAAATCATACGTCCTACACAAATCATACGTCCTACACAAATCATACGTCCTAGACAAATCATACGTCCTACACAAATCATACGTCCTACACAAATCATACGTCCTAAACAAATCATACGTCCTACACAAATCATACGTCCTACACAAATCATACGCCCTACACAAATCATACGTCCTAGACAAATCATACGTCCTAGACAAATCATACGTCCTACACAAATCATACGTCCTACACAAATCATACGTCCTACACAAATCATACGTCCTACACAAATCATACGTCCTACACAAATCATACGTCCTACACCTGTCTGACACGTTGCCAACAAAAATGTTAACATCCTATTGGTCGTTTGCGTGGGCAGCTGGATTTATGAGTTTTTTGTGGGTTTCTTTTTTGTGAGGTGTATTACTTGTTCGTTTTGTTTGTATCGCCAATCCGACAACCAAACCGATGTAGACGAATTAAATTTTGTAAGTAAAGATAGAAATAAACATGAACGGGATGCTTTTACAACAAAACTGAATATAACTTGTAATAATAAATATACTCAGGCTCAACTAGACTGTAGATGTGTGTAGAAACACAAGGGAGATGATCATTTTTAGAAGAGATAACTCACTAAAAATGCACGTTCTTTCGGTCGCTTGTCTCCCTTCTGCCACTTTCAAACCAGTAGTTATTAACTCGAACTACGACATACCACCTCATGATTTCATCAGAATCCATCCAGCTCGCACAACCAAAATCATCCGCCCAACTTTTTTCATGAGGGTTATATTAGAAAATAAATTCGTCTTTCCGTTTTATTCATTCTTTACTACTTACAGAATTACATTATATTAGAAAGACACACATAGATTTCATAACACGATATACCGTGAGAAAGAGAGAGAGAGAGAATAAAAAAAAGAGAGAGAGAGAGAGAGAGAATGAGCAAGAAAACAAGAGAAAATAAAAGAGAGAAAGAGAAAAATGAAAAAAAAGAAATCAAGATTTTATTTGCCAGTATTTCACTGACCTATATTTTTCTGAAAATTTAAATAAAACCTAATTGCATGGGAAAACATTTTGACATAGCGCACATTTCTCTCCACTGAACACCTGACATTAATGTCCAATGTCATTAAGATGTAATTGTCATCTGTCACCTCTATTGCACTTTGTTTCTCAATCCTCTCTCTTCATTTTCCTGGTCAACTTTTGAATTCGTTAGGCCGCGTCTGGCGTTCAACTTTTTAAAAATCTCAATGGAGAATTATTGTCATCAAGACTCATCCATGCGTTGTCACCTTTCATAAAGCGGCATCAGCAATCAGATAATATTTTGGCCCTAATAAAAATGTCCGCTTCGGCTGTTTGAGCTTCTATAATTAATATTGATGTTATTATTTTTATTTATATTCTTCAAGTGTCTTAATCCAATCGGCAATGAATTTGTCGCATGGCAATCTATTGTCTTACAGTGTCATTGCAAATAGTTATACAAGAATATGAAGAAACTAGAACATACAAAATAGAGCGGTGAAGTTTATAACAAGCGAATGTGCACATTTGATTAGACTCTCTAGCAATTATAATTTTAGTAAAATCACTTAATTTAGAAAGCCTTCAGGATAGAAGACTTAAAAGTAAAGTAGCAATTATAAATTATGGCTTTTATATAGCTGAGAGCGCTTTGGTCCAATCTCATTTGTGGACCAGTGGAAGGGAGGGGTACCTAAGAGAAGGTTATTTCCGTGCTGCCTTTAGGCGCTCAGTAAACACAACTCTGCCCGTGTCGGGTGTCAAACCTCGAGCCCCCATCATAGGTAGCCAAGCGGCACCTTCGACATAGACACGGAGGTCACGAGCCAAGCCAAGCTCAAGTTCAAGCGCACTTAGCGTCTCGACCACGCAAAACACTGAACTATAATTTTCAAATACAAAAACAAAATCTAATAAAATACTCAGAAAAGACACATGGATAAAGGCACATTCCTTGTTCCATATGATAGTGCTATTAGAGCATGGAATGGGTTGCCTGAATCAGCCAGGAAATCTATCTACTTGACAAAATTTAAGTCACTGATTAACATGCATGACTCGATTGGCACATGGATAGGCCTACGCGTTGGATGTAATCATCTTATTTGAAGGATCGTCTTTAATCTGTAAGATATAGAGGTCAGTCCAAGCAAGCCCATCCAAACAAAGCCATTCGTAACAAAATGTCACAATTTTCTCCTAAAGAAATAAAGAAACAATATTCAATGACAAATAAATAGATATAGATTATGATTTTGAAAAATTGAGACCATTGAAAGTGTTGAAATAGAACCCCTATATATCAAAATGTTCTGTACTAAATCACCCAAGTGTTGTTAAGATGTAACGGTGTAGCATTAGGTCGCTTGTTAAAGTCTATACTTAGATGTAACATTCACTTTTATCTATACCTAATTCTTTTGGGCCGTTGGGAATACTTGGGGCACCACACATGATCGGTCGACCATCTTTTTCCATCTCTCTCTGTCTTTCTCTTTGGCTAGAATTCTCTTTCAATGATAGCCTCCTCGATCTTTTTAGTCGCCTTCCCATCTGTCTGCCTCTTCTTCTTTTACCTGGGATTGTTTCCTGCAGGAAGGTCTTTGCGAGCCATGAGGATCTCGCGATATGGCTATACAATTTAATTTTGCTTTTCTGACTGTGGTCAGCAGGTCACCGTGGGGCCCCATTGCCTATTGATCTTAATTCTAATTTTCTCTTTTGTAATGCTGTACTTTTTGGTGATGTCTAGGATCCAGAGTCTCGTTTCCATGGCTAGGATCCTCTCTAATTCTGCAGTCAGCATCCAAGATTCGCAATGTGACATCATCTCTCTATATATAATTCTCTTCGTCGCCCAACCATGCGAGACATGCACGCACACCGACTCTCTAGGCCTCGTTGAAAAACTCATTGAAAGATAAGTATTTTACTTCTGCAAGTCGGACTAGAGTTACCCTACGTAACTTTCGCAAGAGCGCGGCTCAGAAAAAAAAGAAATATATAATTAGGGCCGGCCCTAACATTTACGGGCCCCATGCGAAAAGGATTGCGTGAGACACAGCCAGAGTAGGAATAAGCATAATGTCAAAATTAGGATTTTGTATTATAAAATAAATACATTCATCTTTGCAATATTTTTTATTAAATAAAGAGTAATAATGCCACGTACGATTGCCCCCCCCCCATGACAATTTTGTCTATTTATCAAGAGATTTTAATAATTTTAGAAGATTTCCAGGACTTTTTCGTATATTTTGCTATTTCAGGAGATTTCCAGGAGGCCCTTACAAATCCGGAAGCCGGGGAAAACTTTGTTATTATATGTAAGTTATAATGGTTTAATTAAATATTTTACACCTAGAGTTACCCCACGTAACTTTCTCGAGAGCGCGGCTCAGGAAAAAAAATAGAGAGGGGGGGAGGAGAAGTAATCGTCCCTGTATTCACCCGTTACTAAATAGCGGCGTATGCTACGCCGAGGGTCGACTAGTTGAGAGAAATTTAAACAAAATGCTACTCCAGGAAATCACGATTACATCAATGTCTTGTCTCTTATCTCTCTATCTCACGAGATGTAATTTTTCCACGTGCTTCCGGTCTCCAAGCTCCGCCTTTTTACGTTCAAGCTATTACGTCATTTCACGAAGACACGTGCATTCCGTAACACCAAAAGGAAATAAGCGAGTGGTTGAATTCATCGAGATAGATAAAACAAAGTTTGTTGTTTTTCCTCTGGGACTCAAACACACGACATCTACTTAAGACAGTGCCAGCTCTGCTTGTTGGTGATGGCGCCCTGCCACTTTTCAAAGCACCCGATCTAATTTTTTTTTATTACGACTAATGAATGTCAAAGTCTTCGATTCGGAAGATTAAGGATGAGTACAGTGGTTCTCATGAACACGTTTAGACCCAGTTGTGACCTACATATTTGTTTACGCAAGATGCAGACAAAGCCGTTGTCCTCCGAGGTCTATTTAAGTTTTATTTACGTCTTTAGTGCCTGTCTTCGGCAAGGGCTTTTTTTTTATGGAACTCGACTTACCTTTAGGCAGCTGAGCTGTGTCGGACACTGATATCAAGCGCATGCCAAAGGCGATCTTTTCTGCCTAGCCCCAATTAGGCTTCCCAATTGTGGGAAGCGTGGTCGCTTGAACTTGGCTTGGCTTGGCTACCTAGAAGGGGGCTCGAGGTTCGACACCCGACTCGGGCAGAGTTGTGTTTACTGAGCGCCTAAAGGCAGCACGGAAAACCAACTCCTAGCTACCCCCCCCCCCTCAACTGGTTCACAAATGAGATTGGACCAAAGCGCTTTGAGCATGCTATAAGCATGAAAGTAGCGCTATATAAAAGCTATAAATATATATATATATAATTAAAGGAGGAGGGCGTAACAGATGTGTCCCCCCCCCCCGTCCTTTTTCTGGAAGCGCTATTAAGATCACCTCAGACGCCTCATTCTCCTCACTTCCGTAGAGGAAAGTAGTTGGCAGCAGATGGTCTCTAAAAGAGACTACTACGGAGAAAAGATATACCTCTAGAATGGCACGACCTTCTCAGACTGTAGTGCAGCGTTGGGATCTTTTTTTTAATGGCATACAAGTTTTACCTCAACACCGTAAGCGAAACAGTTTAAAGACCAGCTTAGGCGCCCACTTGCTTAAACTAAGATATAAGACTGCATTCTGAAGGCGGCTTTGGAACGAGACAGCGGGAGCTCACATGCCGCACGAGACCAAAAGAAAATCCACTGCCGAGGACAGACGTAGACAGCGAGAACAAAATCTAAATCGACCACGGGTGGACAATCGTTATGTCTGCTCTATATGTGGTTAAATATGTAGGTCGCAGCTGGGGCTCCTCATTAATCTTTGGACTTAATACTTTAAAGATAGTGCCTATAATTTTTTTCAGAAGGAAAGAATGCATGCTGAAAGAACATTACCCTAATTTGTTAAATTTTTTTTTTTTTTTTTTTAGGATTTCATGGAATTTTAAAATCATTATCATCCTGGAACTATAAAATGATAATCAGCTTGGAAGTGTACAATTATTATCTTCACTTATGTAAAAATAAAAATACAGTATTTGGTTTTCTTCGAAGCATGCAACCTGGCATGTCATTTTGGTCACGCTTCATTAAATAAAACTGCGATACAATCAAGTCTGGCCATAGCCTGTGATATCATTTTATTATCTCCCTTTGACCAAATAATTTTTTTATCACGCCTTTGTCTACATTTTACAATCATTTTTACGAGCCAGCCACTGGATTACGCTATCACGTGTTTTTTTTTTCAAAGGCTTTATTTCGCCGATAAAAAAAAGGAACTCCCTAGTGCTATACAGAGACGAAAACTGAGCTAGTTCGGTAATATTGTCGGACATGACTCGCTTTCATAAGTTATCCTTCAAAGTACATTAGAGGGAGCACAAAGAAAGGGTCGTCCATAGCTGGCTGGTCAACGTAAAAAAAAATGGACCGGCCTCTCTCTTGATACTCTGCTGATCGGGAAAACTGGGATAACTTTTTTTTTTTACGCAAACTGTCACAGCGCCCCTACGAGGAAAGTCAAGGGATAGATCAGATGATGATAACATTTAGGGCCCATTAGAGATTTTCATACATAGCGGAAAAAAAAACTATAATTAGCTAGCTTTTTTGGTGTATCCGGCGTACAAAATAAAGGACGCATAGATGAAATATTGTATGCGATTTTTTTTATTTTTTTTTTTAGCATTGCAGTATTACATTTTCTAAGCTGTTAGTTTTTTTTAACACAAGTGAATTCTATATAAAGAGTTGAAGACTCTTCACTATAGTGAATTAATTATCTTTTTTTTATAGCTGGAATCAGTGAAGTTTAATTTAGTGTCTTATCTTATCTTATCTTATCACCATTAGTAAAATCACTAAATTTAGAAAGCCTTCAGGACAGAAGACTCAAAAGTAAAGTAGCAATTATACATAAAACACTGAACCATAATCTTCAAATACAAAAGCAAAATTTAATAAAATACTCTGAAAGACACAAAAATAAAGGCACATTCCTCGTCCCATATGCTAGGACAAATTTGTACAAATACTCCTTCTTCCCTAGTGCTATTAGAGCATGGAATGGGTTGCCTGAGCTAGCCAGAAAAACCAGTGACTTGGCAGAATTTAAGTCATTGGTTAATATGCATGACTAAATGCATGACGCGTAGGACGTAATCATCTTCTTTTTTGAAGTAACGTCTGTATTATATAAGATAAGAAGATCTTATCTTTTATAACACAGACGTTACTTTAAACAAGATGATTACGTCCTACGCGTCATGCATCTAGCAGGCCCGGCGCCATATTATTCAATTGGGGGGGGGGGCACATATTTACGCGGCCCAGAATTAAAAAGCAATATTAATATACATTTTCTTCTTAGCTGATGTAGTTAGAAAAAGTTAATATACATTTTCTTCTTCTTAGTTAGAATCTACATGTAGATATAAAAATGGTGTCCAAATTAGACTCTGACGTTTAGTGTGTCTATATTTGACGTACTTCCCCTATACCAAAATTTTCCATGTAAAAGCAATGTTAACCCAATTAAATTTAATGTTTTTGTACATTTAAAAAAATGCACAAAACCTACTTTTGAGCAAAAAGTTAACCACTTATCCAGATGTAAATGCAAATGCAAATATTATGCAACATGCAAATAGTATTGAATAATCAGGTAGGTAGTTCATTGTTCAAACAAACAAACTCTATGGGGTATGTCATGAAGTCATGTACAAAAATTCAAAATTTTGAAAAGTAGTTAGCACGTTGCACTTTATGACTGATGAATTCATTTGCCGTTGATTTGAGATCTAGCTTATCCGTCCGTTCCTTGTGGCTGTTTGAAATCATGACATGGTTCAATCTTTCTTGTCCCATTGTTGCCCTTAAATAGGACTTAACACGTCGCATTGTTGAAAATGATCGCTCAGAACATGCGTTGGTTGCAAGTATGCATGCCATCAACTTCCACACCGTAACAACCTTTTTTAGATGTGAAAGGTCCACATGATTCATTTGGTTGAAAAGTGATGATAGAAGTAGTAGTTGTATTGATGGCACAATGTAACAAAAAAAATTTTTTCTCTGTTTATCAAAATTTTTTAATGTTTCTTATTTAATTTGTGTATGCTGAGTCTGAATATAACATTGTTTTTTTTGTTGCATCAAGCGTTTGATCATAAAACCAAAAATTCAATTAAACATATTAATATGAATCATATTGCATAAGATACAAATTTAGTTCAACAATGTTAGTTTAACCGTTCAACAATGGTATGTTATGTTACAAAACGTCATGTTATATAACGTTACCTACATATATCACATAATGTTACATTATGTTCTAATGTAATAGCTATAGTGTATCCTTATTTAAGTCTTCCTTATAGAAATCAGTGACAAAGTCCAGCTCCTTTTGGTAGTTTTTATTGTTGCAAGCGTACAGCAACAGATCTTCAGAGTATTTTAAAACTTTGTATCCTTCTTGAGTGAAACGCGACCTGATGCATGCCACAGTTAGCTCTAGAACTTACAAATATAACTATCTGTAATAGGACTTGACATCCTGATGATGATATGCATCGCCAGTAGAAATTTCATCTCTTTTTGGCATGTTTCGTTTCCGTGGTAGCTTTGGTTCCTCTATTTCATATTCAGTTGACAGTCGAATGACTTTCTCCCAAAACAAATTATACGAACTTTCATCTCGCATTTTGTCCAAGGTAGTGGTAACCAAATCTGCGAGATGTTGCCCTTCTGTTGCTGACACATTTTCAGATTGCAGGGAACCACTTAGATTATCCGTATGTAGGAAAATGATTTCTGCAATGAGCAATCCAAATAGAAAAGAGAAATTTTCCATATGTGATCTGACACCGTTTATTCTAGCTTTTACTTCTGAATCCAAGTTCCTTTGTTCCAGACATTCATACCACAATCGAAGTAGGACAGAATAATTTGTTTCAATGCTTTTGAGAGTTTCTCATCTAACAGTCCATCGGGTCGAACTCATAACACGAATTCCAGAGTTATCAAGTTTCATCTCTTGGCGTAATTTATGAAATGTGGTTTCTCGTTTAGGGGAGAATTTAATTAGTTTTGTTATTTCAAAAGATGTATTTAATGTATCTCGGAACAAAGCAATATCTTTGAAAACATCGGATACAGCTAAATTCAAGGAGTGACCATAACAGTGACTAAACGTGGCTCTAGGTTCTAGATCATTTATTTGTTTTGCAACGCCATTTTTACATCCCGACATGTTTGCAGCTCCATCAAAACATAAACCTCTGCATTTTTTTATATCAAGATTGAGTCTGCAAAGTACGTCCATTAAAGCGCTAAATATTGTATCAGACGATATATTGTCTACCTGATAAGAGCCCAAAAAGTCCTCATGAGCTGTGAGTTCCTTGTCGATCCACCGAAGACAAACTCTGAACTGTTCTTTGTTGCTTAGGTCCGTACACTCATCAGCAAGTATGAGTAATAGTCAGATTGACAAATGCAGGATGATCAATTGCGAATTATTTGGTGACTCATTCTCAAACATTCATTTTGAATTTCATGAGAAGTGAATTTCAACTGTTTTTTATTCATCCATTCCGACATCAATTGATCATCTTGATTAAAGAATAAGAGAGCTTGTGTAAAGTTGCTGTCTGCTTCATCACCATCTCCTCTTAACGGTAGTCCTTGACGTGCTAAGAATTGCATTGTTTGTAAAATTTTAAGGAGCATACGACTGTGTTGATCTTTTTCCTCCTTGTGTTGCTTACTTAACAGTTCTCCAATGTCTGATTTAAATAATGTCTGTTCATATGCATTTCTGTGGAATTTGCTCTTTTCATGTTGTCTAAAACTCTCCATAGCTTTTTCTAATTACGGAAGCCAGTTTTTGTAAATGCATGCTCACTGTTTTGTTTTGAGGCTGTGGAAGTGAATTGTATGCAGGTATAACAGTATGCAGCATCACTTTCAATTGAGTAATGTAGCCAGTCATGTGTTTCACACCATTCACTGCGAAAACTGCGTTTTTTTGCAGACTTGTCAAACTGAGTAAGTGGAAAATGAAAGGACTTATGTGGATGGAACTTGTTTGTTTTAGGATCAATAGTACATTTAGTAGAGCCAGCTGATGTTGATCTATATTCACTGGTAGAATTAGCTGATGTTGAAGTACATTCACTGGTAGAATTAGCTGATGTTGAAGTACATTCCGTCGAGCCAGTTGATGTTGAAGTAGATTCACTGGTAGAATTAGCTGATGTTGAAGTAGATTCACTGGTAGAATTTGCTGATGTTGAAGTACATTCCGTCGAGCCAGTTGATGTTGAAGTAGATTCACTGGTAGAATTAGCTGATGTTGAAGTACATTCCGTCGAGCCAGTTGATGTTGAAGTAGATTCACTGGTAGAATTAGCTGATGTTGAAGTAGATTCACTGGTAGAATTAGCTGATGTTGAAGTAGATTCACTGGTAGAATTAGCTGATGTTGATCTATATTCACTGGTAGAATTAGCTGATGTTGAAGTAGATTCACTGGTAGAATTAGCTGATGTTGAAGTACATTCCGTAGAGCCAGTTGATGTTGAAGTAGATCCTATTGTACATATAAATTATGATATACATTAATAATGATATACAGTTTACATCAAACCAAAATAGAAGAGAACCTAAGTAAAATAAAACCTTGTTATTTACACGCAGGGTGGTAGGTGATAGGATCATCAAGGCTGAAGGACTAGTTCACTTTCGACTGAGTAGAAACGTTAGTTTCTACGAAGTAGAAAGTCTTTACCAAAAATGCCGCAATGGCATATATACCAACGAAATTATTATACAATACTCAAGTGCAAATGAATTAATAACATACCAAAGAAACTCGTTAATTTTCGGCATTTGGTTGCTGATTGCTGTAATTCCGCATGTCTTTTTTCTCTATCTTTTTGTGCACCTCCTTTTTGCATTTCGTTTGCTAAAGTAAAATTGAGTGACTGAAGTACTGATAAAAATAAGTGAGGAATGATTATAACAATAAATAAGAACTCCTCAATAAATGAAACTATTGTACTATTTTGGGTAAGCCAAATGTCCTATTAATACTGTGTATACCTATGGTCACCGTAGTTAACCACAACTCCGCCACACCACTACAGACTCCAGCATACTGATGCACGGGAGAACATTATAATAGTTTGAGAGATGGAGAGTCCATATTTTAAAAAACAGATCGTATTGCGTATTCAAATAGAGATATAGCCCTACCAGTGGCGCATTTAGTGTGTGGGGGGGGGGTCGGGCCATGCCCCCCCCTTTTCATTTAATGAGGGCCATGACCCAATGGACATTGCACTTAATAGCACCTCCATCGTGCCTCCAACCCTTGAAGTGCCCCCACTCCTCCCTTCAAGAAATTCTAAATAGAGCCCCGCCATTCATCTTCATTTTTTAAATCTATTTCCGGGAGTGTATAGTGAAGTCCACCAGCGGCCTGGGTGGGGGGGGGGGGGGGCACGTGCCCCCCCGGCCTCCCCTTTTGCGCCGGGCCTGTCTAGTCATGCATATTAACCAATGACTTAAATTCTGCCAAGTCACTGGTTTTCCTGGCTGACTCATGCAATCCATTCCATGCTCTAATAGCACTAGGGAAGAAGGAGCATTTGTACAAATTTGTCCTAGCATATGGAACGAGGAATGTGCCTTTCTGAGTATTTTATTAGATTTTGATTTTGTATTTGATATTGTCTAGTGTATAGTGACAATCTTAAATATATATAGGCTTAAAATTATGACTGAGTCAGTAACATGACTGAATGACTGCTCGCCTAAGTTTTACGCAGAACTGGCAGATAATCTAAAAGTTTACAAAAGTTTGTGTTCTACGCATGCGTACTTGTCAACAGCGGCCATGTTTATTTTGGTTTCCACCGACACGAAAAGCTAACAAATTCTTGATGAGAAGTTCAAAGATCAGATCGGTGTAAAAGACAGTGCCGGCTCAATGCTAGTACAACGCCCTGTGAGTTCAGACATTATAAACATACACGGCACGTTATTTAGGTGATATGTTGGAACTGGGTATAGGCAGGTGGGGATTTGTTGGAGAGGGGGGAGGGAGGAGGGGCAAACGCTTAAGGTTATAAATAGAAAAAATATTAGGAATAGAGGGGAGATAATACAAAGATTGGGGAGTAGGGAAAGCTATGAAACAAGGGTAACGAATAGTAAGAGGCGATTGTATCTTCACTTAGAACTAAAAAATATATATTAAGAGTTTCCCTATCACACTCTCTCCCTCTCTCTCTCACCCTCTCTCTCTGTCTCTCTCACCCTCTCTCTATCTCTATCTCACCCTCCCTCTCCCTCTGTCTCTTTCACCCTCTCCCTCTCTCTCACCCTCTCCCTCTCTCTCACCCTCTCCCTCTCTCTCACCCTCTTCCTCTCTCTCACCCTCTCCCTCTCTCTCGCCCTCTTCCTCTCTGTCTCTCTCACCCTCTCTCTCTCTGTCTCTCTCACCCTCTCTCTCACCCTCTCCCTCTCTCTCACCCTCTTCCTCTCTCTCACCCTCTCCCTCTCTCTCGCCCTCTTCCTCTCTCTCTGTCTCTCTCACCCTCTCTCTCTCTGTCTCTCCCTCTCCCTCTCTCTCTGTCTCTCTCACCCTCCCCCTCTCCCTCTGCCTCTCTCACTCTCTCACCCTCTCTCTCTCTGTCTCTCCCTCTCCCTCTCTCTCTGTCTCTCTCACCCTCCCCCTCTCCCTCTGCCTCTCTCACTCTCTCACACTCTCTCTCTCTCTGTCTCTCTCACCCTCTCCCTCTCTCTCTGACCCTCTTCTTCTCTCTCTCTGACCCTCTTCTTCTCTCTCTGTCTCTCTCACCCTCTCCCTCTGTGTTAACGAACAATCTCCACATGCTTGTGTGTATAAAGTTCAAAACAGATTCAATGTAAATAAAGAAACCAGGACGAGGGTTCTCACCTTTCACAATGTAGCACATAGTACCTCACCCCGTCTGTAGATATAATCTCGTGGATTAGTTTCACTCGTTTTCCCCACTTCCTAGTCTCAGATGAAGTTAAAACTTTTTGCACAATTATCAATTGTTGAAGACTATGCATGAATCAATGAAAAAAAAACAACTTTTTATTTAATTAATTAGTGGATATTTAAAGTTTTATTTTATATAGAAGAGAGGGAGATAAATCTTACAGTATTAATAAATACGGTAGTAGATGTGTGAAGCTTTTCTTTATACAAGCTTTTTTTTTAATAAGAACATTTTTTTTTAAATGTGTGTTTACCTTTCTGTCTCTATCCATCTCTGTATTGGTCTCTTTCTCTCTCTTACACCAATATACACATATATACGTGTGTGTGTTTGCGTGTGTGTTGCATGTATTCTAGTATAAAAAATAATTTTAAAATAAAATACAATATAATATTCATGCATTCAAAAGCTGTCTTGTCTCAATGAATGTGAGACTACACCATTTCTAGAGTTAAGTTTATTCAATATGATACTGCCATAGAGCACAAAGCTAGAGTACACGTCGCTGTCAATAAAACGTGAGTAGTGTTGAGCTAGCTCTTTATTACCCTCCCCCCCTGCCCCCCTCGCTTTGGATGCCATCTTGAAATGGCTTTTTTTTTTATTGGTGCCCTCATTCGCGCCATACTCCTCATAACGGACAGGCACGGGAATTCCCCTAAAAGCCCAAACACACCCACACACACACATACACATACACACACCAGGCCAAGGGTCCCATTGGGGAGACCCTAGGCGAAGTGAAACATGTGGCCCCCAAATGAAATAGAGAAGCAAAAAAAAAAAACCAAAAATTAAGACCGAAAAATACGCAAGGAATTATAAAACTGTCCTGTATCTATATCTAAATCAACAAATAGGTGACAGTCATGTAGCGCCGATAGCATTTGAATACACCATGGACGGTTCATGATCACTTGACTAGAACTCTAAACTCTATTCCAAAGTTCACCAAATGGATGGATAATGGTCGTCTAACAAACGTAGTCCAACTAGTAGAGAGAGAGAGGGAGAGAGAAAGAGAGAGAGAGAGAGAGAGAGAGAAGATAGAAAGAAAACAGAAACATTTATAGACAAAGGCGTATAACATGCTTACAGGTAGGTCCTTTTTCATATACATACCCACATACATAGGTGCACACAAACATACCCACATACATAGGTGCACACAAACATACCCACATACATAAACACATGCAAATAAAAAGAATACAGAAGAAATTTTCGGATAGAAAGAAAGCTAACTTCTTCTAAACAACATCTTTACTTTGAATTAAAAAGTTGACAAAGAGAAAAAGTTGACAAAGAGAAAAAGTTGACAAAGAGAAAAAGTTGACAAAGAGAAAAAGTTGACAAAGAGAAAAAGTTGACAAAGAGAAAAGGTTGACAAAGAGAAAAAGTTGACAAAGAGAAAAGGTTGACAAAGAGAAAAGGTTGACAAAGAGAAAAAGTTGACAAAGAGAAAAAGTTGACAAAGAGAAAAAGTTGACTAATTAAAATCATCTTTTTGTCCACACCCTTATCTTCTCTCTCTCTCTCTCTCTCTCCCTGTGTGTGTGTATCTCTTCCTCTTCCACTTCTCTCTATGTATCTCTCTATTCCGCTCTATCTGTATCTCATATTTTCTCTCTCTCTCTCTGTCTCGATCCATTCATTAAATCTTTCAGTAACCCTCTAGGGCTAACCAAGGGACATAAATATTGTTGTCCACTCACCCTCTTATCTCAGCACTTAATCATTGCCTGGTTATCTGCCCCTGCTCCCCGCTCCGTATAGGACATTTCACTTTAGGATTTATCACACCAAACAACACCTCCTCTCTCTCTCTCCCCCACTCCCCCATACACCCACCATCATTACCCCCCCCCCGCCCCTCCCCGCGCCCGCTACACGGTCATGTCCAACAGTAGGAGCCCTATCGTTCTAACACTTTCCTTTTATATATATTTTTTTACTATCCTGGTATCTTTGAAAAAAAATAAAAGGTCAACTCTATAGCCGAGCATGGACCACGCCTGGCTACCCTGCTGGGGTTAAAGACATGCGACCATGCGTCAAGGGAGACGACCAGATCGTGCAGCATGGTACACGCTTCATTGATTCTTTTAACTACAATGGCTAACACTAAAAACATTATTTTTTTTTTTGTTTAAACCTTTCAAATCACTCTTTTTGGCCCTTTGAAAAAGTTGATTGTCCGCTTTGACGTCTGCGACCTTCACGTAACCTAACCAGACGATTTTATTATCAGGTCTAATTTTAAAAAGTAATATACATCGAGGGTTCTAAAATTGTTTGAGGGTCTTTAATTTTTGACCAAAGTCGAAATAGGATTAAAAGCAAGGGTTCTAAACTGTTATATGGTGTTTAATTTCAGACCAGATCCATTTAGGATCATTATTTGCTCTCAATCCTAGGTAAGTATACTGATACTGATATCAGATACTGTCATACAATACAATGGTTCCCCACATTTTTTTTTTCTCAAAAATTAGATTTTGGGGACGTTTTCAGTACAGGAATCAAATGTTAGAACCTCGTCCACAAGCTCCACTACATTCAAGAAGATTATTAAGAACTGCCTGTTGAAAACTTATTCTGACTAGTTTGTCTTTTAATTATTTTTCATATTATGTTCTATTAGCTTTGGCCTCCCAGCCTTTCTCTTCTTTTGTGGGTTCCCAGTTTATACCAAAAAGCAAAGATGCCAGGATGAACACGGACCCAACTGAAAGGAATTAGCTTTGGCCTCCCAGCCTTTCTCTTCTTTTGTGGGTTCCCAGTTTATACCAAAAAGCAAAGATGCCAGGATGAACACGGACCCAACTGAAAGGAATTAGCCAGAACAGAGTCTGATGGTGAAGTACTACTCAGGCGGACTTTTTTTGGGTTCCGAGTTTATACCAAGAAGCAAAGATGCCAGGATGAACACGGACCCAACTGAAAGGAATTAGCCAGAACAGAGTCTGATGGTGAAGTACTACTCAGGCGGACTTTTTTTGGGTTCCGAGTTTATACCAAGAAGCAAAGATGCCAGGATGAACACGGACCCAGCTGAAAGGAATTAGCCAGAACAGAGTCTGATGGTGGAGTACTACTCAGGCGGACTTTTTTGGGGTTCCGAGTTTATACCAAGAAGCAAAGATGCCAGGATGAACACGGACCCAGCTGAAAGGAATTACCCAGAACAGAGTCTGATGGTGAAGTACTACTCAGGCGGACTTTTTTGGGGTTCCGAGTTTATACCAAGAAGCAAAGATGCCAGGATGAACACGGACCCAGCTGAAAGGAATTACCCAGAACAGAGTCTGATGGTGGAGTACTATTCAGGCACTATGCCCCACTGGGAGTCTAAAGGATTAAGTCAAGTCAATTCATGTTCTATTTGTGTTTCGGGCCTAAATTATGTTTATTAACAGCGCCACATTAATTTTATTATTATTAGATGGTCTTAGTATTAGAGTATGAAGTTAGAACTTTATTTCTATTTTGTTTGATTTGTTAATACGAAGTGCTCTATATTTTGACGAACTAAATGTGAAATAAAATAACCATTGTACGTATTTATGGTAATGACTGATATTATACCATAGACTATATAAATATAGTCTATGGTATTACGATCGATATAGTTGCCAACTCTGAAATCATTCATGTTTACCCCGTTGTTACGTTACTAGGTCAAGCCCAGTTGGAAGTAAGAATATCGAAGTGATGAGGACTCTTTATACGCGAAAACAAAAAGTACGTTAATGGAAAATGATGTTTAAACTTGAAACATAATATCATGGAAATAAATAGTTTACTAACAAGTATTATTTTTATATAAAAGAAACTTTACTTTTATAAACTTTTGTTATATTTTCTCTCCTCATGTCTCCCATTTCGGTGTGACCTAAAATAGATTCACGCGATTCAAAAGCAATACGATTTCAGTCATTAAGTCTTTGATAGAGAAATAGTACATCACGTCATGCGTCGAAGGTTTCAGTTGAATAAGCAATGTGTATATCTGTCTTGCCCCAGAGACAAACATCATTCATTAAAGTTGGAAACATTCATGGCGGGTATATATTATTCAGGTCAGTGCTTCTAGCATTTCTTGTTAGGACGTAGGCCTAGAGTGGGTTGGAAGTACTCCCCCAGTTTGCACTATCGGTTTTTAAAGATTGACCCATAACCAGGGGCGTAGCTAGGAATTTTCGAACGTTTGGAGGCCCGGGGGGGGCTCGACCTCTTAGGGGGCCCCCTGTATTTTACATAACATTTAATATTTAATGTAAAAAGCCCTCATTTGGGGCCCCACTCTAGTGGGGGCCCGGGGGATTCTCAAATTCTCCCCCTCCTTCCCCCCCCACCCTAGCTACGCCACTGCCCATAACAGTGCTATTATCTATGCGTTTTTATCCAACGGATACTTCTAGATCCTCATTTTTCCCGTTTCCGAGTTCTAGCCTAAATAAGAACAGACATGACAACTTCAATATGGGACATTGTTAGCATTTCAATTATAGCCTTTATATAGCGCTACTTTCATGCTTTTACTACTTATAGCAAGCTCAGAGCACAATGGTCCAATCTCGTTTGTAGACCAGTGGTGGAGTGGTATCTGGAGAAGGTTTTCCGTGCTGCCTCTATTCGCTCAGTCAACACAGCTCTGCTCAAGTCGGGTGTCGAACCTCGAGCCCCCTACATAGGTAACCAAACCAAGTTCAGGCGTACTTAGCCTCTCTCACAAACTTAGTGAAATCATGAAGTGATAGGGCCACAATTTGTGAGCACGAAGCCTAAGGCCCTACGTTTTCCTGCCAACCTCCTGCCAACCTTCTGTCAACCTCCTGCCAACCATTGCAATCGATAAGTAAGAGGCTTAGCAAAATAGTTTACTTTAATTTTATTTTTATGGAATCGGATTGAAACGTAGTCAAAAATCTGGCCCACTGGATGCGGAAAAGATTTAAGTGGGTTTCTTATTATGAGGCAAAACTGAAATATACAGCGACCTCCGACATATACATTCGTATGCTCTTGATCTACTGTGTTCTTATTGATAAGCCATCAACTGGATTTCATTACTGACAGAGTTTGTCAAATTATATATACAGAATCTACATTGTGATTTACATATAACGGAGACGAATCCATAAATAGCAAGCATTTTAGTAATTTCAGTGAACAGAGTGCTTTTAAATC
Organism: Biomphalaria sudanica; assembly: GCA_036873155.1. NCBI lineage: Eukaryota > Metazoa > Mollusca > Gastropoda > Planorbidae > Biomphalaria > Biomphalaria sudanica. Next base: position 227,122 of record JAZGLO010002458.1, on the reverse strand, counting down.
TATTAGAATTCAACATGCAAACAAAGATCAGATTGCTGTCAACTTTTAACAAGTACATCTCCAAAGGATTCATAATAGGATAATCCAACGAATTTCAATAATGCTAACCAGACTTCTTCCTAATTCAAATATTAGAACCTAAATAATTATTATATTAGTATAAAACAACATTACATTTGCACTCTTTAAATATGCACTGATATGATTTTTTTGTATAGTCACCTTTGTATCTTTAATTTAAGCTACAAGTTCATTTTAATTTCAATACAATTAAATATCTAGGGTGATATTTTAATTTGTAAGTCTAGTCTATGCACAATACATTTCTTCTGCGCCCTATAGAGGTGCCGGTGACACGAGTTGAAATTCCGAGAAACAAATTTAAAACTCCCTTTTGCCCCGGTAGTCAGACTATCTGCCCCTGTCTATTGTTTCAGCTAATATTTAAGTGGCCAGGAAGGTTTGGCATCTGGTAACCAAATGACAGGCAATCGGTAGAGACTCATTTATTAAGAACCCCCTCCACTTTGTTTCTTTTGGCACGCACGCACACCCACCAAGATTATGTGTAGGCACATACATATATGCACACATACACACAGAAACACTCACTCAAAGAATGACAGGGGCAAACAACTGGCTGTGACTCAGAAACTTGGTGTTGTGTAAGGAAATGGCTCAACTAAGACCTGAATTCAAAGGGGCTTTAAGATCATAGCACACAGTTGTCTCGCAGCATGGCACACTCGAGATTTCTTTAAATAAACTACCTAATGGCTCATTGTTATGAGTCCACAAGGGCCCTAAGTCTAAGAAACTTGAACTGTAATTAATTGTTACGGTACTAAACACACGATCCCATTTGTCTCGCATGTTAAATAATGCAAGGCCACAACACTGTTATGGTTCACATTTGGCATTATACTACACCAGTGATGCCCAAAATACGGCCCGCGGGCCAGATCCGGCCCGCAAAGTGTTTCCATCCGGCCCGCCGAAACGAAGGCACAAATTGTAGGAAATCCCCTCTCCAAAGGGTTGATAAAGTTATTTTTACCTACGTTAGGGCCCTAACTTTTTCTCTGATGGATTGGTACCATGACCTTTGTATGTTTATGAAATGAGATTAAATTTATAATCGAACAGGAAAAGTGAACGGTTCTTTAATTATTTTTTTTGGCGGAGCATGACAATGAGCCAATGTATTTGATTTGTAAAGAAAGTGTGGCTGTTTAAAAAAACAACAAACAAATATGGCAGCATTCTTGATTTGATCCGCGAAAAAAATATTGTTAAACTACGCCAAGAGATCTAAGGATTGAATAGTTGCCAAAAAGAGATGAGAAAATGAGTCGGTGGTTAAGCTAGATAGAATGTTGCTCATATTGTAAGTAAAGAAATGAAGCCCTTGTTCCGAAGGGTAGAAAAGAAGACAAACTTCAAACATCTGACTAATTAATGTAAGTGCTACATCCACAGATTTCTAATAAAATAGTTTTAGTTCCATTTCATTACGTTTTTGTTCTTTTCGGTCATGTGGCCCGCGACACTAGTGTCGAAACTAAAATGGCCCACAGGTCGAATTAGGCTGGGCATCACTGTACTACACTATACTAGTAAACCTTTTAGATAAACCAATGTATACAACTAAACAAGAAACAAGAAAAACGTTAAAATACTGTTTAAAAACATGCAATACCTCCTGTATGCAATTTATAGAGAAGCTGTTTTTAAACTTAAAAATTAATGAATATGAGATTTAAGGAGGGGCTGTGGCTGAGCGGTAAAGGTGCACGTGAGTCCACCTAGCTCTAATAAGATAAGATAAGATAGGATAAGATAATTTTATTGATCCAATCAAATAGAAATTCAGTTTGACTACAATTGACAACCTCAACTACTGTACAACATTCACTCACGAAACACATACACATACACACCCAGCGCTTTATGAGTTAGACTTCTATGTACTTCTCGATGACGAAAGCTGATCTTGTAACACTCTGACCGACAGAGGGATGAAGCAGTTTTTAAATCTTTCTGTTTTAGTCCGAATGGAAAGGAGACGACCACTTCTTTCAGATCTGATGTAACAGTGGTTTAATGGGTGCAGGTTGTCTTTAAGAATCGAGAGTGTTTTGGAAAGGCATCTTTCATGAAAAAGCTCTTCAAGAGATGGTAGCTGTATTTGAGTGATATGCGATGCTTTTTTAATTAGTCTATTTAGTCTAAGTAATAGGTACCTGACATTAGTTGGGGAAAAGTAAAGTCGGTTGGTCGTTGTGCTGGCCACAGAAACAGATGACCTTTACATCATCTGCCCTTTAGACCACAAGGTCTGAAAGGGGAACTTTTTTTAAAAAATAATATTTAAAAACATTTTTCCGCGTCTCCTTTCCCTTTCTTGCCAAGAAAGAATCCTGGTTAATTAAGCGAATGTATAAATCTACTACACTTTATAATATTCCAATGTAAAACATTTAGATCTAGACTTAGAAGGCGAAGCGCAAAATTTTCCGGAACATTAATTTAACAAACTCTTAAATCAATAAAGCCTTAATTCGGAAATTCCCGAAAGCGATAGTCCTTATTAAGTATCTTATCTTATCTTATATAATACAGACGTTACTTCAAAAAAGAAGATGATTACGTCCTACGCGTCATGCATTTAGTCATGCATATTAACCAATGACTTAAATTCTGCCCAGTCACTGGTTTTCCTGGCTAGCTCAGACAACCCATTCCATGCTCTAATAGCACTAGGGAAGAAGGAGTATTTGTACAAATTTGTCCTAGCATATGGGACGAGGAATGTGCCTTTATCTTTGTGTCTTTCAGAGTATTTTATTAAAATTGTTTTTGTATTTGAAGATTATGGTTCAGTGTTTTATGTATAATTGCTACTTTACTTTAGAGTCTTCTGTCCTGAAGTCTTTCTAAATTTAGTGATTTAGTGTCTAGTCAAATGTGAATATTCGTTTGTTATGAATCTTACTGCTCTAGTTTGTGTCTGTTCCAGTTTCTTAATGTTTTCTTGAGTTAAGGGGTCCCAAACGGAGGATGCATATTCTATTATTGGCCTAACCAAGGTTAAGTAACATTTTAGTTTTAGTTTTATGTTCTTATTTGATTTATAGAAATTTCTTATAAGTACGCAACAGTCCTTTCAAAACCTATGTTATACCTAGACCTATCTCTAAATCTCTAGCCAAATTTGAATTTATTTAACTTTTTACTTGTAACAAATGATAACGGTCAAACTAGAGTTTCAACCGTGTGGCCAACGAGCTAGTAATTCTTTTACCGACGATATACATCAACTATTAAATTTCTAGGGAAATCGTTAGAGCCATTTTTGAGATCAGATGTTTATGCCTGTTCCCGGCTGGTCCAGGTTCCACGAAGATCTGACTTGATTAAAAAGTATTGTATAAAAAAATGGTATTGATTAGTTTGAATTTTCTTTTAACCTCACAGAACTGTACTGTAAGCTAAAAAGAGAAAAACTAATGGTGCTGATATTTCTTGACCTAATGAACTATACCAGTAATTGACAAATTGGAAAGCGGTAAATTTAAAATGTCAAGGAATTGTATACAGACATAGACATACACGTTTAGAATATTTTCAACCAAAAAGATAGATAGACAGACAGTCAAACAGATACATAAATAAATAAAAAAATAAAAAAATAGATAGATAGATAGATAGATAGATAGATAGATAGATAGATAGATAAATAGATAGATAGATGGTACGATGGATGAATGGATGGATGGATGGATGGATGGATGGATGGATAGATAGATAGATAGAGAGATAGATAAATAGATAGATAGATAGATAGATAGATAGATAGATAGATGGTACGATAGGTAGATGGATGGATGGATGGATGGATGGATGGATAGATAGATAGATAGATAGATAGATAGATAAATAGATAGATAGATGGTACGATGGATGGATGGATGGATGGATGGATGGATGGATGGATGGATGGATGGATGGATGGATGGATGGATGGATGGATAGATAGATAGATAGATAGATAAATAGATAGATAGATAGATAGATGGTACGATAGGTGGATGGATGGATGGATGGATGGATGGATGGATGGATGGATGGATAGATAGATAGATAGATAGATAGATAGATAGAATATGCCATCTTGTCTGTTACTATTTATATGTCAGTGATTTATCTCTAAACTACATTGCTGAAGGTAGACTCTGAATTGCTGTGCCGGTTGGCGTTAATAATGACCTGGGGGGGGGGGGGGGGGGGGGCAGGACATGGGCTTGTCAGCAGTCAAGAAGGTCACGACGTCGCTGGAAAATCTCATTTTGTGTCTTCCCTTAAAAGTTTACTATGAAAAAAAAAAAGTCAATAAACAGTTGATAGAAAATTAAAGATGATACTTTAGTAAAAAAAAAAAAAAAAAAAAAAGTTAAGTTGCTACACAAACTCGTAGAGGGCACTGCGGGTCACTCGTTCTATCACATGTTACACACACATGCACTCTGAATCACATCCACAAGAGAAACTTTGACTTAGCATATAGGAAGATTCTAATTGACACGCAAAAAAAAAAAAATCTTCGATGGTGGGTTGTAGTTTTGTTGTTGTTGAAGGAAACATTTGACAAATATTTTTAAAAAAAGGTACTTTCAGACAACAGACACACTCAAACATTGCATGAGGAGGTTCAACTTTAATGTGGCCTTTCGACCTTCAATACACACAATACATTCTAATAACCAAGGTTCCGCAAGGTTGTTAACGCCGGAAGTGGTAATGGTCTTAAGCCCATCATTACCTACAAAGTGCTTCCAATGGCATGCGTCTCAAATAGCCTCTGACAGCCAGTCCAACTCCTGGCCTTCACGTGTGGCTCAGTTACTGAGCCTGGCGGAACCGTTACCACAGACAGGAGAAGGGGCAAAGGCGAGCAACGGGCGCCTAAACCAATAACCACCTATATTGTTTCATAAACTGACATAAATCTTATAATGGCGATAAATCAATGTCTTCATTGTCATTTGAAGTCAAAGATTTTATTTAAAGTAATCTAAAGGGCCATCGAAAGAAAAGCTGGCTGGGTAATATAAAAGAATGGACTTCTCTTGATATCCTACTCAGAACAGCTGCGGACAGGGGGGAGAAATGGATGGAGTTGGTTACGTGAAGTGTTAAAGCAACAAGACGACAAAAAGTCAAAGGATGAGAGAATCTTCTTCGTTTTCTGTGGATACATAGGAGAGACATAACACCTTGAGCCTAGCTTCAGCATTGATCCAGCAGAGGACTTGAACCCAGCCTATTAGTGTTCTCAGTCAATATTTACCTAAAAACAATGTTGCTGTCATACATAATATCTGAATATGCATACATAAGAACAGAAGGAGTTTTATTTCTATAAATATTTGATTTTCAGATTCTGTTTCAGGTTTATAAAAAACATTAACACAGTGATTCCCAAACTGTGTTCCGCGGAATTCTGGTGTCCTTTGAGGCCTGTACAGGTGTTCCACGAACGCCTGGAATAATTAACCAGCAGGCCACTACGTGAATTAATCTATCTAGAAACATTAGCAAAGTGTTCCGTCAAGGAAAAAGTTTGGGAAACACTGCCCACTTGACCCCAATGTGATGACTGCTTGACCCCAATGTGATGGCTGCTTGACCCCAATGTGATGTTTAACCCCAATGTGATGGCTGCTTGACTCCTATGTGATGTTTAACCCCAATGTGATGGCTGCTTGACTCCTATGTGATGTTTAACCCCAATGTGATGGCTGCTTGACCCCAATGTGATGTTTAACCCCAATGTGATGGCTGCTTGACTCCTATGTGATGTTTAACCCCAATGTGATGGCTGCTTGACCCCAATGTGATGTTTAACCCCAATGTGATGGCTGCTTGACCCCAATGTGATGTTTAACCCCAATGTGATGGCTGCTTGACTCCTATGTGATGTTTAACCCCAATGTGATGGCTGTTTGACCCCAATGCAACACATGTAAAACCTCTACTTGATCTAATGTGACCTTACGGAAGTAATATACCTACCTGACAACTATATGAACTTAAGAAACTTATGTTCTAGAATGATTTTTTTTTCTCTTTTAAGCTAGAAACAAACACTAACAGATCCTCATATTAAAAACAAAATGGCTAGGTCCCTGCATCCTACCATGCGAGAAACACCGCAGAAGCTCACCCACGCGCTATGGTTATGCAGACAGACTGACGAACAGACAAACAAACAAAAAAAGACACAACATTGATTGACGATTCATGAAGTATTTAAACTCCGTAGCCTGGTGAATCGATCAGAGCGTTTTGAATGAATGGACGCGTTACCATCGGGTCGCGACCTAGTAGGAACTTACACTGTAACTGTGATACTATCCTCTCTCTGAGCTAGGGGTCAACTTAACCACTGGACAGTGAAGTGGACTTGATCATTGCGACAAAAACGGGTTTCTACTTATTAAGTCTGAGTCGCGTTGACTGAGCGGTAAAGCGCTTGGCTTCGTACCTGGGGACCTGAGTTTGTATCCCAGTGAAGACTAGGATTTCTAATTTCGATATATTTGGGCTCCTCTGAGTCAATCCAGCTCTAATGGGTACCTGACACTAGTTGGGGAAAAGTAAAGTCGGTTGGTCGTTGTGCTGGCCACCTAACACCCTTATTAACAGTGGGTCACAGTAACAGATGACCTTTACATCATCTGCCCTATATGTCTGAAAGGGGAACTAATTAAGTCTGTTTGTTACCCTTTTTCCATGTTTTATTTTTTTTTCTCCCTATGCATTAGTTAATGCCCTTGGAGAAGACTTTGTGTGTTGCTCTTTTGGTCTTTCTTTCATACGCGCAGTCCATTAAACAGAGAGAGCTTGACCTTAACCTACTAAAGGTGAAGGTAAACACATAGCTAACATGGAATGCAATAGACATCTCAGTTAAGTGCATCAAGATAAAATATTCTCTTTGCAAAGCTTATATCAACTCTGTCTGTCTGATAAACATTTTGAACACGTTATTACCCCCACACCCATTCTCGCATCAAGTGGAAACTTTGCACAATTATTTGTTGTACCTAACAAAACACGAATCAATAAAAAAAAAATAACCAATTCGACAATTAATTACTGGTAAGTAATTATTTTTACAGCAACAAGGACAGTTAATCTTTCAGTATTTAGAGATATGGCTAAATATGTGGGGTTTTGACCCTGATATAATTTTATATGCTAGTTCTCTCTTACCCATTCTTCCACCAGTAAGGAAATTAACTAATTAGTTAATTAATAATTGATCATTAAATATTTCGTTTGATCAATGGACATATAGCTGTTAATGTGTAGTCCTTCCACTTATATAAGTTTTTTTTGTAAGTACTTTTTTTTTCAACATATTTGGTTTTACATTTGGTTTTACATTTGGTTTTACATTTGGTTTTACATTTGGTTTTACCTTTGGTTTTACCTTTGGTTTTACATTTGGTTTTACATTTGGTTTTACATTTGGTTTTACATTTGGTTTTACCTTTGGTTTTACATTTGGTTTTACATTTGGTTTTACCTTTGGTTTTACATTTGGTTTTACCTTTGGTTTTACATTTGGTTTTACATTTGGTTTTACCTTTGGTTTTACATTTGGTTTTACATTTGGTTTTACCTTTTTTGAAAATTACTTGCATCTAAAATCGATGAAGTGATTGATTTTTGGTGAGGTTTAAAGGAGTAGTTCAATTACTGCCAAGTTTCTATTGCGTTCATTGGATGACCTACTTCTTCACTATGGTTTAATTACTTTCTTCAAATCTGTTCTGTAATTATACACTACGCTACTTAAAAGAAGACTGCCATCTTATCACTACAGACTACATACACCTTTATCAAATAAATATCAAGCGAAATAATGTCTCTGAAACAATATCAACTCAATTACTGTATAACTGTATACACGGACATGCACGCCGGCACACAAACTCAAACACAATTCCTTAGAATTAAATATTTCGCTGAAACGTCATAACATCACGCTGGTTTAGGTTTTCAATGAAGAAAAAAAATCTGGCTACGACTTTGGCATCGCACCTAAGCATCTAGGCAAGGGACAAATCTAGATGGGATTTTCTGGAATCGTATGTTACAAAGACTTTTAAAGAGAAGCAATACACAGAGATGTAGAGACCAGCAATGATAATACAATATTTGTAATATGAAACATTTCTCTCTCTCTCTCTCACTCACTCACTCACTCACACACACACACTCACTCACTCACTCACTCTCTCTCTCTCTCTCACACACACACACACACTCACTCACTCACTCACTCACTCACTCACTCACTCACTCGATGTATCCGAAAATTTTACAGAAACAAAACAAAAAATAGGTTGCTCGTTTGATTAAAGGCCTTGCCGTCTGGTGTAGATTATTTTCAAATTGGAGTTATCCTTCCTCTTACGGGAATATTAGCATATTTAGATAAGAGATAGGCCTTAACCAGTCGATATATATTTATAGATCTATACGTCTGAAGCTACAGCATGTAGACTCTATTATTATTTTTGGCCTCTCTATAAATAAACGTTTACATCTCTTGTGCACATCATAACCTCAAAATCATCTAAATATTCTCTCCTCTAGATGTAAAATATTGTATATATATAATTAAAAAAAAGACAGATTTGTTTTGTTCTGGATGTGCTACTTTTTAGCTCTTAAAGATCGAGATCTCTCAGTTTGAGAATACAGCCAGCTAACAGTGTGACCGAATCTTGCGGTGACACAAAAGGGGCATTAATTACTTTACCATCTTCGTTTAAATTAGACTTCTAGAACAGTTACTACTAAGGCAAGACCAGTTGTTGCTATAGTGTATTAAAATGTAGGGTGTAGAGTTCTTAAAAGTTTTATTTATTATCAATTCTGTAACATTCATTGTTTCCTCGCAGTGAAGTTTCCCTTCCAGACCTTACGATCTAAGGGGCAGATGATATTAATGTCATCTGTTTCTATGGCCAACGGTTAACTAGCAGGGTGTCATGTGACCAGCACAACGACAAACCGCCTTTACTTTCGAAAACTAAAGCAAGTTACCCATTAGAGTTGGGTGGACTCGGGGGCGCCATAGAAATTCCGAAATTCAAAATCCCAGTCTTATCCTAGGCTCGAACCCAGCCTTGGAAGCCAATCAGCCACCGCAGACTATGGTAAAAACAAAACTTAAGTAAACTCACTCTGGATGAATGGAATCTTGTATTGTAATTATTTATCCCACTTCCCATTGTATGACATGTTGAAACTTTGTACAATTATTTATTGCCCCCCCCCCAAAAAAAAAATAAAAAAAATTGAGCAATTATTATATCAATTACTCATAATTAATTAATTTCGTTTTATACAGAGGCAGTAATAGCCATGGGGAGATAAACCTTGTGCAGAGAATTAGGTCGTCGCCAACAAATTTGAAACTGTAGATGACTATGAAAACTTTTATTTTCATAAGCACAAACTTTCTGTCTCACTTTTAGGAGTCGTCTCCCCTAACTAAGACCAATGACAACAATGCCACCAATCTTGCATCATCCACAACCAATCGCTGACGTCTTCCCACCGTCACCATAGAAACACACGCACAGTCCATAACGGTGACGCTTTCTGATAATGGATATTTCTAATACCTTTCAGATAGAGAAAAAAGATGGAGGTTAGAGTGAGAGGGGGAGAGAGAGAGAGACAGACAGACAAACACAGAGAGATAGAGAGAAATAGAGATAGAGACAGAGACAGAGAGAGGGATAGGAGGAGAAAGATAGTGAGAGAGACAGAGATGGGGGAGAAAGATAGTGAGAGAGACAGAGATAGGGGGAGAAAGATAGTGAGAGAGACAGAGATAGGGGGAGAAAGATAGTGAGAGAGACAGAGATAGGGGGAGAAAGATAGTGAGAGAGACAGAGATAGGGGGAGAAAGATAGTGAGAGAGACAGAGATAGGGGGAGAAAGATAGTGAGAGAGACAGAGATAGGGGGAGAAAGATAGTGAGAGAGACAGAGATAGGGGGAGAAAGATAGTGAGAGAGACAGAGATAGGGGGAGAAAGATAGTGAGAGAGACAGAGATAGGAGGAGAAAGATAGAGAGAGAGACAGAGATAGGAGGAGAAAGATAGTGAGAGAGACAGAGATAGGGGGAGAAAGATAGTGAGAGAGACAGAGATAGGGGGAGAAAGATAGTGAGAGAGACAGAGATAGGGGGAGAAAGATAGTGAGAGAGACAGAGATAGGGGGAGAAAGAGAGAATGCGTAAGTGAAAGGAAGAGGCAGAACACGTAAAGGATGGATTGAAGACTACAAAGCTAAAGGACGCTTTCCCGTTTCTCATGGCCTCATAACTGGCCCCAGACAGTTGGTTAAATTTTTTTTCTGGTAGAAGCAGAAGTACAAAGTGATAAGACAATGCCAGTCGTAGAAATTACAATGTAGGTCAACCTAACTTTTATCCAAGAATGTTTTATGCCATCTCCTTCCTGTAAGCTTTCCAGTCGCCAAGTTTGCTCTTATGAACTAGACCAGTGTTTCCCAAATTGTGTTCCGCGGAACCTTAGTGTTCCGTGAGGCGTGAATGGGTGTTCCACGAACTACTGGAATATTTAACTAGTATGCCACATCGTTCGGACCACAGCTAATGCCCAGGCATTCATCTGCGACTGAAGAAAGCCTTAGATAGATTGAGAGAGAGAGATGCCACCACGTGAATAAACCTCTCTGAACCTATCTAAAAAGTAATTAAAGTGTTCCGGTAAATAGTCAGAATGTGCAAAGTGTTCCGCTAAATACTCGGAATGTGCGAAGTGTTCCGTTAAATACTCGGAATGAGCGAAGTGTTCCGCTAAATACTCGGAATGAGCGAAGTGTTCCGCTAAATACTCGGAATGTGCGAAGTGTTCCGCTAAATACTTGGAATGTGCAAAGTGTTACGCTAAATACTTGGAATGAGCGAAGTGTTCCGCTAAATACTTGGAATGTGCAAAGTGTTCCGCTAAATACTCGGAATGAGCGAAGTGTTCCGCTAAATACTTGGAATGTGCAAAGTGTTCCGCTAAATACTCGGAATGTGCAAAGTGTTCCGCTAAATACTTGGAATGTGCGAAGTGTTACGCTAAATACTTGGAATGTGCAAAGTGTTCCGCTAAATACTCGGAATGAGCGAAGTGTTCCGCTAAATACTTGGAATGTGCAAAGTGTTCCGCTAAATACTCGGAATGTGCAAAGTGTTCCGCTAAATACTTGGAATGTGCGAAGTGTTACGCTAAATACTCGGAATGTGCAAAGTGTTCCGCTAAATACTTGGAATGTGCGAAGTGTTCCGCTAATTACTCAGAATGTGCGAAGTGTTCCGCTAATTACTCAGAATGTGCGAAGTGTTCCGCTAAATACTCAAGAGTGTGCGAAGTGTTCCGCTAATTACTCAGAATGTGTGAAGTGTTCCACTAAATACTCAGAATACGCGAAGTGTTCCGTCAAGGAAAAGGTTTGGGAACAACTGAACTAGAGACATTGTTTTGTACAAACTCATTCGCCCAATATTTTCTAGAAAATAAAATGGTCAAATTAATACAACTGAATCATTGGAGATTTGCAACTATGGCGGATAACTATATTTTTTGGTATTTCCTTTAGGAAGAGTTAATAAGCTACCTATATGCTTTTTTTTTTGGTCCAAATTTTAGGTTTTGTAATATGAAATTTCTTTTCATTGTAGCGCATAGTAGATTGTAGAATTTAGTTGGCAACAGCGTCCTTGACATTGTTTTGCATATCTCTTTATTGTAGCCTCTCTCCCAATCTTTCTCTCTTTTTTATTCGTTTTTGTCTAGGTTACCTTCTATCGCCCCCCATATTTCTCCATATTGTTTTGTCTTCTTTGTCTATGTTGCTGTAACTTATAGATTAAAGAATGTAACATGGCTCTTTAAAGACCTAACGGAAACTAAAGAAAGAGATGATTACTGTGTTAATCAGTTTTCTCACTGTGTTAATCAGTTTTCTCACTGTGTTAATCAGTTTTCTCACTGTGTTAATCAGTTTTCTCACTGTGTTAATCAGTTTTCTCACTGTGTTAATCAGTTTTCTCACTGTGTTAATTAGTTTTCGTGAAAATCCAAATCGTTATTGAAACAAATGTCTTTTATCAATGAATATTTATATCGACATTAAAAAAAAACAACTTACACAAGGTCCTCCTCCTCATTGTCTATCTGGTCATCCATTTTGTGTTGTTATACACCTGCCAGGTTGGCTTTTTAAAAAAAAATATAATCCTTTTGGTTAAGAAATGAAATCAGCAAACACAACTCCAGTGAATGGTCTCCCGTGCTCACCGCATTGGTGTGCGAATGTTCGGATCTATCCACACCGTGTCGCTGTGATCTAACATGATGTTATCACATACCTGCCCCTCCCCCTTCTGACTACCACTTAACTCACTCCGCCCCTCCCTCTCATTACAACCGTCTCTAATTTCCTCCCACCTTGCTGATATATGCACATGAAAAGAAAAAAAAAGGTGAGTATCTAGAAACTGGTGTGGTGACTTCGCCCCCCCCCCTCCCTCTGCTTCCCCCTCCCCCCTCGTGCGCCACGGCCTCCCTTCCCTTCTCCACTCGCGACCTCCTCAGCAAATGTTGGCAAAAGCGAGAGAGCAGAGGCGCGCGATAAATAATATCAAGGGGGGAAAAATAAAATTGCGACCGTGACCACACTCCCAGAACTTAGTGCTAGCCTCTATCTTTGCTACATGTGGGGATAAAAATCTACTGTACCTAAAGTCAACCCACTGGCGCCCAATTGTTTTCGGGCATACAATTTACTTTACATTTGTCAGGGGCCCAGTAGACGCCTATTCAGTTGAAGCCGATAATAATAATGCACTTTATAATGCACTGTGGACAGACTTGTTGGGACCAGATTGCATTACGCCAGGGCCAGATACGACCCGCAGATCGTAGGTTGAGCATCCTAAATGCAATTTCTGGTATTTTAGCTTGGAGATTTCATCCCCAAGCAATACCATTCCTAAAACAACAATAATCTATACCAGTAGAACCGCGACGTTTTTATAAGCCTCTCCACCGCATTTCCGTCATGCGTAATAGAGTTGCTTAATCAACCCGTTTCCGCTACGACTGAGCAGACGATCCGGTATTGGTCGCGCCAATCAAATATGCACGAATAAACACTATCGACTCCGTGGTGAGTATTAAACCACTCGTCTGCGATGCCTGAGAAACAAGCTGGCATTTGTTAGGCGAAGCCGAAGACTAAATACCCACCAGGGTGTCCCAAATTATATTCGGAAAGCATAGGACACTTAACATGCCAGAGGCTTGTTTTTGTTACACAATTTTTCGTTTAAGAGCTATTCAAATTCCTATTAAATAGAGACACTGATAACTACGTATAGCTATTTATCTATTATAAATGAATAAATAAGAAGTCATTGTAGTATAATTAAAGAATGGGATGTGTGACCTAGAGGCATAAAGCGATTGGCTTCCCATCAAGTAGGGTCTAGTTCGAATCGCAGCTCCAGCTGAGTTGTGTCTGCTCAGCGCCTAAAGGCAGCACGGAAACCCTCTCCCAGGTTGCCCTCCCCCCCCCCTCACTAGTCTTCAAATGGACAAGCGCGCTATGATCATGTTTGTAGCTGCGCTTTACAAAAGAAACTAAAAAAACAAGAAAAAACATGGTAAATATACTTTAAAAAAAACAACAAAGCTTATATAAAGTGCAATAGGGTCAAATATGTGACAATATGTAGACTGTTGACATAACAAATTAGAAATATTTTTACCAATTGTTTTTGTTTAGCTTTCAGCTTTCTCCATGCGTTATGATCCTATCACGTGTCTGGACCAGTTGGGAAAGGGGGAGGGAAGAAGAGAAAATCTTTATGAATGTTTACATGATCGTTTTTAAAAGAGTCCTCAAGGGCACTAATTCAACTTATAACCACAACATCTTTCAAGTAAGATTTCTTTCCCTTGTTGAAGATACCAAATAAATTAATTAACAATCGTGTATTACTAATTGGATAATTTTTTTTTTTAAATTGATTCCTGTGCTGTCAGGTAAAAGAAATAATTGTTCAAAATTTCAGCTTGATCCAAGACTGGGTGTGGTAGTAATAACGTGTGCAAAATTTTTGCCGGACACACACAACGCAATTTGATATAAGCGTTGTAAAAACGTTTATTATTAGCCTGGCCTCAGATGACTGTGCCAATAGTTTTCGCATATAATGTTTTGTAAACCTGCTCCCTTCTGACAAACCATTTTTTTCCATGTGCAAACTAGTGTGATTTTTTTTGTTTGTTTATGCTTGAATGCGTAAAATGACCTTTGAAGTGTGTTAGTGTGTAACGGGACTTTTGAATGTTCTCAATGGACCTCATTCACCAATCGTAAACAAACAACATTTTGCCACGTGGTTCTCTATATCTTCTATACAAATTACGCAATCCATAAAGGCTGTCACGTGATGCGTAATTTTCATTGTTTTATCAGTATTATCAAGTGGCTAAATGTTGTTTGTTTACGATTGGTGAATGAGGTCCATTGAGAGATTGAGGATTGTTTTTCTTTTTGTGGATCAGTGGATGTGAATTCGTTTTGGAGTATTGCAGTATTTGGAGTATGTTTTAATATTTCTTTTATCGGGATTATTGACTCATTACAACTGGATTCTGTTTTGGTGAGAAGTCTGCAATCACTGCGATACGGCGAAGTTCTTTTTTTTTTTTATATTATTATTGTTTAAACCCAAGCACCACGCCAGCAAGTAGTAAGTAGCGGCGTAATTCTTTGACATTACTTTTAAAAAAATAAAACCATTTGTGAACCTCAATATTCACATACACTTCCGGTGCAGGCATGCGACAAACCACATTTTACATATAACGTATCCGGTTGTCTAGAGCATGATACAATCCTGGCCCCCCCAAACTTTATTGTTTTCCAGAATACACCTTTTTTTTTTATCTTTGGCTGCTAATTAAGAAACACAATAGTATCTTATCTTATCTACGGCAAAAAACCTGGCCAATTAAATGACATTAGCCAGATTTTTGTGAAGCAGAATTTCTTCTTTTTTTTTATAATTATTGTTATTTTGAGACTGTTTGTAAAGGGCCTTGACACCTTTTTCTTCTTCATCGTCTGCTGCAGCCACTTTCTATTTTTCTTCACTCAATTCTTTAATGAAATTGTTTTTTCTTTTTCTCTGTGTTTTTTTTTTTTTTTAAAGTTTACTAGGAACAAATTTTGTTAATTATCCAGGTAATGAGAAGGGTTGGTTTA
The DNA here is from genome assembly GCA_036873155.1 of Biomphalaria sudanica. Taxonomy (NCBI): domain Eukaryota; kingdom Metazoa; phylum Mollusca; class Gastropoda; family Planorbidae; genus Biomphalaria; species Biomphalaria sudanica. The sequence goes on along the minus strand of JAZGLO010002458.1, from coordinate 211,741 downwards.
GAGAAAAGGTGTGTTTCAAATCAGCTGGATAAAGGTGTGAGTGTAGATAAGCAAGTAGAAAGTTAATTAGGCAGTAATTGATACTACAACCTGATCAGTTTTCAGACACTGGTCTTGGTGAAAGAACTCTCTTGACTTGAAAAGCAAGCATAACAGAAAGGTCCGTTCTCTTTCAAAAGTTACGCCATTCCAACTCATTGAGCTGTTATAACTCATTTAGCTACATCCTGTTAGGCCTATTGAAGACAGAAAGCATGCAACACGGAGCGATAATGTGTCTATACCTATGAGGATAGTATACGGCCAGCACAACGACCAGTCGATTTTAACATTACGTAATATGAAAAAATGAACTGTTTTAGAAATAGATTTATTCACTTCAAGTCTTGAACCGGCGCCTCTTCCATGACTGAGCGCTACCCAACTTGGCCATCGTTATCTATGATATCTGCTAAGATTAAAATTTATCATTGCATTAAAGTGTGTTGTTATTGATCAATACTAACGGAACATAATATTAAAGCTAAATAAAACGGATAAATAATTAGTGCAGTTTAAACATCGCATAATGCTCAAATGCTTTTTTAAAATATTCCCGTGACGCGGTGCTATTCTGCCAGTGACGCGGTGCTATCCCGCCAGTGACGCGGTGCTATTCTACCAGTGACGCGGTGCTATACCGCCGGTGAAGCGCCAGTGACGCGGTGCTATTCTGACAGTGACGCTGTGCTATTCTGCCAGTGACGCGGTGCTATACCGCCAGTGACGCGGTGCTATCCCGCAAGTGACGCGGTGCTATTCTGCCAGTGACGCCACGAAGACCTTACGTTGCTTATAATATGGCCATAGAGTTTTAGTTTGCGTTTTTTTTTTTTACACTAGTTAGCAGGTCATCGTGGGGTCCAATCGCTGTAGTAACCCTGTCTCTAACTTCTTCGTTTGTGATACGGTCTTTAAATTCTAGAGTGCACATCACACGACCAGTGGGATCTCTTATCATAATGCCACAAAACAAATTGACAGTTAAAGGCATATTTAGTGGGTATATTCCCAGCAACAGATAGGATGTCTAGCGCTTAATGCCCAGGATCTTCGCCCCCCCCCAAAAAATGCCTATTCTTGGCTATATAATTTTGTTGCTCCTGTTGGTGACTTCGAATAAATCATGTTGGTCAAATCTTGTTTGACAGCCAACAAAACAACCAAGAAAATCTACGGCGTGTTTCCTGGAGCCAGGGATTAAAGAACAAAAAGGTCTATTGTTGTGTCCACTCTGAGATGAAGGCTTTCAGTTTTTCTGGGTTCTATTCTGAGTGAACAGTTGGGTTTATCTTTGGATTAACATCTTGGGAAGTAGACGAGGGTTACGGCAAAGAAAGGGGAGGGGGGGGGGAGGGGGAGAGAAGAGGGGACCTAGGTAGTCAATAGGGGGAGGGTAAGGGAGAGAGAGGGAGAGGAGGATTGAGAGTGTGAGGGAAAGAGAGAGGATGATAAAAAGAACAAGAAAGGGGGGGGGGTAATATGAGAGTGATAGAAGAATGGAGAAAGAAAGAAAAAGAGAAAGAGAGAACAAGTTTAGAACAAATGACTTTCTATTGGGCACTTGGCACTCTATTGCACTACGACGTCGCCGTGTTGTTTTTCTACAAACTCATTCATGGTGCCTTTCCGACAAGGGGCTACATTGTGATAAGTTCAACAAGGGCTGTCCACTCCAACCAACCAGATGCCTCTCTCAGTCAAACAAAAACTAACTGGTTCACTTTGGTCCAACTCTCCATTCTATATATGGTGCGTACCAGTGCGTTAGACTAATACATGAACAGTGGGAGATTCTGTATATGGTGTGTACCAGTGCGTTAGACTAATACATGAACAGTGGGAGATTCTGTATATGGTGTGTACCAGTGCGTTAGACTAATACATGAACAGTGGGAGATTCTGTATATGGTGTGTACCAGTGCGTTAGACTAATACATGAACAGTGGGAGATTCTGTATATGGTGTGTACCAGTGCGTTAGACTAATACATGAACAGTGGGAGATTCTGTATAAGGTGTGTACCAGTGCGTTAGACTAATACATGAACAGTGGGCAGATTCTGTATATGGTGTGTACCAGTGCGTTAGACTAATACATGAACAGTGGGAGATTCTGTATATGGTGTGTACCAGTGCGTTAGACTAATACATGAACAGTGGGAGATTCTGTATATGGTGTGTACCAGTGCGTTAGACTTATACATGAACAGTGGGCAGATTCTGTATAAGGTGTCTACCAGTGCGTTAGACTTATACATGAACAGTGGGCAGATTCTGTATATGGTGTGTACCAGTGCGTTAGACTAATACATGAACAGTGGGAGATTCTGTATATGGTGTGTACCAGTGCGTTAGACTAATACATGAACAGTGGGCAGATTCTGTATATGGTGTGTACCAGTGCGTTAGACTTATACATGAACAGTGGGAGATTCTGTATATGGTGTGTACCAGTGCGTTAGACTAATACATGAACAGTGGGCAGATTCTGTATAAGGTGTCTACCAGTGCGTAGACTAATACATGAACAGTGGGCAGATTCTGTATATGGTGTGTACCAGTGCGTTAGACTAATACATGAACAGTGGGCAGATTCTGTATATGGTGTGTACCAGTGCGTTAGACTAATACATGAACAGTGGGAGATTCTGTTTAAGGTGTGTACCAGTGCGTTAGACTAATACATGAACAGTGGGCAGATTCTGTATAAGGTGTGTACCAGTGCGTTAGACTAATACATGAACAGTGGGAAATTCTGTATAAGGTGTCTACCAGTGCGTTAGACTAATACATGAACAGTGGGCAGATTCTGTATATGGTGTGTACCAGTGCGTTAGACTAATACATGAACAGTGGGCAGATTCTGTATAAGGTGTGTACCAGTGCGATAGACTAATACATGAACAGTGGGCAGATTCTGTATAAGGTGTCTACCAGTGCGTTAGACTAATACATGAACAGTGGGAGATTCTGTATAAGGTGTGTACCAGTGCGTTAGACTAATACATGAACAGTGGGCAGATTCTGTATAAGGTGTCTACCAGTGCGTTAGACTAATAAATGAACTGTGGGCAGATTCTGTATAAGGTGTCTACCAGTGCGTTAGACTAATACATGAACAGTGGGCAGATTCTGTATAAGGTGTCTACCAGTGCGTTAGACTAATACATGAACAGTGGGCAGATTCTGTATAAGGTGTGTACCAGTGCGTTAGACTAATACATGAACAGTGGGAGATTCTGTATAAGGTGTTACCAGTGCGTTTGCGTTAGACTAATACATGAACAGTGGGAGATTCTGTATAAGGTGTGTACCAGTGCGTTAGACTAATACATGAACAGTGGGCAGATTCTGTATAAGGTGTCTACCAGTGCGTTAGACTAATACATGAACAGTGGGCAGATTCTGTATAAGGTGTGTACCAGTGCGTTAGACTAATACATGAACAGTGGGCAGATTCTGTATAAGGTGTCTACCAGTGCGTTAGACTAATACATGAACAGTGGGAGATTCTGTATAAGGTGTCTACCAGTGCGTTAGACTAATACATGAACAGTGGGCAGATTCTGTATAAGGTGTCTACCAGTGCGTTAGACTAATACATGAACAGTGGGAGATTCTGTATAAGGTGTCTACCAGTGCGTTAGACTAATACATGAACAGTGGGGAAATTCTGTATAAGGTGTCTACCAGTGCGTTAGACTAATCCATGAACAGTGCGGAAATTCTGTAGACACCGATAGCAAAGACAAACAGACACAAACACTCTTTTGTTCCCCTGGCAATCAAATCATTAAATAAGAACAACCTGTTATAAACTTTGTCACAAGTAAATTATGAGTGAGTCTGGTGTGAATGTACACTTTGGTTTCTTATAGTTAAAAGGTTTTTGGTTTGGTGTAATGCACAAATTGTAAGACAAATTTCAGTACGGACAATAAAGATTATTTTTATTATTATTATTCGTTAAGCTGCCTCCCATTAGATCATTACAATATTATCAAATGACAATATATAGATATTTACAGACTCTGTGATTCCATAGTACACTTGTGTTATTACAGATGTCTTCTCTTTGATCTTAGTTTGGTGAATGTCCTCTTGACTAGAATGCCGTGCAGAAGATGTAAAAAAAATTGTTTCTATTTGCATCGAGAGAGTTCTCTGGTGTCCACTCCATGATATTTCACTTCACTGAATTAATAATAACTTTAAAATCTACACTTTTGCTCAATTCTTCCTCTATGGAAATAAAAGCAATCCTCAAGTATTTTGTTCATTCATAGCGAGAGTTTTTTTTTCAAGATTTTTATCTCCCCCTTTTTTTTTTTTCTTCAATCAGTTCTTTTTTAATCGTGCTGCATTATTGATGACGTCATTTCATTCATTTTTTTTAACCTTGAAAAAAAACAAAACACCACAACAACATAACATACGTTTCCATTAGACAGGGACAAAAATTCTTAGCAAATCTTTTTTAAGTCTATTGATTCAAGTTACAGGAATTCTTCTCCCAACTCTCTCTCTCTCTCTCTCTCTCTCTCTCTCTCTCTCTCTCTCTCTCTCCATGTGTGTGTGCCTGTGTGCTAAAAAATCTGTGAATTTTTTGGTGTGTGAAACAAATACCAGTCAATGGATAATTATTTCATGTATTTGTCTTTTTGTTGTGTAAATTTTTTCTGTGTTTTGTTTCACTCCTAGGATATACATGCATTGTACATATATTGTAGAGCAAACTCGGAGAATATATACGCATAACTCTCCACTGAAGTCTTATAGTAGTCTAAGACAAAAACTTAATAGAATATTGTGACGAGCACATTTGCCGAGGATTATATTCTCAATACTTGACATATCAATGAAATGAAGAAAGAAACATCTCTCTGTATTTTCTTCAAAACTTCTTTAATAACTTCTTCAAACTTTCACATCAAAATTAACTTCTTAATTCAATTACAACTTGACTTGATACTTCATAAATAAAACTTAAATGTTACATAAAACTTCTCTTAGTATAACTTCAACTTCAACTGCTAAAACTTTACTTAATGGATCCGCTAATAACATATAACTCATTACTGAGAGAGGACCAACGCTCTACAAGAACTACTACTATGCGAGGACCCCGTCTGACTCACTTTCCCTTAATTTATACTTTCTTTGATCGTACATTCCAGAATCCTGGAACCTTCTCCGATAATTATTTTAGTAACTTTGACCTTCTAGAAGCTGACGTGTGCTATTTTTTCCCTTAACCTCTTTCTTCGATTGGACATCTAAAATTAACTTGTTTACGCTGGACACCTGCACTGGTTGACCTCGAGGTTCTAGAAACTGGTCGAAATAGGTCACAGACTCGACTCGTGACATTACCCCCTTGCCTTTTTAGCATTTTGTATGCAATATAAAATGCGTAAAATAACAATATAACATATGCCTATAACATTGATAACATTGCATATAAAAGCAAGTAGCATAGTATATGCCTAAAACACTGATATAATTGCTCTATGGAATGTACAAAACTCATAACTAAAAATAAAAAATGATTCATTATGTTACCATATAAATAAAAAACAAATTCAAAATGTTGTACTTATTCAGCATATATAATTAATATATTATATACATCTTAGGTCTATACATTTGTGAATAATCGATATATTAATATGAATATTTCCCAACTTGTGTAACTAAAATATGACAAAAACAACTGAATAATACATCCTATCTCCTTTGCTAATTGTGTTTATAGAGTATCTGAATATTGAAATGTCTTTAAACACATGCAATAAAAAATGAATAAATTTTGTGTTTCTGACTTAAAACAAAATACACTTAAACAATAAACAATATATTGTATAGTATCTACATACATCTAGACAAAGTATCAGCAAAACATTCAATTTTCCTGGAACAGTCTTTACATCAAACTGATAGTCCATTAACTGCAAACTCCATCGTGTCAGACGACTATTTGACATCTTTTTAGAGTTGAGAAATGCCAGTGGTGCATGTTCTGTCTGTAAAGTAAAGGGTGCTCCTAACAGATACTTGCTAAATTTTGAAATAGCCCAGACAATCGCCAGGCACTCTCGCTCAATGGTCGAGTATCTGGTCTCTGCTGAAGATAGTTTTCTGTTTATAAAAAATACAGGATGTAGAATGCCTTCATATTCTTGCATCAGACATGCTCCTATTGCTGACGAGGAAGCATCTGTAGCAAGATAAAACCGCTTCTTCTTGTCTGGCAATTTCAAAATGGATTCTTGTGCAAAAGCATACTTAATGTTCTTTATGGTCTCTTCCAATTCTGATGACCATGAAATTGTGTTAGATTGTCCTTTCTTCGTAAGGTTAGTAAGAAGTGTGGTAAGTGATGCGTAATTTGGAATGAAGCATCTGTAAAAATTACAAAGTCCTAAAATACTTCTAACCTGCTTTTTTGTTTGAGGTATTTTAATGTCCAGGATTCGTTTTATAATATTGTCCTGTGTTTTCAGTGAATTGTGTCCAACTTTATAACCTAAAAATGTAACTTCTGATTTTGCTAATTCAACTTTGCTTGGTTTTACAGTAAAACCATTGTCTTTCAACTGTTGGAAGATTTCTTTGAGTCCTTTATATGATCGTCCCATGTATTATGAAACACACATATGTCATCAATATAGGACACTGTGTCTTTTCTTTGTCCGAACATCCTATGAATTGCTCGGTTAAAAGTACTGCTAGCATTTACTAAACCGAATGGCATGTAATTATATTGAAAAAGGCCAAAGGCTGTAGTAAAAGCAGTGTATTGTTTTGAATCCTGTGTCATAGGTATTTGATAATATCCTCTTGTCAAATCGAGTTTCGTAAAATACTTAGCTCCAGAAAACTGTGACATTAAATCCTCTGGATTAGGCATTGGATAAGAATCAAGGCATGTTATTTTATTCAACTGTCGAAAATCCACACACATTCTTGGCGATGATGACTGTGGACGTTTTACTAGCACTATTGGAGCAGCATAAGATGAATTCGAGTGTTCAATAATGCCTTGTTCTAAAAGATCATTGATTTCTTTCTGAAGGAAATCTCTATAATGAATGGGTAGTGGATATGGACGTGACTTGGTAGGTTTGTCACTTGTCAATTTGATTTCATGATTTATAATGGTTGTTTTACCTGGAACATCTGTAAATATATCAGCATATTCTTGGAGTAGATTCGTTATATCCTTTTTTCTTTGTGATGATAAATTGTCCAGTTGGACATCTTGCCAGGTTTCAGTCTGTCTAGAAGTTGTAGTTGGTACTACTAATTCATCCATATCCTCCTCATTTTCTTCTGGAATAATCGCTAAGCATGAAATCTGTTTTTCAAGTTCTTCGTCTTCTTCTTCTGTATCAGTAGCTTCATTGTATTTTTGTAACATGTTGATATGAAACACTTTGTTTCTGTTATTGATATATATTTCATAATCTACATCTGTGACTTTTCTTAAAATAGTAAATGGACCTTGCCATTTAATAAAGAACTTATTTTTCTTATCAGGTAATAATAATTTAACTTTGTCTCCTGGTTCAAAGTACCTAAGTTGTCTATTTACGTTTATTCTTCTATGACTTGCAGCGTTAGCTTTGGCTGTTGCTTCCTTAGCTTTTTCACATGCATTTATTACTGTATTTCTTGTATTGAGAACATGCTGAAATGCAGTTTTCTTAACTGATGCATCATGGTTTGACTTCATTAGTGATTCTTTGAAAGTAGTTATAGGACCTCTTGGATTAGCTCCATATAACATTTCAAAAGGAGAAAATCCTGTAGTATCTTGGATACTTTCTCTATAAGCAAATAATGCAGCTGGTAAAAGGAGATCCCAATTCTGCGGATTATCATTTGCTATTTTTGATATAATTTGTTTTAATGTTTTGTTAAATCGTTCACAAAGCCCGTTGCTTTGAGGATGGTATGGTGTAGTAAACTTCATCTTGATGTTGTACATCTCCATGAATGTCTTAGTTATATCTGCTGTGAACTGACTTCCTCGGTCAGAAAGTATAACTTCAGGCAACCCTGTCCTTGAAAAAATTTCAGATAAAGCTCTGGTAATATCAATTGCAGAAATATTGACTAACGGAATAGCTTCTGGCCATCTAGTACATGTGTCTACTAAAGTTAAAATATATTTGTGATTTCTGCTGGATTCAATTGGCATGGGACCAATTAAGTCAACTGCTACTTTTTGAAATGGTTTCTCAGTCAATTCCATTGTCTGCACTGGCGCTTGTATTTTGTTACCTTTTGGACTTTTCATTTGACAAATATGACAGGTACTAATGTGCTTCTTTACATCTTTAGTAATACCTGGCCAGTAAAAATCCTGAAGTATTCTTTTCTTGGTCTTGGTAACTCCCATATGTCCAGCGAACGGTACATCATGGCTTGTATTAATAATGGTCTTTCTGTATACTTTTGGAACTACAATTTGCTCAACAGTTTTATTTTTGTATTGACTTTTCTTCATAAGTATTCCTTCTTTAAAATAAGGATCATTATTTTCCTGCTGATTGATGTTTGATTGAGCCTTTTTGAACATTTTAAATAACGTTTCATCATTTTTCTGGTCAACCTTTAAATTCTTCAGTATGAAATTTTTCAAGTTCATTTGTCTGTAGATGCAACTGGTCTGCCTGCTTACCATTTCCATTTTCTTGAACAACTTTATCAGAATTTTTGTGTTCAATATGGTTAGTTTCAAGTCTTTCCTTTTCTTTTTGCATTGACCTTGTGACTACTACATTGCATTCTTGACTCATTTTTATTGTATTGTTCCATTCAATAAGATCTTGTGTAGTACAGTCACGCACTCCTGTATATTACCAACTATGAGATCAACAGGTAGATTTTGAGCTACTAAAGCTTCTACATGTCCACTGAAAAATGGAGTCGTAATATGTATCAAAGCTTCTGGTAATTTACTTACAGTACCGTTGAAAGCAGTGGCTTCGATTTCTTTGCCTGTATATTGATTTGATCTCACAAAATTTGCACGTATAACAACGGAAGTGCTACCTGTGTCTCGTAACACCTGTACTCGTTGAGAACCGACTAATCCAGGATAAAACTGAAGTCCTTGTGACTTGGTGATAACAGTCATTGTTGAGTGATGTGCCTTCGAGTTTTTTGTAAAAACCTGCTTCCTATTTCCATATGTTGAATTCTTAACATTTAATGGTCTGCTTTGCGAATATGCCTGGTCATTAGATCTGTCACTGATACTATTATGTCTCTTTCTGCAATCCTTTGCTAAATGTCCTTTCATGTGACAAAAACTGCACTCTATGACCTTCACTCTACACTGTGAAGCGAAATGACCTCTAGTATTGCATTTATAACATATTAAAGTTTTGTCCGTCTGAAAAGATGGCAATGCTCTGTTGTCTCTTGAAAAGCAAATAAAGTTTTCATCAGTTGCTGATCTGATTTGCTTACTTGGATAAGCAGTTTTATATTGACGTATTATTGTTGTCAGGGTCTGTAGATCTTTAGGATTTCTCTCAATTATGAAGGATCGAATATCTTCTGCATATGCGTGAGTAATGGTATCAATTAATATGTGGTCTCTTAATGCTTCATACGTTCTATCAATATTAGCTAAAGATATCCACCTATCAAACCACATTACCATATCAGAGACAAACAACTGTGGATCATCTTCCTGCCTTGGTCTTTCGAAAAAAAATTTCTTGCGATAAGCATTCTGCGTAGCTCCAAACTGTCTTAGTAAAGCTTCTTTTATTTCTTTATAAGTACGCTGTTCATGAGATGGTATTTGTGCACATACATCTAATGCTTTTCCCTGTAATAAGATCAAGAGATGGTGTGCATATTGTTCTTCTGGTAAGCCTGATGCTTTCGCTAACTCCTCAAACCGCATCAAATACGAATCTATATTATCTTTATTTTCTTGAAAAGGTAATATTTTAGATAAAGGTTTATACTTGTCAAAAGCATTGCTAGTAGGTAAGGTCGATTGAACCTCTGTTTTTTCTTTTTTAATTTTAATTCCTCTTCCTGAAGTTGAAGTCTGAATTTTTCCACTTCTAATCTTTTTTCTTCTGCCTCTCTGTCCTCTTTACGTTTCCTTTCTTCTGCCTCTCTGTCCTCTTTACGTTTCCTTTCTTCTGCCTCTCTTTCCTCTTTACGTTTCCTTTCTTCTGCCTCTCTTTCCTCTTGTCTTATTTTGTCTTCTCTTAAAATTCTTTGTTTTTCTTCCTCTTTTTCTTCTTGTCTTCTTTTTTCTTCTCTTTCAAGTCTTCTTTCTTCTGCCTCTCTTTCTTCTTTACGTTTTCTTTCTTCTGCTTCTCTTTCTTCTTTACGTTTCCTTTCTTCTTCTTTAATTTGTTTTTCACACCATTCCCACTGATGTTCTTGTGGAATACCAATGTCCTTGGCTAATTTGAAATATACTTTGAATAAGTCTGCTTGAGACGCCATAGTATGAAATTAGAGATAGCAGAAATGTAGGTGGACAGGTAAAAAGTGAGAGAGGGCTGACCTAGTTAATTATCGATCGGTGTCTCCTCTTGAGGAATGTGTAAGTGGTCAGTGTATGTAAACAAACCAGTGTACTCTAGCTTTAGTAACGTTGCCTTCTCAGCTTAATAGATATAGCTTTCACAGCTTTAGGAAATATAGCTTTTACAGCTTGATAAATGTAGCTTTCACAGCTTAGTAAATATAGCTTTCACAGCTTAGTAAATATAAAATGTAAGGTACTGACCTTAAAACAGATGATCTTTCACGTTTCATTACAAAGTTTCGTTTCAAAGATTGCCGTCTTGTTGAAGTATTCTGCAAGAGGCTTTTCTTATAAGGCTTTATTTGGGCTTTGTCGTTCAGAGAGGCTATAAATCACTCGTTAGAGGCTTTATGAAAATTCGTAGAACTTGCTAGAATGTGTCGACTTTCCTCTTTGAAAATGTAATATGTGATGCTTGACTTCGTCGTTGTCTTTATTTATAGATGCCTTTTTTCGTCAGGAGGTGCCAATATATGTGACGTATTTATTCTTCGATGTCGCCTTTATTGTTTGATGCATGTATTCATCGATGCCTTGCCTTATTTATCGGAGGTGCCAATATATGTGACGAGCACATTTGCCGAGGATTATATTCTCAATACTTGACATATCAATGAAATGAAGAAAGAAACATCTCTCTGTATTTTCTTCAAAACTTCTTTAATAACTTCTTCAAACTTTCACATCAAAATTAACTTCTTAATTCAATTACAACTTGACTTGATACTTCATAAATAAAACTTAAATGTTACATAAAACTTCTCTTAGTATAACTTCAACTTCAACTGCTAAAACTTTACTTAATGGATCCGCTAATAACATATAACTCATTACTGAGAGAGGACCAACGCTCTACAAGAACTACTACTATGCGAGGACCCCGTCTGACTCACTTTCCCTTAATTTATACTTTCTTTGATCGTACATTCCAGAATCCTGGAACCTTCTCCGATAATTATTTTAGTAACTTTGACCTTCTAGAAGCTGACGTGTGCTATTTTTTTCCCTTAACCTCTTTCTTCGATTGGACATCTAAAATTAACTTGTTTACGCTGGACACCTGCACTGGTTGACCTCGAGGTTCTAGAAACTGGTCGAAATAGGTCACAGACTCGACTCGTGACAAATATCTCTACAAACAGAGCCGATGCGTTATCAAGAGTAAAATTCTTTACACATATATTGTGAGCATTGCGTAGGGTATGGGGGGGGGGGGTCAGAGGCGAGTAAATGTGTGGGGTGGATGGCGCCACGTTGTGGCACGTGCGATTGGTGATACCATCGGAAATTTAAGGTACTCCCACTTTTGCGCCAATCTACGAGATTTGCAAATTATACTCTCTTCAAATGGTTGGGAAGTTTACTTTCAGGACTTTGTGTAGTTAAATGAATTAATAGAAATATAAAGTCTAGTTAGACTGTTGGGGCACCACGCGGGATTATCAATCGTCTTTCTTCATTCATCTCTATTTGTTGCCTTGGATAGAGTCAGCTCACGCCCACCTAACCAGTTAGCTTCTGAACTGTTGTTAATATGTAAAATTGAAAATCGATATGTATTTTGCACAACATCCTCAGGATATGTGTGAACGACTTTATCATGAAAATTAATGTAACTTTATGCTGGTGGATGCTTGCCTTAGAATTCCTATACAAAGAAATGACTGTTATGTCGACGTCGTGTTCAGTGCTGAGAGCACTCCAGTGAACTGTCTAGGCCAGAGATGCACAAACCACGACCCCCGGACTATACTCTGTCCTCGACACGCTGCTTGAGACTTAACACATTGTAAAACTTCACAGGCTCAGTACATTGGACCTGAAGAATTTTTGTTTCGTCGAAATGCGGCATGTGACATGCTAGAAATTTTAATGTCCCCAGACCGTAAAAGTATGGGAACCACTGGTCTAGACGTTAGACCACATGGTATTCTAATCTTATAAAATACAGTCCTAAAAACAAGGTTGTGTCTATTTGAACTCACTTGTCTGAAGATATGTCTTTGATAGATTTACAAAGCATCATATTTTACCATTAGACTCAAAGAATCTAAAATTAGAACCAAATCTGTGTGAATAGCGGAGACACTATTGGAACTTACTTTCACTTCTCTAGCTGGATACAAAAAAAGAAATTGTGTGAATAGCGAGCTCAGTTCTTCGGGAAAAGCTCAATTCTATTTTTAGCACCATATCATATTTTCTGTTTTAGTATTTCCTCGTGAAATTCACAATGGAAAGCCGCTAATTTATGTTTCTATCTTCATGACAAAGATAGGAGTGGTGGCTATCTTATAAAGCGCTTGCATTCAGAACCGAGAAGCCTCTGGATCGAGTCCCGGTAAATTTAAATTTCGGTACTTTTTATTTCCGGCTTCCAACCAACAATAATGGGTTCCAGGTTGTGGAAACGTGGAGGCCATGCATCGTTGTGCTGGCCACATGACACTCTCATTAACCGTGGTAGATATGAACATATAACCTTTATACCATTTGTCCTATAGATCGCAAGGTCTGAAAGTAGTACTTTTATTTCAAAACAATTTTTGCAGTAACATAAATCTTTCACTTGAAAAGAAAAAAAAAGATTTATTGAACAATAAAACCACTTATAATATGCCTGCTGATCTCGTGATTCTTTATGTTGCGCAAAACTACATACTTACAGAAAGAAGAACTAGTGTATAGTTTGCATCTAACTTGGCACCATCCAGATATCACTAACAAACTGTCCAATATAACAATAGCTGTCTTTAGAAATGTCTTAAACATAAAAGAAAACTTGTGAAGCTCCGCACAAATTTGGCTTTTGGTTTTCCCTTGTGGCCTCGGTTTCGATTCGAGCAGAAATACCGTAAGATTGTTAAGATTTCGCCCCAGTCCAAAGCAATCATTTCAAATCTGTGTCTACGATCTGCAGTTCTGGATGCTCCGTGGAAAATGAAAAAATGCGGGGATAGGAAACGAATGAACAAATAAAAGATTTGAGTTTTAAATTAAAGAGTGAAGGAAAGAGGAAAAAATGGAGAGAAAGAAAGAGAGAATGAAAAAAAGACACAAAAAAAGAGGAGTGAATAGAGAGATAGCGAAGGTGAGAGAAAGAAAAAGAGACAGAAAGAAAAAAAAGATAATGAAAAGAAAGAGAAAGAAAAAGAAAAAAGAGACAAGAAAGAAAGAATTCTAGAAAAAATTATTTTTAAAATTCTTTAAAAAACAACAACAACCAAGATTGTATTAAGCGTATTTATACCCAGTTAGTTTGGATCAGACATGTCAATATAGAGTTGAAGCTAGGTGCTGAAACAAATGTGATACATACATATATTAATACATAAATGAATAGCAGTACCAGGGACCAAGTTTTTAAGAGAGAAAGTCCCTTATTTTCGTAGCATTTTGATTCACTACTTTCTCTCTTAAAAACTTGGTCCCTGGTACTGCTATTCATTTATGTTTAATATATGTATGTATCATAGTTTGGATTTGACATGTAATTCAATCTGTAATAGATCTAGACCAACAACAAAACATCTGTGCGATTAGAAGTATTGTTACCATTTGTTTTTTGTTTAGCGCTATTTCATGCTTTTAGCTTTCTCACTACGCTATGACCCTATCACATGTCTGGAC
>JAZGLO010002458.1:0-195000 GCA_036873155.1 Biomphalaria sudanica | reverse complement strand
CGTCAGGGGTCGCCTAAGACCATCGAAAACATGGATTGAATTTAGTGTATTCTTCTATTGCTGTGTATGTTATGGGGGGGGGGGGCAGAGTGGGGGATAGTAAAAAGGGGTCACCAAGATTAAAAGGTTGAGAACCGCTGAACTAGTTGGTGTTCCACTAAATACTTGGAATGTGCGGAGTGTTAGGTTAAACAAAAAGTTTGGGACACACTGGTCTAGATCTATGTTTACTATGCAGATCAATCGATACTTAAAGGCAATGTCTTCGATTCCGAAGATTAACGATGAGTGCATTGCCTCACAGACTACGCAAACCCAGTAGCGACCTGCATATTTTTCTGTATCTCATGCAGACAAAGACGTTATCCACCAGCGGTAAAGAAATGTAAGGTAGAAGTCCTCCATCGACAGGACAGATAAGGTAGAGGTAATCCATCCACAGGACAGGTAAAGTAGAAGTCCTACATTCACAAGAAAGCAGAAGTCCTCCATCCACAGAGCGAGTAAAGTAGAAGTCCCCCATCCACAGAACAGGTAAAATAGAAGTCCTTTATCCACAAGACAGGTAATTAGAATTCTTCCATCTACAGGACAGGTAAAGTAGAAGTCCTCCATTCACAGGACAAGTAAAGTAGAAGTTCCCCATCCATAGGACAGGTAAAGTAGAAGTCTTCCATACGTAGGAAAGTATAGTAAGATCCCCCATTCAGAGTTGTGCTAAAATCCTATTAATTATGGATGTCTTCATCATTGATATATTTTTTTTTTATTGTATTATTTTTTGTGTATTTATTGATCTAGTTGTTATTCACACTGTCGAGTGTTCTCGTGTTTATTATGGTTGCTATTTATGTTGTTTTCGCGAGGAGATAGGGCTGTTTCGGAGGTCCGTGGTTCGAATCCTCACCAGACCTTTTTTTTTCTTCTATTTTTCACGATATTCGCTTCACCTTATCTCAGTAACTGTTGTTCTCTAGTGACTAGTGCTGCTATTTTATGTTTCATGTCATTTCATAATAGTAAGACTAACATAGCTGTAGGTAAGACAGGGGAGATAATCGGGTAAATTTGAGCAATATAACGATTTACTGAGTTTTTTCCCTTATTTTGGTCTGCCCTTTTTTTTCCCAATTCAAACAGTATATTTGATTAAATTTATTGCACGGAATTTCACAGATGAAAAAAAAAAATTGAGAGAGAGAGAGAAAGAGGACATGGAATTAAAGAGATTTATCAGCTTTATTTTCTAATTTTCGTTAGATAAACTAGATAGTTTTAATATAATAATGATTTTTAAAAATATTTCTGAAAATGTTCAGAGTGTGGCGGGGCAATGATGGAAGCGCTCAGTGAATAGCGGCTAACATATTCCAGCCGTGTTATCCCATTTCCCAGTGAGTAACACAATTGATTAAGTATACTCAAAAGATCAATACGCTTAGCGCCGCCCTCCCCCCTTTTTAAACTCTACGCGCTTTTTCTAGTCAGTGTCCCTGCATATACATCCGCAAAAATGTCTGTGTGTTTAAGCGTGCGCGCGTGCGATGTCGTGCAAGGGAGTGTGTGTGTGTGACTGTGTGTGTGCGCGTGTGTGTGTGTTTTGAAGAGACGCAGCCGCCTGATCGAACACCATCTTACACCCCCACCGAACTGAAGGGCGCCGACTTGTTTAATCTGGTGTTAGTGGGGGAAATGAAGGTAAAGAAGGAGCATTAACGCCAACAGCGCCCTTGCACCCACTCTCGCCTCGTCACGCGCCCATCTCCAGCAACTGCATCCTTCTCGTCCTGCGCCCTGCATTGTATAATTCTATTAACAGGCACTCTAGTGCCCCTTCAGTGATAATGGAATACTACAGTCTGCCAAGTCTCTCTCTCATTTTTTCTCCCTCTTTCTTTCTCTCTCTCTCTCTGTCTCTCATTTTTTCTCCCTTTCTCTCTCTCTGTCTCTCTCTCATTTTTTCTTCTCTCTCTTTCTCTCTCATTTTTTCTCACTTTCTCTCTCTCTGTCTCTCTCTCATTTTTTCTCCCTCTATCTCTCTCTCTCTCTCTCTTTCTCTCTCTCTGTCTCTCTCTCATTTTTTCTCCCGCTCTCTCTTTCTCTCTCTCATTTTTTCTCCCTCTTTCTCTCTCTCTTTCTCTCTCTCATTTTTTCTCCCTCTCTCTCTCTCTGTCTCTCTCTCATTTTTTCTCCCTCTTTCTCTCTCTCTTTCTCTCTCTCATTTTTTCTCCCTCTTTCTCTCTCTCTTTCTCTCTCTCATTTTTTCTCCCTCTCTCTCTCTCTGTCTCTCTCTCATTTTTTCTCCCTCTTTCTCTCTCTCTTTCTCTCTCTCATTTTTTCTCCCTCTTTCTCTCTCTCTTTCTCTCTCTCATTTTTTCTCCCTTTCTCTCTCTCTGTCTCTCTCTCATTTTTTCTCCCTTTCTCTCTCTCTGTCTCTCTCTCATTTTTTCTCCTTCTTTCTCTCTCTCTTTCTCTCTCTCATTTTTTCTCCCGCTCTCTCTTTCTCTCTCTCATTTTTTCTCCCTCTTTCTCTCTCTCATTTTTTCTCCCTCTCTCTCTTTCTCTCTCATTTTTTCTCCCTTTCTCTCTCTGTCTGTCTCTCTCTCTTTTTTTCTCCCTCTTTCTCTCTCTCTGTCTCTCTCTCATTTTTCCTCCCTCTTTCTCTCTCTCTCTCTCTCTCTTGCAATTCTTTCTCTTTATTCCTCCTCTCTCCCCCTCTCTCCAAAGTGCATGTCTCATTTGCCGCCGTCCTTCCTCTCTCCCCCTCCTCTCCGTTGCATTATGCGGACATGTATTAATGCGATAACTATGTTAGTCTCCGAAAAATACGGACGTTTTATATCGCTTTTGTTGCAGGACATTACCAGGACATGTTTGTGTGCGTTGAGGCGGAGGAGGGGGGAGGATTAGGGAGGCGTGACTTGATGGAAGAGGGAAGGGGTCTCAAAGATGGAGAGAGGGGGGAGTAGTAACTGAAACGTTTCGTAGAGCAACAACCAAAAAAAAAAAAATACACAAAAAGTGGATTGTCATTTGTTTTGTGTACATATAGATACACGTCAGACACGCCACTAAACAGATCAGTTTCTTGAGATCATACAGCTAGACGAAGAATAGACAGAATCGTTCAGTGCAATAGACACTTTCCTGTGTTGTCAAATATTATGTTTTATTTTGTTAGCATATGTTGCAATAGGCTTGTCTGTAAACGAAGCGCGATACTGTAACAAGTTTACCATTATTAGAGAACACTGGTTTTCATTTGTACACAGTTATGTGTCAACTGTCTTCAATCTTCTCTTATCTTATAGATTACTTTGGGTTACCTCAAAATTGATGATAATTACGTTCTACGTATTTCATATGTCAATCTGGTCATGAATACTAATCAGTGACTTTAACTCTGCTAAGTCGTTGGTTTTCCTGGCTGATTCAGACAACTCATTCCATTTTCCTCTACTGGCACTAGCGAAAAAGGAGCACACCATTGGTTCAGCGTATGGAATAAGAAATGTGTCTCTATCTTTGTGTTTTTCAGAGTATTTTATTAAGTTTTGTTTTTCTATTAGTAAATTATGGTTCAGTGTTATATGTCTTCTGTTTTTTTAGTCTTCTGACCTGAAGTGTCCCTGTAGTCAATGATTTTAATAATGGTGTTTCTGTAATTATATGTGAATCTTCGTTTGTTATAGTTCTCACTGTTCTACTATGTGTTCGTTCTATGAAATGTTCTTCAATTCATATGTTCCAGGCCAGTGATGGGCAAACTACGGCCCGCGGGCCAAGTCTAGCACGTAGAGAGGATTCCTCTGGCCCGCTACATGTTTTGCAATTATTATTAAAAGTAATTTTAAACACACTAAAAATATATAAGTTTTCAATATGAGTTAAAACATTGTGATTAATAAGTATTCCTCGTTTGAATTGAAACCATAACATTCCTAAGCACTTATATCGTTACTTAGCCTAGTAAAGTTTCCCTTTTCGGACCTTTCGATCTATGGGGCAGATGATGTTAAGGTCATCTGTTTCTTTGGCCAACGGTTAACGAGTAGGGTGTTATATGGCCAGCACAAGGACCAACCGCATTTACTTTCCCCAACTAAAGTCAGGTACCCATTAGAGTTGGGTTGACTCAGGGGCGCCCTAAAAATCCAGAAATTCAAAATCCCAGTCTTCACCGGGATTCGAACCCAGGACCTCAGGTTCGGAAGCCAATCGCTTAACCATTCGACCACCGCGCCCACTTATGTCCCTAACAAAACATTATTTATACATGATGACGGCGAGGAATGAAAGCACAAAATCCGAAGATTTCCGAAAAGAATTAATAATTCGAAAAAAAAATCCTTTATAAAAATTGTCTAGTGTTCAGAAAGCTGCTACACATGCAGTTTTTGTTGTGTATTGCTAAAAGTAGTAAAACATTTTTCGATGGCGACTTTTTAAACAATGTAAGATTCAAATTTGTCAAGTTTTATTCCTTTATAAAAGGAGAGACTGAGGGGGAAGGAAAGAAGAGAGAGAGAGAGAGAGAAAGAGATAAGGAGAGAGAGGTTATAAAAAGTATTAGAAAGATTTCAATATTTAAAATTTATTTTTAACATTGATTGGACGCTACTCAGCAAATTTATTTAGAACACTTTATAAAAACATATGAAGATTGCTTGTGTAAATATTGTTACAGCTAAGGACCGCAGTTGGCAAGCAGAACTCTATTATCTTGTAGTTTGCAATCGAAAAAAAAATAATTATTGAATAATAGCAGAACCATGTTTTACCGGACCTTTTATTACTGGACTAAGTTATTCTAGCCAGGTCAGTTAGGTCAGTCAGGTCCGTGGTAAACAAACTTTGTTACAGCTGTTGTACTGCTGCGCTCTCCTAATGGGAAAGGGTTGAGTGGGTGAGTAAGGGTGATGGTTGGAAGTCTGGACAATCTCGAAACTAGAAGCTACGGGGATAGAGTGTTGCACTAATAACTCGAAAATCGGGGCTTCGATCTCCAAACTGGACTTAATGACAATCCGAACTTATAACGATCCGATTCCATCCAATCCGATTTGATCCAATGTAATAAGGATCAGATCCGATTTGATCTAGATCAGATCTGATCTAATCCGGATCAGATCCAATCAGATCCGATCTAATCCGGATGAGCCGATCCGATCCTATTGGATCCGATTGAATTAAATCAGACCCACTACGATTTTACTTGAACAAAAAGTAAATATTATTTTTTTGTTTAAAGTTTAAATCTATATTTATTTATTTATTTTTAATGGTACTCTGTTCGGCACTTCAAAGCCTATGTCGTACATACTGATACTAGTGAAAAGATTGTTTGGTAATAGGTGAACATGTCAATGTTTAATTCCTTACAATTTTAAAAGTAAAAATAAACATCATTAATTTCCTCAGAGTGTAGAGCTCGCTCGCAGAACTATTTTGGTGACCATGTTGTTTTGGGCTCGTAGAAAGACTATTGTTCATCTCGTATACCACTTTTTCATGTTATCTTTCGTATAGTACTTCTATATGTGTGCACTCGTATGATACTTCTTCATGTTAGCACTCGTATAGTACTTCTTCATGTTAGTTCACGTGTGGCACTTCTTCATTGTTAGCACTCGTATAGCACTTCTTCTGTTAGCACTCGTATAGCACTTCTTCATGCTAGCACTTATATAGCACTTCTTCATGCTAGCACTCGTATAGCACTTCTTCATGTTAGTTCACGTATAGCACTTCTTCATGTTAGCACTCTTATAGCACTTTTTCATGTTAGTTCACGTATAGCACTTCTCATGTTAGCACTCTTATAGCACTTTTTCATGTTAGTTCACGTATAGCACTTCTTCATGTCGTATAGCACTTCTTTATGCTAGCACTCGTATAGCACTTCTTTATGCTAGCACTCGTATAGCACTTCTTCGTGTTAGCACTCGCATAGCACTTCTTCATGTTACAGTAGAGCTCTTAGCAAGAAGACCATTATTATCATTACAAATAACCTTAACAGGTCTACCCAATTATTATGAATTACATTAGATTCACTATCAATGTATATAGTTTTAGAATTATATCCGATTTATATGTATAGAGTTGATTTGTGCGATTTAAGAGCAATAGGCCTAAGCCTTTTGGGTTAGTAATTTTGAATTAGTAATCTTGCGGTCTATAGGGTAGATGATGTAAAGGTCATCTGTTTCTGTGGCCTATATTTTAACTAGAGCGTCATGAAGCCAGCACAACGACCTACCGCCTTTACTTTTCTCAACTCACGCCTGGTACCATTTGAGCTGGGTGGACATAGAGGCGCCCTAAAAATCCTGATATTAAAAATCCCAGTCTTCGCAAGAGTTCGAGCCCGGGACCACCGGTTCGCAATCAAGGGCTTTGCCACTCAGCCACCGCGCCTCCAGTAATTACGCGTTGGAAATAAATATTTTCGCTTGAAAAGGAACGCCTAGAATTTATAAGATAAGGGGAAGTCATTCGCCTTAACCTAGTGGTTAACCAGAGAGCCTTTGGAATTATAACAATATTTTCTTTTAATTAACATGCAAAGATCAAAGGTCATGCTCCATATTGATTCCCGACATATTTTGTTTTTCTTCTATTCGCCTCTCTAACATAAACATACCGTCACAAAGTATATGAATTTTACTCCAACGGAAATTGAAGGCGAAATATCGAAGGGGGCGCTCAACGGGTGTTTGAGAACTTCGCCAATTTCTGAACGGAAATTCGTCAATCCTACTCTTAGGATGCTGGGAAGGTGGGGCGTGGCGGAGGTGGAGGGCGCAGACTCTTCAGTTGATCTCGATTTCCTCTAGGTCACGTGCCTGCATGACGTTGATTTATATTTAGTGGGTCTTTCGCCAGTGTACCTCAGTCCTAGTCTAAAGCCTTCCTGCACCCCTGGCGCCCCTGGGGGGTGGGTTGTTATGTGGGATAATTTATTGACATAATATTGATTTAATAATATCAAGGTGTCAAAAGGGTCGCTAACTCTGACGATGAATTATATTTATGGAAAGAAAAAAAAAAGTTTGTTCCTTGTAGACATTTTCATTGCCCCTGTCTCTTGTTACTTGTGGGTTCTCTGCCCCTGTCTCTTGTTACTTGTGGGTTCTCTATCTACACTGTCTCTTGTTACTTGTGGGTTCTCTATCTACACTGTCTCTTGTTACTTGTGGGTACTCTATCTACACTGTCTCTTGTTACTTGTGGGTTCTCTATCTACACTGTCTCTTGTTACTTGTGGGTTCTCTATCTACACTGTCTCTTGTTACTTGTGGGTTCTCTATCTACACTGTCTCTTGTTACTTGTGGGTTCTCTATCTACATCTCTAGACCAGCCTCTATTTTCTCCTTATTCTCTTTATGTGTGTCTCTCTCAAATCTTTCTTTCTTTTTTTTTTCTCTCTCTAATCTCTCTCTCTAATCTCTCTTTCTCTCTCTAATCTCACTCTCTCTAATCTCTCTCTCTCATCTCTCTCTCTCTATAATCTCTCTCTCTCTCTAATCTCTCTCTCTCATCTCTCTCTCTCTCTATAATCTCTTTCTCTCTAATCTCTCTCTCTAATCTCTCTCTCTAATCTCTCTCTCTAATCTCTCTCTCTAATCTCTCTCTCTAATCTCTATCTCTCTAATCTCTCTCTCATCTCTCTCTCTCTCATCTCTCTCTCTCTAATCTCTCTCTCTCTAATCTCTCTCTAATCTCTCTCTCTCTAATCTCTCTCTCTCTCTAATCTCTCTCTCATCTCTCTCTCTCTCTAATCTCTCTCTCTCTAATCTCTCTCTCTCTAATCTCTCTCTCTCTCTCTAATCTCTCTCTCTCTAATCTCTCTCTCTCTCTAATCTCTCTCTCTCATCTCTCTCTCTCTCTAATCTCTCTCTCTCTAATCTCTCTGATTTCTCTCTCTCTAATCTCTTTCTAATCTCTCTCTCTCTAATCTCTCTCTCTCTAATCTCTCTCTCTCTAATCTCTCTCTCTAATCTCTCTCTCTAATCTCTCTCTCTAATCTCTCTCTCTCTCTCTAATCTCTCTCTCTCTAATCTCTATCTCTCTAATCTCTATCTCTCTAATCTCTCTCTAATCTCTCTCTCTAATCTCTTTCTCTCTAATCTCTCTCTAATCTCTTTCTCTCTCTTTATTAATATCTCTCCCTCTTTCTTTGTTTCTCTTTCTCTTTTTTTATCTCTTTCTTTTTATTGTTCTTTCTCTCTCTCTCTATGTCTCTTTCTTTTCATTCTCTCTTTCTCGCTATGTTTCTTTCCTTTCTTTCTCTCTCTTTCTCTTTGTTTCTCTTTCTCTCTCTTTCTCTTTGTTTCTCTTTCTCTCTCTTCTCTTTGTTTCTCTTTCTCTCTCTTCTCTTTCTCTCTCTTTTTTCTCTTTCTCTTTTCTCTCTCTTTCTATTTGCTTTGTCCGTCTTTCTCCACATTTACCTATCCCCCCAGATCATCCCCCTAACTTTTTAAAAACATCGCTTACCAACAGTCCTTTTATTTTGTACACCGGATACGCCAAAAAGCTTGAAAAAGAAAAGATTCAATTTTTCAAATGCCCCGAAAAACTCAGCTGAAATAGCGATAGGACAACACACACTGTATCACCCTATATACAACATTGCTCTGGACTATGTATCAGCACTCGGTAGGTCTGAAGCTTTGACATCTCAAAGGAATTGTATTTTTCTAGCATCATTGCCATAGCAACAGGCTTATGTTAGCCATCAAATTGCGAAAAAGAAAACAAAAATAGACTTTACTATTAAACGGAATAATAAATAGCTATTTTAAAAAAAAACTATGTTTTATTACAGTTTTATTGATAACTATAAATGTTTCACGGGCAAGAATAAAAAAAATCATGTCTAAATGTACAATATTTAATCAGCTTAAAAAATTATGATATAACTCTAACATATGCTCACATCATTCATCAAAGTTAGTAGAAACTTTAAGGCTATGCCAGCCTGCAATGGGCACAATGTTTCCAAGCAACTATTAGAATTATCTTATAGATGCATACACATTATATTATCTTTATGGTAATTTACCATGTTTTTTGTAAAAATATTTTGTTTGTAAAATGTTTTACTTATTTCGGATGTTCCTTCAGAGTTGAAGATAATTACTTCCTAGTCCAAACCTCCCGCAGGACGACGGGGGATGGGAGCGGGCAGGGTTTGAACCTGGGACCATCGATAAGTCCGAACGACAGTCCAGCGCTCAAAACCGCACGACCAGGAATCCATCCATGTTTAACTAAGTATTTTTCTACAATCACTCACACAGTGACAAACTGATACAGATGAATGCTGTCCATAATTACTTTTAAAACATCTATTGATTTTGGTTTTAATGAAGTGTTTTTAAAATCATCTTTTGTTATTACACAAACCAATAATACTTTACTAGCGAATCGAAATATTTGTAAAATAATACCTTTTGAAATAACAAATTATGATCTGCACATGGACAAAATATCGTCTCGTCTGCTAAACTTCCATAATCTCTTCCCTTAAACGGGCATCATCAGTTTGTGACCGAATTTAACAATTTGGTTCTAGGTTAATGTCAAGTAGATATATCTCCTGCTCAAAATGTCGTCATCAGTTTGTGCCTAATCCTAACAATTCGGTTCTAGATTAATCTACAATAGATATATGTCTTACTCCTACTAATAGTCCGGACTCTTCACGTTGTTATGAAAGGTCAAGCTTTGGGCAAGCGTTAAACAGTAAACAGTGAAGATGTAATAATTAAAGTTTTTTTTTTTTTACTGACTTTAAAAATCAATTTTCAAAAATCGATTACCCCCCTTTCACAATCATGTTTTGAAAAGTATAGTGTCTGGAGCTCGCGCTGACTTTCAAGGACAGCAACTCCTAGTGTCGTCTGCACCGTGTTGACAATGCCCGGATGTCAGCGAGAGCGCAAAGAGTTCAGTCTGGCACTGTGTCTAGATTACACGCGCTTTTGTGGAACCTGATACAGATATCTGAGTCACGTGATTAGCTTAATGCCAGACATTTGTTTCTTGTCTGGGTCGAGTGTGCCGTATTGAGGCAGAGTTTATAATTCTGTATTTGGCGCGCCCAAATGTCGCTGAAAAAAGTATTTCCCAATACTGTCATAAATTTATTTGTTCTCTGTCTCTCGTTCTCTCTCTCTTTATTAATATCTCTCTTCCTCTTTCTTTGTTTCTCTTTATCTCTCTTTCTCTTTATTGTTCTATCTCTCTCTTTCTCTCTCTTTTCTTTCTTATTTATTTGCGTTCAACTAGTTTTAAAATCTAAAAGATGAAATTAATTAACGCTAACAAGTCATGGAATCACCGCTTTTTTTCCATTTGTGGCATTTTACGTCACGAGAGACGATCTTTGTCTTTTTACCAACATGAAACCTTACAGCTTACAGTTTTATAAATTAACTTTTCCAGTCTAATTAATCAGGCCTTAGAGCTAAATGAATTTAATCTTACAGTTATATATAGCCCATCCTTCGTGGTCAAAGATGAGCACATTTCTCATTTCTTATAAACTCGAATTGTTTCCCTGTCCTGAATGTAGATATCACACTCCTCGAGGAAGCTCTTAAGGGTGTCAACTAAACTTCTCGAAAAAAATCAGTCACAGAACAAGACATTCTTATAGATGGTCCCAAACCTTTGTCTATTTAGGAAGTACCATATCAACAGATTCCAACTTTGCCGATGTATGAGCTTAGAGATTATGAATCAAATCTTACGGTTATCATCAGCCTAGCCAATAGATTCAGATGTCTCTTAAGTACACTTTGGGCTCAAGGATTGCTAAATTTACTAGTAAAATGTTTAACCTGTAGCAAATGACTTCGTTTGAAATGATTGAATGAACATAATTATTTCATTTTAAATAACTTTTCATTTTCAACGAAATCTTCATTCCAGGATTTTAAGAATGAGAGAGTAGTGTGATGACATTGTTGTAATAGTGTCGTGACAGTGTGGTCATATTTGCCGTGGCAGTGTGTTAACAGTGTCGTGACAGTGTGGTAATAGTGTGGTGACAGTGTGGTAATAGTGTCGTGACAGTGTGGTAATATTTGCCGTGGCAGTGTGTTAACAGTGTCGTGACAGTGTGGTAATAGTGTGGTGACAGTGTGGTGCTAATGTGGTGGAAATGTAATGAGTAACTTTTTTGTGACAGTGTAGTAATAGTGTGTAATAGCGGGATAACAGTGTGGTAATATTTGCCATGACAGTGTGGTATCAATGCCATGATACGTGTGGAAATAGTGCCGTGACAGTGTGGAAATAGTGCCGTGACAGTGTGGAAATAGTGTCGTGACAGTCTGGTGATAGTGTCGTGATATGTCTGGTAATGGTGTTATAACAGTAGTGTAAGGTCCCACCATTGAAAAAATGCTTACTTTATATTTATGATTTGAAACTTCAACAAAATACGGAACTAGAAGGTCAATTCTGTGGAAGCTATTCTTAGATTCAATGCATACTCAGCTTTCTAAGAACTCTCTAAACTTAGATTGACAAAGTCATTCCGTTCAAAAATCAAAAATTCATTTACTTGTCAGAAACAAAATCTCGACACAGGAACTAGTTATTAAAATCAATAATTGATCGGAAAATGTCATAGCATGGGGAAAAAAAAACAATTTATATTTGAAACTTCAATTTTTTTTCAATTATCTTCGAAATAAACTTTTTTTTTCAATTTTGAAACTCATTACATTTAGACCTTTTATAGAATCTCGTTGCATATAAACCTTTTTTTAATTTCTTCTATTAGCTAACAATCTCCACAAAAAGTCAGAAATTAACAAGGTTTAAGACTGTGTGGAAACACAAACTCAAAATCGGCCTCCCGAAGTGATCCACCCAGGCAGGTAAAAAGACAGGTTTCAATATTTTTCAGAAAGAACATCAGAATAAAATTCTATCAAAGAAAAATGACAGAAGAATGGAGAAAGAAGGTTGATAAATCTTGTGTGGTGTCCCAGCGGTCCTGCAGACCAAAGGATAGGTGAAAGTGAATGTGAAGTTAGATGTGAACCTGACCTAACTAATGTCTTATAATGAATATCTAATTGATCTATTTGTTTTGTAAAGGGTCAATCTCTTATTCCAATCCTCAAGAAAAAAATATTTCCGTAAAAAAAATAATAATTTTAATTTAGTTTAGTGTTTTATGCTACCAGTGTAGTGTTGCAGTTCACGCGATAATATATTATGATGTCGGATTTTCACTATCTTTATTATTCTACGAGATCTAAACGGGACGGACGGACAGACATTCCACACAAAACTAATAGCGTCTTTTCCCCTCTCGGGGGCCGCTAAAAAATAAATACTTTAAAAAAAAAGGCTTATATTAACTGTGGGAAGCTTGTCTTGGCTACCTATGAAGGAGGCTCGAACAGTTTTCTGAGCGCCTAAAGACAGCACGGAAAAACCTTCCCCGAGATACCCCCTCTCGAAGACATTGCCATGGTTATGCTAGGACATATGTGTTCAAATTGTAGAGATGAATATCTAATCTGCGACTGTATAGCTTGTACTGTTCAGCAAATATGTTGCGTGTTTCTGTACGCACCAGATTACTAATGAGTTCGTGGTTACAGATGAGTAGATAAATAACATTCCTCCACAAATAGAGTGAACAACCAACAGGCGTATGAAGTAAAACTGTTTAATTCACAACGGGAGCAGTCTAGTCTCAGTCACTATCATGTATGATGTTACCTCTATGAAAGCCTAGCCTCAACTGTCTGTTTAATCTAGCTAAGCTACAGTCTCGCTTTGGATTAATGTCGTCACAATTATGCGTTCACTATCAGTCACCTAAAGTGCGTCTCTACAAAATGCTCTTTCTTTCCTAGTGCTAATAGAGCATCGAGTGGGTTGCCTGAGTCAGCCAGAAAAACCAACGACTTGGCAGAGTTTAAGTCACTGGTTAGAAATGACTAGCTTGACACAGGGACACGGGTTGGACGTAATCCTCTTCTCTTTTGAAGTAACGTCTGCAAATTATAAGATAAGATAAGATACGTTCATTACTTTTCTGTATATCATGACGTTTTGAAATTGACCAATACGGACATCGTCTATGCACTGCTGACACAGAGAAGATTACGTTCGCTCAGACATATCCTCCAGCATCTAATCCAGCCGCGAGGATGATCTTTATGCCGAGGTGTTCCGGGGAACCAGATCCAAGAGAAGTTTTTAGACCAGAGGTTCTCAACCTGTGGGTCGCGACCCCCTTGGCGATTTTGCAGGGGTCGCTTAAGACCAACAGACCTATGGATTACGATTTTTATAACATTATCGAAAGCGCTGTTACTTTAGAATATTTACGGTTGGGGGTCGCCGCATGGTGGGGAATAGTAAAAAGGGTCGCCGAGCTAAAAAAAAAGTTGAGAACCGCTTTCAAGAAGACTTAAGAAGTTCGGCTATCAATACAAGCAATGGGATGGTATGTGTGTGTGTGTGCGGGGGGGGGGGGGGAATTGGTCAAGCTCGCTCAGCATGGAGACATTGCAGTGGTCGTGGTGTACAACCTGCAGAGAGCCGAAGGGCAGAGGCGGCCCTTAGAGTAGAAGAAGAAGGCCTCCCAATCTTATAACTCTAGAAAGTCTTGCTCGAAATGAGGGATAAATTTACCTCTCCCGAATCGGTCGGATGAGTCACAGCCTATACTTTACCTCTCCCGAATCGGTCGGATGAGTCACAGCCAATTCCGCTTAACTTAAGGAGAATTCGTCAATACCATTGAGTCACCCGGTCGCATCCATAGTCGTTCGAGACAGAAGGAACTATATATAATACTAAAATACGATTACTTTTTGTGAAAAATATTTTTTTTTAATGGTGAACGCCAAATAATAATAATAATATTAAAAATAAAAATAATAATAATAGAGACTTTGCCTATAATATTAGCGTTGTACATGTCACTCTCAAAGTGAGGCTAGTCTGCAACTGTTTGTAGAAAATATTAAAAAATGCGTTGTTTTTTTGTTGTTGTTTTTTTTTGGTCATTGGATAGAAGCAGTATGATTAGAGTAAGACATTCTTCATTGCTTTGAGAACCTTCAAAAACGGGCTTTCCGTCCCTACGCCAAAGTGAATGTTAATTGTTTAAATCTGTGGGAATTGATGGAATAAAAAGAAACAGTCAATCTTCCTAGGGCTTTCTAATTCTGTTACTTCTGTGTTTTAATGTCTATATGATTATAAAGGATTCAAATTGGTTCTCTGGTCGATATTTCTTTCTTTTTTTGTCCTCCCTCCTATATTAATTAGATTACAGTTGCTTCCCACCCCATCCCCGGAATTCTGTAACTGCTCAAGGAACTATTATATATTGATTTGTGTAATCAGTTGGACTTGAGGAAGGCTTAAGACGAAATTCCCAATTTTTCTCGCCACTTTCAAGTTCCAGCTGAAAACGATTATTGGACGCTCGCGCCTTAGAGAAATTAATGGCGTCATTCTGATTCATACTCTCGAACCTAGTCTTCGCCTTGCAAGCCTGCTGTGTCAGTACTAGCGCGCTTTTTTTTTTGGCGTCTGGTCACGTCAGGATCTAGACATGATTTTCGCCCGTTTCTTGGACGTGTCAGCAAAGTGCTAATATACATTTATGACTAGCTCTAGCTATGAAGAGGAATTCTACGCTGATGTATTGGATTGGGTAAATAATTAAATAGAACTTCTTGCATTACCTTGACCACAGGAATTAGCTAAATGTTTACAAGTTTAATTTTTAAGATCCGATTTACGCTATAACATGCAGTAGGAGTATATGGTGTCTGGTCGTGAGGTATACGCTCTGGACTGTCGTTCGGTTGTTCGATGTTGTAAGGTTCACACCTTGCACGCTGCCATCCCCCCGTCGTCCTGCGGGAGGTTTAGATTACAAAGTGGATTATCTTCATGTCTGAAGGAACATCTGAAACGTGGAAAACATGGTACAAACATTTGAATAACGCTAAAAACTGAAATGTGCGGAGTAGGACAGAAGTTAACTAACACAATTTCTAGAATCATTATCAGCCCCATTGGATTACAGAATCAAATAAGATACAATAAGAGATTTGATTTCTTATTTGCTATCACATTTCAAATAGTGAAACAAGAGAAGACAATTATTTAATGACACGTTTTGATAGAGTCATAGATACATTGATGGTGTGATTTGTGCAATTTAAAAAAAAAAACAACTCAGTCGAGAAATTGAATCGCGTCGCCCTGCGAGGAATCAAATGTCAAGCAGTGTATATGACTGATAACAAGCAAGTTGGCATTTGCTGGTGTCTCCTCTGGTGTCACGCCATTGGGACAAGAATAGCTACCCAATGTTGACATTTAGCAAAAAACATCAAAGATCTGATCCCCGGATGACACGGCACAGACCAAGTCTCTGTCCATATGATTAGGTCAGCAAGACACGTGGCACGTGACTTGCAGATTTAAGGCTATGCTAAGAACAAATCAACATAATTGAACGCACATGAAGGGAGATAATTAATGAAAAGATACGCATGTAAAGGGAGATAATTAATGAAAACAAAAAAAAGATACTCATATAAAGGGAGATAATTAATGACAGAGATATGAAAATGATAGACTAGTTATAGCCTATATTTAGCTACCCCATATTACAACAATGACATGTT
The DNA here is from genome assembly GCA_036873155.1 of Biomphalaria sudanica. Classification (NCBI taxonomy): domain Eukaryota; kingdom Metazoa; phylum Mollusca; class Gastropoda; family Planorbidae; genus Biomphalaria; species Biomphalaria sudanica. The sequence continues at coordinate 179,307 of JAZGLO010002458.1, read as the reverse complement.
ACTAGGACATTACGACAATTCGGACAATATAGCATCATTAGTGTTTAGAAAATCCACTTATAAATCTAAATTAGTGACACCATTAGTAAAAATCACTAAATTTCAAGACAGAAGAACAAACATATAAGTAGCAATAATGAACATTACGCGGAACCATAGTGGCAAATGTAAAAGTTAAATCTAATAGAAATAATTAGAAAGGCACAAAAATAAAGGCACATTTCTTATTCCGTATTCTAGGACAAATACGTACAAGTACCCATTCTTCCTCAGTGCCACCAGAGTATGGAATGAGTTGGCTCAACAAGCCAGGAATACCAATGACTTAGCACAGCTTGTCTCTAATTAACATGCACGACTTGGTTAACACCTTTATGAATACGCGTAGGACGTAACTTTTTTCCTTGACGGTACGTCTGAAAATGTATACGAAGTAACAGTACGTATAGAAGAATATAAAGTGGGTTGAAATATAGAAGAGCTCTCTGTGAGATAAGAATACAAAATGTAGATTTAGTTATTAGAAGAATAACCTTACCTTCTGGTACTGACAGCAGAAGAACGTAGATCTATGTAAAGTAGGTCCGTCCTATCCAGTAAGGTTGATGGGCAATCTGCGCCATCACTCGGCAGTTCTATTATCAAGTATCGGGGGGAGAGAAGTCTTCGCGTGCTAACAACTGAACACGCCCCGAAGGTTTTGGATACAAACATCGTAACGAAACAGAAAAGATGAGGGGCGAGGGGGGCGGGGGGGGGGGAGTCTGGCGGGGTAAATGTGGGGGAGAATAATGAAGACTTTGGAATGGGGGGGGGGACATGAATTTCGTTGTGAATAAATATTGGGGGGGGGGGAAAGCATAACATGTAAATAATACAAAGAAGACACCGCGAAGAGAGTAAGCGAGAGAGAGAGAAAGAGAGAGGAAAAGAGAAGGGAGAGGAGGGTGTGTGTGAGAGAGAGAGAGACGAGGGTAAAGACAGTGAAAGAGAATGAGAGAGAGAGAGAGAGAGAGAGAGAGAGAGAGAGAGTTGGAGAGCGAGAGAAAGTGAAGGGAAAATGGGAGGGTGAGAATGAGGAGAAAGTGTGGGAGTTTGAGGAGAGGGGGGAAAAGAGTGAGAGACGGAGGGAGAGAAAGGTGAGAGAGAGAGAGAGAGAGGATAGAAAGAGAAGATGAAGAGGGAGAGCGAGAGAGAGTAGTATGGGGAGAGAGTGAAAGAGAGGGCAGAGAGAAGAGGAAGTATTAGAGAGACGGAGAAGATAGGGGGTGAGAGGGAAATTGTGAAAGAGAGAGATAGAGAGGGAGAGAAAGAAAGGAGAGCGAGAGAAGAAAGGAGACAAATGGAAGAATGGAGCGGAGAGGAGTAGTAGAAAGTATAAGGTGGGCGAGGCGTAAGTTTCATCCCGTCACGTGATCACCTGAAACAAAACGCTAACAAAAACAAAGCCATTGGAAGGGGGTGAGAAACTCATTGCATCGATTCCTTCTCGTGTACTTCCCTCAGCGCCCTAACAGGACACCCTTCGTGGAACCTACTCATTTCTACGCTTCCGTCTGTCCACTCCACATACAAGTGGCGCCCCCCCCGGCCCGCCCTCCCACTTGTATCTCTTCTTTCAATCTCACAGTACTCACCCCCCTTGGAATACCTAGTTGTTTCAGTCGGACGATATCAGCCATGTTGTCACGTGGTCTTGGTGTGCAGCGCCAAGAACAGAATAGGTCATGTAGACCATCTGAATAGTCCACAACAGATGTTACCTTGACCTACCTGTCCAAATGTTGCACCATCCTGGCCACAGCGCTATCATGGTCAAAATTGGCCGCTATGGATCAGTTCACTGGTCAAAATGTTATAGCATCATTGGCCACTATTTTATAGCTAAATGACCAGTATGTTTCAACGGATTGGCCGCTATAGATCAGTTTACTGGTCAAACTTTTATAGCATCATTGGCCACCTTGTTACAGCTAAACGTACAAAATGTTTCAGCGAATGGGTTACAATGTATTAGCTCACTGGTCAACAATTTTATAGCATAATGGCCATCATTGGCCACCATGTTACAGTAAAAGAACCAACAAGTTTCAGAAAGTTGGCCACGTTGTTACAGCACACTGGCCATCACTCTAGAGCGTAATGAACAGCACGCTATAGCACAATGAACAACACTCTACAGCACAATGAACAGCACTCTACAGCACAATGAACAGCACTCTACAGCACAATGAACAACACGCTACAGCACAATGAACAACACGCTACAGCACATTGAACAGCACTATACAGCACAATGAACAACACTCTACAGCACAATGAACAACACGCTATAGCACAATGAACAACACGCTACAGCACAATGAACAGCACGCTACAGCACAATGAACAGCACTCTACAGCACAATGAACAACACGCTACAGCACAATGAACAACACGCTACAGCACAATGAACAACACGCTACAGCACAATGAACAACACGCTACAGCACAATGAACAACACGCTACAGCACAATGAACAGCACGCTACAGCACAATGGACAACACGCTACAGCACAATGAACAGCACTCTACAGCACAATGAACAAAACGCTACAGCACAATGAACAGCACCTACAGCACACTGGTTAAAATGTTACAGCACAATGAACAGCACGCTACAGCACAATGAACAACACGCTATAGCACAATGAACAGCACTCTACAGCACACTGGTCAAAATGTTACAGCACCCTGCCAGTTGTTTTATACAAGACTAAGTTTTGTTTCGTTTTTTTGGGGGGTCAATTTATTTACGTGTTTAATTATCTCCAAATTAAGGCAAAGGGACAAATCTTTACCCCCCCCCGCCCCCCCCCCTTCCATGCGCCCAATCGCCCGGCACTTCAACATTCCAAGTCCCAACTCCCTCTTTCCCGTTCTTGCCCATCTCTTCAATCTTCCACTTCATTTTCAAGCTTACAAATCCAGCCCCCCAAATTATAGAAATAGATAGGAAGAGAGAGAGAGAGAGAGAGAGAGAAAAGGGCCGGGATGTAAAAGAAGCAGTGCCATAGACGCATTCTTCCAAAGATTTTCTAAGATGATTTTGTTTATGTTTGATTGCACTAAATCATTAGGATAAACATGTCAATGCCAGTTAAATTCTCCAAACTTCCAAACACAATCTCAACAAATACAGCTACTTAGGAGACCCTTCCTTTCGAGATTCCATCGTTTAATTATCAGAACTGGTCAAATGCGACACATTTTCATAAATCGTCTTTCCGCAATGGCATCTCTAATCTACTTATGAATTTGTCGGCTTTGAGATTCTAAAGATGAAAACCTTCTGGTGACTTCTGGAGAGCTTTGTAAAAAATGTAGTCCGAACACAGAGAACTCTTTTTTTCAAAGTTACATCTAAATGTTCATACGCAATATTTGGTCTGGTACTACTGGACTTTATTTTATGGTCAAATGTCCAGCTTCCACGGATCAGCACTCCTACCACTCCGAGGACTCTGGCTTTAAAATGTTCAAATACTTGTCTCATGTTGGGTTGTAGGGCGCGTTGTCACTAGGGGGATAAAGAAGGATAGAAATATGGCCCAGGCCGAGGGGGAAACGGCGCGTGAATTGAACGACGGCTCACTTCCGGTCAGCGGGCTTATAAAAGCTCTGTTTGTTCGGGCGTCTCTGACATCGGTGAACAGTTTGCGGACTTTGATTGACCAGGGATTTTTTTCTCGTTGTGGATGAGTAGGCTTGTTGACCACCCCTCCTCCCACCCACCCACAACCTGGGGACTTATCAGTTTAAGTATTGTAACTGTCCCACGAGACATGGAAGAGCCCGGATGTAACCGACAAGTCTGGGAACATTGTAAAACTATGCCCCAGAAAATGTTTCCCAAGGGCGTTGCCAAATAACCTCAGATGGGTGCTAACCTTGAATATTTAAGAGATTACATTATAAATCCGAAGCGTAGTTTTCAGTCCTCTAATCGTATGCTTTGAAAGAACTCTTCCAGTAATAGTATGAACAGATATATGGCGTATAATACTTATCAAATGAATTTTTGAGACTTAAAATATAAAGCACAGAATGTTTCAAGACAGCTTTGTAGATTTTGATTTTAAACTATATTTGTTAGTTCTTGAGTGTCATTTGGATGCTCGCTTGTTCGAGTTCTGATCTACTGGAACATATATTTAAAATTAGAGGTATCGATTGAATTCTTTAAGAAAATGATGTCTTTTTGGTGACCTTTGTGGAAGAAAATGCTGTGTTTTAGATGACCTTTGTTGGTGAAAGTGATGTCTTTTCGATGACCTTTGTTGTGAAAAGTGATGTCCTTTTGATGACCTTTGTTGGATTGGAGAAAATTATGTCTTTTAGATGACCTTATCTTGTTATTTCTCGGCCTAAGAACAGATGATACTAACATAATAGATGAATAGTTCTGGCAGAGAACCTTTTTCATATTTCATATCCATTGACCAGCTCTCATAAGCGTTCGACTAGAACATGGAACGGGTTGCCTGAATCACACAGGAAAACCAATGACTTAAGAGAGAGAGGGAGGGAGAGAGAAATTTCAATGAGTTAGAACACTTTTATCTTGATAAAGTAAATATGTGGCCTACACGATTTCGTATGTCCATCTGTCCGTCAATGTTAGCGAACAGGGCCAAGCAGTGTCCAAGCAGGGTAAAGTCAATACACCAAGCCACTTGGAACCCGGGCTATCATTGACCAGTCAAACTATTGGTGAAATGTCCTTCCTCACTGACCACTTCCCATCTTCCCTGACCAATGTTCATTTTCTCTGACCAGTGTCCGTCTGCTCTGACCAGATTGTCTGGACACACAAAGTTCGTACCATGCCCTTCTGGTGTCAAATTAAAAGAGTTTGTTTCCCCCGACCTTTTTTTTCGTTCATTTCTTGTCCTTGTGCATAGTCAATGGTCAGCTTTTAAATCAATCCCTTACTTAAGTCAGCTGACCTAATGAACATTTTGGGAGGTTGAACACAACGCTGGAAATCATATTTACAAGATAAAATAATATGATTACCCCGCTGTGCCTCGTTCATGTTAACAAATCTCTTTTTTTTTTTTTTTGTTTATCAGGCATATTAAAACGGTTTTTTTTTTGGTCAACACCTTTCGCCTTCGTCATCTATTTTTATTGTAATTGTGGCATTTTACGTCTCGAGAGGCGATCTTTTCCTTTTGGAACTTCTTAAGCGTGAGTAACATTTAAATATTTCGTTAATTAACTTTGCGGAGCGTGATGGCAGTGGCGTAGCTAGGGTGGTGGGATGGGGGTCCGAATTCGAAAGTCCCGCCCGGGCCTCCACCTGAGAGGGACCCAATAATTAATGTCCTAATTTTTTAACATTAAGTATTAAATATTACGCCACTGACATGTAATCTTACTCTTCAAGTGGAGTCAAAAATACTAGACAGATTTGATCTAGTATCTAGATTATGTTATAGATGTCTTTGCTGCACAGACAGCACGACGTGAGGAGAAATGAATTGAGATTTGTCATTTGTGCATTATCTCGCCAATAAACAACGGTATTATTCATTAATATATTCTTAATGATTTTTTTTTTATTTTACATTTATTATACTTATTTACTGTACCAATAGGAATTTAGACATGCATCTATTAAGTACATTATTTCATGTCATGATGTCAAATGTCAAAATTTAGGATCTCCTTAAAAGGTCAAGCTCTCCGGGCCCCCAAAATCCCTAGCTACGCCACTGCGTGATGGCCAAATTAAAGCGTGTTCGGCTTCCGTACTATGGGGTCATTGGTTTGAGAAAATAGCGCAGGTTGGTCCTTGTACTGGCCACATTTCTATCGATAACCGTCCACCAAAGAAACAGATGATCAGAAATGTACTCGATCGAGACAGAAATAGAAGTTGTATCAATGAGTTGAAGTTGAATTACAATAAATGTAAATGCTAGGAATATTATTTCCTACCTATGTTCACATGCCACAATTGAGCTTAGATTTAGCTCTATATCTATACCCATAGGCCTCAAAACATGACCCATATTGGTCAAAGCCAAAACATTCTGGAAAAAGGAAAGCTAGTTGTTATGTCTTATTCGTGGAGTCTCATTCAGAATGAAACTAATCCATTATTTGATATTGTCTTACAGTTTCCTATGCCTGGTACTGTTCCTTGTAGGAAGTGTAGGTATCTGGTACATGGGATAGATTGAAGCAATCCACAATAAGAAAAACAAGTAAACTATTTTTAAATATTTTTTTAAAAGCTTATCTAAGGGAAATAATCACAAAATCACTGCCGTACACAATACTGCTAGAATAAGCTCCATTTTTCTATATAAAACAAAATTATTATCTTCCATTAATTGACTAACTGTTTGGTTTATTCTTTTATTAATTCATGTATTGTCATTGACTATGAATAATTGTGCAGAGTTTCAATTTGATTGGGTAATGGGAAGTGGCAGAAACAACGTATACAAACATTGTACCAGACAGACAGACAGACAGACAGACAGATAGAGTTGATCCAAGCTTTGTACAAATAAAGTGAATGATGGCGATGTAAAATCGTGACACATGTTCACAATCACAGGCACACGTACACATACAAAAGCAGACACACACACACACAAACATATGTACACTCCTGAATAAAGATACGCTGATAACATAAGCAAGAAGAAGCCAATTGTTTACATTATTACCCAGAATCCTACATACACGTTGCCACGAATAGCAGCATAGTTTGGAACATAACGGTTCGTCAGTTAGTTTAAGAGTCTGGATTAAAATGGGCACAAAAGATGTAGTAAAAAAAAATTTCCCCCTTTCAGACCTTGTGGTCTATAGGGCAGATGATGTAAAGATCATCTGATTCTGTGGCCTACGGTTTACGAAGGTGTCATGTGGCCAGCACAACGACCAACCGCCTTTACTTTTCCCCAACTAATGTCAGGTACCCATTAGAGTGGGTGGACTCAGAGGCGCCCAAAGATCCCGAAATTAAAAATCCCAGTCTTTACCAGGATTCGAACCCGGGACCCCGGTTCAGAAGCCAAGCGCTTTACCGCTCGGCCACCGCGCCTCCACAAAAGATGTAGACTACGAGAAAAAAACATTTGTAGATTGTTTTTGTTGGTGAGGATTCTCTTTATGCTTGTCAAACTCTGTGTGTCTGAAAGTTCCCCCTTTCAGACCCTCTATAGGGCAGATGAAAGGGTCGTCTGTTCCTGTGGCCCACGGGTATCATCTGGCCAGCACAATGACCAACCGGCTTTACTTTCCCAGGTAAGGTACCCAATAGAGCTGGGTGGACTCAGAGGCACCCATAGATCACGAAATTAAAAATCACGGTCTTCGACAGTTTTCGAACCCGGGACCCCCGGTTCGGTAGCAAAGCGCTTTACCGCTCAGTCATCGCACCTTCTCTGTGTGTGTGTGAAACCAATAACAATCCTTATAGACGTTACAGAAGGCCTGAGCACTGGCCTGTGACGACGCAACTTGTGGGAAATTAAGACCAATATCTCGTTTATCACGTAACTGTCTAACAAGTGGCAAGTGCATGCTTGTGAATGTCATAGATCAGTAAGACCTGCATATCTTTTTTTTTAATCTGCATGGTCTAATGATCAGTTCCTATCTTCTTATATAACACAGACGCTATTTTTAAAAAAAATGATTACGTCCTACGCGTCATGCATTTAGTCATGCATGTTAACCAATGACTTAAATTCTGCCAAGTCACTGGTTTTCCTGGCTGACTCAGGCAACCTATTCCATACTCTAATAGCACTAGGGAAGAAGCTCGCTCAAGTCCACTCGTTATAGAAGGCCTGACGCCGAAATCTATTACTCTAAACTGCCCACAGATGGTGACGTCGCTGGTCAATGTTCAGACCGTCTATAACGCTTCATCTTTGTGTGACACATTAGCAGTTAGCAGTCTTGGACTGATAGTAGATACGAGTACATAAACCAACAAAAATATAAAAGATGGGTTAGTCCAGAATATACAGTTTTGTTACACAAGCAAATGTTAGTCACTCGGTTAATAATAAAATGTCTGACCTTTTTCTGGCCCGAAATAACCTTGACCTTGGCCTGCCAGCGTGTAACCAAACCTGAAATTAATTACGTCAGGCTGTCACAGTTCAAAGAGTTTTATGATCAGAATTGACCTTGAACAAACTAGAAATATTATTTCTTTATTTACTCTATTAATTATGTTTTGAGTAACGATTAACAATAATCTACGAGTGTGTATAACCATTGTCCCGTTTCAACACTATTTCTAGAGGCTCATTGAACTTACTGATGCATTTGTTGACATTACCTCTGGAAAGTTCCCCTTTCAGACCTTACGATCTATTGGGCAGATGATGTAAAAGTCGTCTCTAAATTTAGCCCACGGCTAACGAGCTTGGTGTCAGGTGGCCAGCACAACGGCCAACAGCCCTTACTTTGCCCAATTAGAGTCAGGTACCCATTACACTTGGGTGGACTCAGTGGCGCCCTGAAAATCCCGAAATTTAAAATCCCAGTCTGCACCAAGAATCGAACCCAGGTCCCCAGGTTCAGAAGACACACGCCTAACCACTCGGCCACCGTTCTATGGAAGTATTTGTATTAATATTTATATTTATTTTTATTTTTATATTTATTTATATATTTAGATATTTTGGAAATTTTCACGATAAACTAAACAATGTCAAGGACACTAAAGTTCAACTAAATAGAAGAGAACTGGGCTTCAATTGGAACAAGATCTCAATGCGTGACAGCTGATCTTTGTAGCAAATACTTAATTACCACTAGTCAGTTTTCCGTTTATTTTTGGATAAGGTTTAGATCATGGGGTGAAAGTCTATTCAGCATGCTAAACAATTATTTTGTGCTACAAACGGAAGAGCTTAGAAAATTGTTTGTAAAATGTTTGTAAAATGTTTGACATGTTTCGGATGTCCCCCCCCCCTCCCAAAGCTGAAGACAATCCACTTCCTAGTCCAAACCACCCGCAGGACGACGGGGTAGGACAATGGGCAGGGTTTGAACCCGGGACCACCGAAACGACCGAATGACAGTCCAGCGCGAATAACGTACGACCACTACAGTGCTGTAAAGGGCAAAACATTATCATAGACCTTTTAAAAAACCCTATCTTATCAACAATTGTTTTACTTTGTACAACGGATACACCAATAATCTAGCTATTCGTTGTTGTTTTTTTCCGCCATATATGAAAATCCTCAATAGTCTCTATTATGATATAATCGTGCTCAAAATGTTTTTTTTTTTTTTTTTTTTGTTGTAACAAGCCACTTTAAATTGCGTTTGTAGAAACTTGTCGTTATTATTATAATTCTCAAATGGGTTGGATAATGAACGAAACCATCAAAATTGTTATCACACAAGTTTTAAAACTACTATTTAATTCTATCATTGCACATGCTCTCTTAACGATAGGCCTAATAATATACTTAGATAATATACTTAGATGTGGGAAGCGTGGCTGAGAGGCTAAGTGCGCTTGAACTTGGCTTGGCTTGACTACCTAGAAGGGGGCTCTAGAAAGGGGCTCGAGGCTCGACACCCGACTCGGGCAGAGTTGTGTTTACTGAGCGCCTAAAGGCAGCACGGAAGACCAACTCCTAGATACTCCCTCCCCCCACTGGTCGACTAATGAGATTGGACCAAAGCGCTCTGAGCATGCTATAAGCATGAAAGTAGCGCTATATAAAAGCTATAAATCTATATATATATATATATATATATGTTTATTTGTTCTCTGATAAAAAATTATTCAAAACATTTGTAATTAAGTATAGATTTGAATGTAATGTTTCCGCTAATCCAGTTCTTATTGTTTCTACCGGAAGTGTGTGGCCCACTTTGCCTAGTCCCACACTGTACTGTATTCATTTTACAACATTTGTTTTCATTGGCAAAAAAAAATATTAATATTTTGCAACATTGAATTAGGGTGGAAGAGAGTTTTTAATAACGAAACAGAAGGTAATTATTTTGAGAGTGAAAAAAAAAAAGATGATAAAAAGCTAATGAAAAGTAACAAAAGATAATTAGAACCGGAAGCACAAACTGGCATAACTGTGCTGCACTTAAAACAAATGTGCCGGCGAGAGAAATTAAGAGGCACGTGACGTAATGTCTACGCTAGTGAGACATAAAATTAATTCAATTTACTAATCAATGATCTTCGATTTCTTTTAATCAGCTAAGCGGCTTCATTTATTTTAGCAGTGTAAATAAAGTTACCTGACAAGCTTATACAAGTTCGGACAGATCGGAAAAACTGTTTGTATTTGTTGGGCATTATCATTAACATCGTCTGGAAGAACAGCGTACGAAACGAATAATGGCTGGTTCTTCTACCACCAAAACGAAAGCCACCTTAACCTGCTAGAGCCACCTTAACCTGCGAAAGCCATCTTAACCTGCGAGAGCCACCTTAACCTGCGAGAGCCATCTTAACCTGTGAAAGCAACCTTAACCTGCGAAAGCCACCTTAACCTGTGAAAGCCACCTTAACCTGCGAGAGCCATCTTAACATGTGAAAGCCACCTTAACCTGTGAAAGCCACCTTAACCTGCGAGAGCCACCTTAACCTGCGAAAGCCACCTTAACCTGTGAAAGCCACCTTAACCTGCGAGAGCCACCTTAACCTGCGAAAGCTACATTAACCTGCGAGAGCCATCTTAACCTGTGAAAGCCACCTTAACCTACGAAACCCATCTTAACATGTGAAAGCCACCTTAACCTGCGAGAGCCACCTTAACCTGCGAAAGCTACCTTAACCTGCGAAAGCTACCTTAACCTGCGAGAGCCACCTTAACCTGCGAGAGCCACCTTAACCTGTGAAAGCCATCTTAACCTGCTAAAGCTACCTTAACCTGCGAGAGCCACCTTAACCTGTGAAAGCCACCTTAACCTGCGAGAGCCACCTTAACCTGCGAAAGCCACCTTAACCTGCGAGAGCCATCTTAACCTGTGAAAGCCACCTTAACCTGCGAAAGCCATCTTAACATGTGAAAGCCACCTTAACCTGCGAGAGCCACCTTAACCTGCGAGAGCCACCTTAACCTGCGAGAGCCACCTTAACCTGCGAAAGCTACCTTAACCTGCGAGAGCCACCTTAACCAGCGAGAGCCACCTTAACCTGTGAAAGCCACCTTAACCTGCGAAAGCTACCTTAACCTGCGAGAGCCACCTTAACCTGCGAGAGCCACCTTAACCTGCGAAAGCTACCTTAACCTGCGAGAGCCACCTTAACCTGCGAGAGCCACCTTAACCTGTGAAAGCCACCTTAACCTGCGAGAGCTACCTTAACCTGCGAAAGCCACCTTAACCTGCGAGAGCCACCTTAACCTGTGAAAGCCACCTTAACCTGCGAGAGCTACCTTAACCTGCGAGAGCCACCTTAACCTGCGAGAGCCACCTTAACCTGCGAAAGCTACCTTAACCTGCGAAAGCCACCTTAACCTGCGAGAGCCACCTTAACCTGCGAAAGCTACCTTAACCTGCGATATAAAATTTCCAAAATCGGGGACCACAGTCACATGATAAAGTGTTCTACGGGATGAAATTATAGTTGTCTTCTTTTCTCTTATATACGATACAGACGTTACTTCATAAAGGAAGATGATTACGTCCTACGCGTCATGCATCTAGTCATGGATATTAACCAATGACTTAAATTCTGCCAAGTCACTGGTTTTCCTGGCTAGCTCAGTCGAATATGTAAGAGGCCGACTAACATATTTAGAAATCTATCGCGCCATGTCTGGATAGAAAGAAACAGTGGACTACATGCAAACTAAATTTAGATTTTTTTAATACTTTTTTTTAAATGTTTGCCTGAAGTTTAATTACCAAACTGAGAAAAAAAAACAACAATAAACAGGCAAAATATAAAATACTTATAGAAAAAAAAAAAAGACTTTTTAAGGGGAATAATTCCACGCTTTTAAAACTCTCAATAATTAAACAAATATTTCCCTTTTTCTATATCAAACAAAGTAATAAATCACCAATATTTGATTAATTATTTAATGAATTCATGTTTTTTAGGTAAAATAAATAATTGTTTAAAGTTTATACTTCATCCGAGTATAGTGGGTAGAACTAGCGTGTTAAATTACCTAAGGGGACAAACCCAACATATTTATCTATTTCTAAGAGGGTAGAACTAGCGTGTTAAATTACCTAAGGGGACAAACCCAACATATTTATCTATTTCTAAGAGGGTAGAACTAGCGTGTTAAATTACCTAAGGGGACAAACCCAACATATTTATCTATTTCTAAGAGGGTAGAACTAGCGTGTTAAATTATCTAAGGGGACAAACCCAACATATTTATCTATTTCTAAGTGGGTAGAACTAGCGTGTTAAATTACCTAAGGGGACAAACCCAACATATTTATCTATTTCTAAGTGGGTAGAACTAGCGTGTTAAATTATCTAAGGGGACAAACCCAACATATTTATCTATTTCTAAGAGGGTAGAACTAGCGTGTTAAATTACCTAAGGGGACAAACCCAACATATTTATCTATTTCTAAGAGGGTAGAACTAGCGTGTTAAATTACCTAAGGGGACAAACCCAACATATTTATCTATTTCTAAGAGGGTAGAACTAGCGTGTTAAATTACCTAAGGGGACAAACCCAACATATTTATCTATTTCTAAGAGGGTAGAACTAGCGTGTTAAATTACCTAAGGGGACAAACCCAACATATTTATCTATTTCTAAGAGGGTAGAACTAGCGTGTTAAATTACCTAAGGGGACAAACCCAACATATTTATATATGTCTGTGAATACAGAAGGATTCATTTACCTAGTTGATGTGTTTCTCTTCGCTAATGTTGAAAATGTTAAAGTATAACCTAGAATGGGTGTTAGAGAAATACCGCTTTCAAACTTTTTGCCAGACAGACTGAAAAGTTAGTTAAAAAAAACAACAAAGAACTGAGATGAGAATAATAGGAAACAAATACCATCTTCCCATCCCCATCGCTTTCTCTGTCTGCCTCTTCTTTCTTTTCCTGGTACTGTTCCCTGAAGGAAGGTCTTTTTGAGCCCGCAGGACCTTGTGATATGGCCATAAAGTTTTAGTTTGCTTTTTATTTTACAGTGGTCAGCAGGTCACGATTGGCTTTCATTAACTAGAAATTTCTTTAGCCACATTGAAAGGGGAAGTGTGTTTTAAATAACGAAACAAAAGTTAATTATTGGGACAGAAAACCAAGACGCTCAAGAGAAGTTAATGAAGGGAAAGATAATTAATACCGGAAGAAGAGACAAACTAGCAGAACTGGACTGCAATTCAGGACTTGTGAGGTTATAAATTTTTTTAAACAATTTTCACCAAATTTATTTCACAAGTGTTATGTTCTATTAAATTATTTTTTCATTAGTTGATGGAATTATTTTTTTTTTGCAACAAAGTTGAACCAGTGCTCAGATAATACCAGACAGGGAATTTGGTTCGCAGATATTTCAGCAACAAAAGGCAGAGTCAAATCGTTCTTCCTTTCCTTGTGTATGTTTGTTTGTAATTAATAATTATACATTCAAAGTAAAAATATTTAAAATATAGATAACAACAAAACGGGGATTCCATGATAATTGACACAGATTGGTTGAACATTACTCTGAGCTGTATGATGATAATATTTCATTTATTATAAAACCTAGGTATTTGGAGTTTTTAGTTTGTGTAATTTTTTATCATGAATAGGATAAGTGGTATTTCTCTGTTTAGTTTTTTTTTTTTTGTTGTTACTCTTAATAACTGACATTTTTCTGGGTGGAAAGACATGCTCCCATTTGATTTATTATGTATGTAATTCATGTGTGAAATGTCTGTATCTTGTGTTGTTGTTTTTTTAATTCTGTTTATTAAGCAATAGTCTGCAAAAAATCTGACTTCTTGAACTAATGCATTTTGATAGGTCATTTATGTAAATTAGAAACAGTAGTGGACCTAAGACTGTACCTTGAGGTACACCTGGGTTTACTGTTATTGGTGTTGACTAAGAGCCATGTATTACTATAATTTGTTCTCCTTGTCTGGGGATCCCAAGTCCTTTGGTGCAGTGAAATATTTTTAAGCAGGCTATGGTGGTGAGTTTGTCAAATGCCTTAGAAAAATCAAATAAAATGGCAACTATTCACTATTTATTATCTAATCCCTTTGAAAAAACATTAATTATTTCTATTAGTTGAGTCTGATATGGTTTCTATATTTCTTAAAGCCATGTTGGTATAGAGGATGATTATTATGTCTAAGTGGTTTACAATGGTGCTAGATATTATGTGTTTTTTTTAGGTTTAGTTTTATCGGGGATTTCCTTTTGAGCGACGCTACTTTAAATAGAAGTTTATTTGGACGGAAGTAGGAATGATGGGATATCACGACAGTTCAAAAGTAACGACTCACTCTTATGGCGGAGCAAGACGTGGACTTATTAGGACTGTTGACATTTGGATTGTGTCCCTTTATTGTGGATTAAACTTATTTTATTGTTGAAGAATCGTTTATCAAGCTATTTCTGGACTTGAATACATGTTGGGTGAATGAATCGCAATCCAGACTGTGAGTGATTAATAGTTTATATCAAGTAATCTACATTTCGACATTTACTACTAAACACCACAACATGTTATATTATGTTCCATGTGATGCTGGCAAGTGAAACTATTCGATAGTTACGTGGATCAGGTTTATCCCCCTTTTTTAAAGTCAGGGAGTGATAGTAGCTTTCATCCACTCCTTCGGTACTGCACCTAGATTTAGTGATGCCCGAACAAGTATCTGGGTGTGATCTAGTATTTGTAAATTATGATTTAGCGTTGTATGTGTTATTGATACTTGTATCCTGTAAGTCTTCTGTCCTTAACTGTCTCTAAATCTAGTTCTCTTAATAATATGACTCTGGAAACATTTGATCTGTTCAAAAGTGTTAGCCACTTTCAACTGTGCATTGGGCGAAGATAGTTCATCCATGCAATGTATTTATACGTTCTTTTTATTTGGTTATTTGGCTGCCAGGTCGTGTGGTTTGCGCGCTGCACTGTCGTTCAGATTTATCGATGGTCCCGGGTTCAAACACTGCCCGCTCCCATCCCCCGTTGTCCTGCGGGAGGTTTGGACTAGGAAGTAATTACCTTCAACTCTGAAGGAACATCCGAAACATGTAAAAGAAACAAACATTTTTATTTGTCCTACATTGGAATAAGGGTTTCTTATGCAGGGGAAGTAATATTAAATAAATGTTTTTGAGTTATTTCCCTCCTTTTACTCCCCCTAAGATCCTTAATCGTCCCACTTTCTCAGCATTTTCCCCCATAATGAAATGACGTGTCCGGAATTTAAAAATGGGCGTGACGTCACACTGGCACGAGGAAATGTCCTCCCCTTAACAGAGTTGACGTCAATGATTGAAACGGAGGGTGTTGAGAATTACGGCGTGGAATTCGCGCGAAGCTTGGCGCCCATTTCTTGCGGTGCGAGAATGAATTTTGAATGAGCGCTGAATCTGGAGAGTATTAACCCGAAGGCAACTCCCTCGCTAACATGTCCTAGATATGCACTCACTGTTTCTTTGATGCTGTAATGCAAGTTGCCATGGATAATAAAACATGTTTGTGATACCATTGATAATCAGATCCAACGATACCATCATCAAAACTGATCGATAACCATTACATTGATCAAATGAAATCAAACGTTTATAAAAATTACACTACTGTTCAATCAAAGTAATACGAACAAAGATTTATTTTAAATTAAACAAATCAATCGATGATGGTCCAAAAGATTTCTTTTAAGCCTACCCCAGGAAATAAATGATAGGAAACTGTGGTGATAAATCGGTGTTAGCAGAGTACTGCGGTCTAACTAGGCTGAGACTATCTACAGCACGTCACGAAACTATCACTGCATGTTAAGTTTTTCTGGGTTGCAGTGGGACCAGGAAATCTGGGTTGCAGTTGGACAAGAAAATCTGGGTTGCAGTGTGAACAGGAAATCTGGGTTGCAGTTGGACAAGAAAATCTGGGTTGCAGTGTGAACAGGAAATCTGGGTTGCAGTGGGACCAGGAAATCTGGGTTGCAGTGTGAACAGGAAATCTGGGTTGCAGTGGATCGAGAAAATATGAGCCAGACCAAATCATCAAACCATGGTTTGTTTTACTACATGATGACGTCACAGAAAACAAAAACAACGACAGGGAATAAAGACGAAAGCAAAGTTTTAATATTTATTCAACTTTGCAACCGGTTGTGAGATAACTTAATCATACAAAAAGACATGACAGTTGTTCCAAACTATCAGATCCATGTTGTATGCAGCATAATTTCAAAAACCTATTGGCAGATCTATGTACGTGTATCTCTTGGGTGTTATGTGTGTGTTTCTCTCTGTTATATTATGATATATATGTTTATTGTACTAATACATTGAGAATACGCGGTCTGTATAGTTATATACTAAACCTTTTATTTTTATTGGTCCGGTAGGGTTTTGTTGTGCACATGTCTACAACATGTATGCTATCTAGTTGGGTGCACATTTTCGTGCCTTATTTCAATTTTATATTGTAGTCCAGCTTTTTAGAATATAACCTTTATACCTTTTTCTAATAATTGAAAGCTTAATATTTTTTTAAAAGGACAACAATTTCCTAGCCTCGTTGTTGTGAAATGTGATCTTCTAACGAATGTTTCCAGTTTCTGTCTGTCCCACAGGCAGCCGATAACGATTTGGTCTTTTTGTTAACCACAAGCATTGCTTCCCCTTTTTTCTAAAATTAGAAACAAAGTGACGTAAGTCATGTCTTGTTTAAAACGGAAGTTTAATGTTTTTAATGTAAAGCTAGGATGGACATGTTGCAGCGCGTAAACAAAACAAAAGATTCAGCAAAATGAAAAAAAAGCAGAAAGCAAAGTGATGTTGGATAATTGAGAGATGGGGGAGAATAGAGAGATGGGGGATCATTTAGAGATGGTATCATTTAGAGATGGGATCATGCCGTGCACTTACCAAAACTCTGACCAGAGTCTTCTTGGTCCGCATGGTGTAGATCCTGCAAGACTTATACAGAAGTTTGGCTCGGGCATGGTGCCCCCTGGATCCTAGAAATGGAATTACGTCATAAGTGAACGCACACACGCACAAAAAAGGGCATCAAGTGGAAAAACAAACGTAAATTATTAATGTCAAAAGTTGCATTATAAATGGTGTTTAAACACTGCGTTGAGACGCAAGCCAAGCTTAAATAGTCTATATAGGTCAGTGTTTGACTGCGTGTGTGTTTAGCTGTGTATAAAAGGTAAGTGTTAAACTGTGTCGTAGATAGGCCCGTGTTTAATATTAGTCAGTGTTTAACTGTTTTAATGAGCGAGGATTTAAATGTGTATATGGGCCAGTGCTTAAATGTGTGTGAATATATGCCAGTGATTAACTGTGTGTATAGGCCAGTGTTTGACTGTGTGTTTAAATAGGCCAATGTTTAGCTTCTCATCTATAGAGTTCTGATTAAACTTCGCTCCTAATTAATGCTCACCTACACATCAATCATCACCTTTAATTTACCCAGAAATCCAAGTTAGACATCACGTGTTAATGTTTACTTTGTGTGGTAAAAAAAAATTGTATATAGGCTATAGATCTATAATGTGAGATACTTGCCACTGCCATCCACATCTTGAAAGTACAGTGGTATCCACATCTCGAGATTTGTTTATCTTAATAGTAACATTATCTTGATGAAATTAACCTTACCCTTGTAATGACGTCATAGCCCGAGAATAGTTTGAATAGTTTAAATGTTCTCAACATAGACTTATATATATATATATATATTAGACATAGACATATATAAATATAGACTGGAAAAAGGAAATAACTTCATGTAACTTGAAAACATGTAGATCTATATCTATTGTTGTCGGATTTCCGAATACTGAAAAGTAGCATGATCTTCAGTCTTAGAGATTAAACAAAACTATAGTGCTGTATAATAAAGTACACAAAATTGCAAGTCACAAATTTTCGTTTCATAAAACTCTTTTATCGGCCAGTCTATATTTATTTATGTCTATGGTATTAGATCTAGCTTGGACATGGAGATTTTTTAAAACTACAAAAAAGGTCGTGAAATTTTTTTTTAAAGTTGAAACAAGTCGTTGTTTTGTAAAGTAGCTATAACCCTAGCCTATGTAACATATAATTTAATGTTTTGATCTAGATCTTGTAAATGAACATCAAAATAAGACTACTCTCGTCTCATAATTATAATTATGCAGTTTTTGGATACATAATCTAGAAAGATGTAGGTAATCAATCCATTGAAATGTACATAAGACGCTTAAAATCAACAGTTACGAATTATTTCGATCTATGACTTTTGAAACATTACCTCAATGGAAACTAACAGGAAATAGCTTTGCGTGAACATATAGTTCTGTGATTAATTCTAAAGAAAATCCGAGAAATGATTTTGCATTATTTTCTAAACTTTGAAAACTAAAGATCATTACTTTTCTAAAACAGAAAAGTTTGATTGGGGCGACTTCCCTTACAGCTTGAAAACGAGTTGCGTACATAAAAATCTATACATATAGGTCTGTGAATCTATCAGTTCGATGTAAGAATGTGTTTACTATTTACAGTCTAGATATAGATATATATATTATATACAAGTCTATGGTTGTCAACTTTTAAAATGATAAAGATATCCTCGAAACCAAATAAACATAAACATAAATTTGAAACCAGACAAACCTGGAAAAGAAATCATTCCAATTCAACTAATAATTGAGGCAAAGACAACAAACTAAGGATGCCCCGTCAATAAGGCGGATAAAAAAACAGTGGGGTATGCACGGGATGACTCTGGTATAGAATACCCTTATCCAGCAGCGAACATTAGAACTCTATTCCAAATGGCGAGACAACTGGTGTTATGGAGTCAATGTCCAACAGTCAAGTAGAGCAATGTGTGTGTGAGAGTGTGTGTATGTGTGTGTTATAGCTTCGGCGGGGGGTTTTATTATCTGAGTATGATCTGGGGGGTCAGATTCCAGGTCTCGAGTTAATGACACTGTCTGGTGACATATGACAGAAACAAATTAACACATTGGGGAGTCACAATTGAGATGGTTGAGGTTACAGTGAAAAAGAGGCTACATTGTAGGCGATAAAATGGAACATAAGCTATCTAATGACTGCCTGTTCGTGTAGTTTGCGCTCTAGTCTGCCGTCTAGATGGTCTGGTTTCGAACCTACCGTTCTACGGGTTGTTAGGGCTACGATGTAACATCCTCAACCCTATAGAACATGCTGGTAGCAATGAAATTAACTGTTTAGCTTTTTTAAAAAGCTTTTATATAGCGCTACTTTCATGCTTATAGCATGATCAGAGCGCTATGATCCAATCTCATTTGTGGACCGGTGGGGGAAGGGGGTATCGCTGAGAAAGTTTTCTGTGCTGCCTTTAGGCGCTTAGTAAACACAACTCTGCTCGAGTCGGGTGTCGAGCCTCGAGCCCCCTTCATATGTAGTCAAGCCAAGCCAAGTTCAAGCGTACTTAACTTCTCGACCACGCTTCTCAACTGTTAAAGTTAAGTACCTGGGTGGCTTACCAAGGGTGCGGGACTTACCAAAGGTGCAAGATGCCAAGTTCTGCAAGGCCTGTCAGCGCAACCCCCCCCCCCCTGGTCCCAACAGTGTACGTAATGTATACCTACATAACAACAATGACCATTAAACTATACAAAAATCACATGTACTGTAAACGAGGTCAACCAACATGGCGTCAGAAACATACTGTATGTAGTTTTTGATACCCATTTTGACGTCAGGTACGCTGCTCAACCTATTGTATTCTCCGTAAGCAATTGCACAAAGTAATTACATAATAATTAAACATTATAATGAAATATTTGGAAACCTATTTAAAGTCCACCCACCAACAAACGTGTACATGACTCATGCAGTACCCTCCAGAGACGGCAGAATTGAGCAAGGATCACAAGAAGTACTCTATCAATTAACAGTGGCATCTCTCTTCTAAGCGACAGTTTCACTCTGACAAATTGAAAGATAGTTGTTGATAATTTTCTTGAGTTTTAAGAATATATGCATGCATTGGGTGTCTTATCTTTTAAGAGGTTCTTACTAAATTGAGTGACACGACTTGTAAGAGGTCCTTACTAAATTGAGTTTCTTGTCTTATCAGAGGTCATTACCTCATTGAGGCGCGAATCCTGGGGAAGACTGTGATTTTTTTATTTCAGGATATTTGGGCGCCTCTTGATTCCACCAAGCTCTAAAGGGTAACTGACATTAGTTGTGGAAAAATAAAGGCGGTTGGTCGTTGTGCTGGCCACATGACACCCTTGTTTACCGTTGGACACAGAAACAGATGACATTTACATCATCTGCCCTATAGATCACAAGGTCTGAAAGGGGAACTTTCATTTACTTACTAAATTGACTGTCTTGACTTGTAATTGTGTGAGATTTGAAAAAAAGGTTCATATGTTAGAATGTGGTTTTGGACTGACATTTACAGGATGGCTAGATTGGTTCGCCTCACAATCAATCTCCGAGGGTTGGCTCCTTATTCTTGATCTCGGGATCTCTTACACCACGTCACTACGCTGCTAACAGGGAGGGGTGTGTATAGGTGATGAAGGGAATGTCTATCAATAACTTCTACTGAAAACGTAACTAGGTGTTTAAACACTGTGTTTTCTATCAGTTTTAAAAAAGAAATAATTCCCTTTCTCACAAACAGCCGGATTCACACAAAACAAAAAAACACACACATGAAAGCACTCATGCAAGCACACACATGAAAACACTCATAGAAGCACAAACATGAAAACACTCATATAAGCACAAACATGAAAACACTCATATAAGCACACACAGGAAACACTCATAGAAGCACACACATGAAAACACTCGTAGAAGCACACACTTATATGGTGTGTCTGTGTTTGGGGGCTACTTTTTGATGTGTAGTTGGTAGCACTTCTTGGAATAAGTCATTGTGTTATTGTGATTGGCTGATGACGTTGCGGTAAAACAGTTTGAAGTATCGAGGAATGTTTCATAATAGACAATTTAGATTGTTGACTAATACAGATGGTAAATAAACGAATGGGTCTCTGGTTGAATCAAAACTTTAAACTTTTTAGAAAGCTTTATGCCAGTGTTTACCAATCTCTTTTTTTTTTTTTTCTTAACGGAACTTTTCGCACATTCTGAGTATTTAGCGGAACACCAGGCTTATATTTTTTTTTTGTTAAAGAGAGATTTACTTACGTAGAGGCTTACTAGTTTATTATTCCAGTAGTTCGTGGAACTCACACACTTCAAGCCTCGCGAAACTCTGGAGTTCTGCTCAACACAGTTTGGGAAACACTGCTTTATATAATATCATTGCAATCTTTTTTTTTTCTTCACTTTTTTATTTGTTGTTGGTGATTAAAGGCATCTCTCTCCTTCTCTCTATCTCTCTTCTCTCTCTCTATCTCTTTCTCTCTCTTTCTCTCTCTTTCTCTCTCTTTCTCTCTCTTTCTTTCTCTCTCTTTCTCTCTCTTTCTCTCTCTTTCTCCCACTCTCTCTTACTATCACTTTCTTTCTCTTTTTTAATCTCACTCTCTTTCTCTCTCTCTCTCTCTCTCTCTCTCTCTCTCTGTCTCTTTATATCTCTCTGTTTCCTTCTTTCTTAATATTTTTCTCTCTCTAGTTTTCTCTCTCTCTCTCTCTCTCTCTCTTATTTCTCTATCTTTCTCTCTCCATCTCTTTCTTTCCATCTATTTGGATGCGAACCCTGGCCTCCCCTCCACGTAAACACACAGCCTCTCATTGAACTAAGAGAGTTTTGCTTCAATTAAGAGAACTCTCCACGCTGTTGACTTCACAGACTTTCTCGTATAAGTGTTCTCGTTTCACTCTTTATTTGTAGCATTTCTTCTCTTGCTTTACTCAAACCAATAACTGTAATGGGTAATCACTTAGCCTTCTTTTTTTTAGGCTAGCTAGCTAGCAAAGCACGTTAAGGCTACTTAATCTCTTTTCATGCACAAGTAAAGTTATTTTAGATCAAGAATTTACAAGTTAAAAGTAAATAATCAAAGTATTTATTTGATCTGAAAACAGCAATCCTGGTGCATTATTTATGCAGGAATTTCAACAGTATTATATGGTCTGGACGTGGATGCGTTAACCTGTATACCTTGTGTGTAGTTGTAAGTGAAAGTATAATCACATTTTAAAACGACGCCGGACATTTAAGCACTGTGTTGTGGACTCATCAAATAATGATTATTTTATTAATTCCTTGTTAAGATTGGTACATATCCTCCTTTAGCGGCCCCTGAAATGGAATAGCCGCTATTAGCTTTGTGCGGTCTGTCGGTCTGTCCGTCCTGTTTAGATCTCGTAAACAAAAAAAGATATTTAAAATCCGACATCATGATTAGACCTCTTCGAGTTCTGGTGCAACGGCTACCTTTTCTTTTCTGAAAGCGACAAATTTAATTTCTAAAATCAACTATGAAATCAGTTTATATATATATATATATATATAAACTGATTTCATAGTATATATATATATAAGAAGACGGAATACTGTTTATAGTTGTATAACTGAAATCTCAGAAGGTTTAAAGTACCCCTCTTCAGACCTTGTGGTCTATAGGGCAGATGATGTAAAGGTCATCTTTTTCTGTGGCCAAAGGTTAACGACCAACCGCCTTTACTTTACTTTACTAATGTCAGCTGGGTGGACTCAGATGCGCCCGAAAATTCCGAAATTGCCAGGATTCAAACCCCAAGCTCCGGTTCGGAATCCAAGTTTCTTAACGCTCAGCCGCCGAGCCTCCCGAAATCTCAGGAGATACAGAGATACTATATGTTATGTGAGTTTAAAAATGTAAGTGTACAATTTTAATCCAAACAGGAATTAGATCCGGGAATGGGAAGTGGGAGACAAAACGTGTTCAAAATTGGTATCAGACATACTGAATAAGCTTTGTAATAAAGAAAGGCTATAGAGTTCTTGAAAGTATACAATCATTCTATTATCATGCCGATGTTCCTCAGTTCCACCCCTGCCTGCTGCCGTCCACCCACCCTCCTGCAGGACATTTGCGCTAGAACGTAATAATCTTTACGGATTAATCTCCTATGAAACGTCCGAAGCTTAGGAAATAAAAGCATATATAACGAGCAATCGTAAAATAATACTTTTCAAAAACAAAGCGCCATTTATTTGAAAATTACAGGGTCTAGCTCCCCTTCTGCAATAGAAAACAAAATTAATTAATTAGTACTAAATGATTAAATAATTGGTCATTTTTCGGATTGACTCATGTATTGTCATCGACTATAAATAATTATGTAAAATTTCGACTTGATCCGTGAGATAATAGGGGAATGAATCCATGTATATATCTGCATCTCCCATTAAGTAGCATTTATTCCCCTTATTTCGGTATCAACCAAAATAATTAAACACCAACAATTTATAAACTAATTGGTTAATTATTTTATTGATACAATGTCGATCTGGTTCACTGAATAATTGTGCATTTTTAACTTAATCCGAGAATGGGGAAAGGGAAAAAAAAAAGTTAAACATTTGTTTGTGTAGTAAGTAGCCTCCCCTCCTTTCAAAACCAAACATCATCATGGCATCTGATGGCCCGACCCACTTGGCTCACATGTTTGCGCCGGCCCTGTTGAACATTTCCAGCAGAGAACTTCTTCATTCGCAAATCATTTCTTCAAATACCTGATTTACATTTCATCTTGCATGGTCAACACGCGCAAAGATTCTCCAACGTAAATGAATTTCCCTCCAATATTGACTCAAGTTGTAACTTAAAATGTTAAACATTAGAAAAAAAAAAAAATTAAATGACCCCACCTCCCCTTTCCTATAGCTACTCTGTTTATCTAATGTGTCTCTTTCTCTTTCTGTCTCTCTTTCTCTTTCAATCTCTTTCTGTCTATATTTTTCTCTCTCTATCTCTTTCTCTCTCTCTTTCTTTCTCTCTCTCTCTCTCTCTCACTTTCTCTCTCTTTCTGTCTCTCTTTCTCTCAGTCTTTTTATATTTTCTGTTCTATCTCTCCATTTTCTCTCTCTCTCTCTCTCTCTCTCTCTCTTTCTTTTTCTCTCCCCTACACTCTTTTTCCCTGTTTTATCTCCTCACTTTCTCTTTTTCCATTTCTCCCTCTTTCTCTCTTTTTATCTCGTTCTCCCTCTCTTTCTCTTTCATCACTCTCGTTCTCTTGATATCTTTTCCTCGTTCTCTCTCTATTCCTCCATCTCCCTCCCCCTCTCTTCCTCAGCAATTCCTCTCTGTCAATGTACACGTCATCTATCAACCGCATCCATCATAAACAAACTCTTGCGTCCCAAGCGCTCGCCCCCTCCTTGATTGACCCCCCACCCTCCCCCGCCAAGCCCGCAGACGTCACTGCTCTTCTTCCCACTTCTGCAGCATAAAATAAATTGGATTATCTCCCATCACGACAGAGTAAAACAGCAAACCATTACGTCTGTCGCAAGGGACATAATTTACTATCCGAACCCCGCAAAGAGTTACCAAACTTTGCCTAAGGGTGGTTTGGTATTGGGGCAACAAGTGTGAGAGGAGAAAGGGGGGTGGGGGACGAGGAAATTAAGCTTTATCCCCTGCTTACTGCATATAGTAATGAATTAGCTGGTAAAACATTTGTTTGTTTGTAAAATGTTTTACCAGAGAAAGACCTATACCATTTGGAAG
Organism: Biomphalaria sudanica; assembly: GCA_036873155.1. Classification (NCBI taxonomy): domain Eukaryota; kingdom Metazoa; phylum Mollusca; class Gastropoda; family Planorbidae; genus Biomphalaria; species Biomphalaria sudanica. The sequence goes on along the minus strand of JAZGLO010002458.1, from coordinate 154,451 downwards.
CAAAACTAACTATATAGTAAAATAGTTTAATCAAGACCAATAAGACAATCTACACACAAACGTATGATGACGCAACCTGTGGGTAGTTTAGGCCAATAGCTCGTTGCACTGTCATAGATTCAACGTGATCTTTACAGCGCTTACTTTGCGGGGGGCACGCTTCCTATTTTTTTATTTGGCATGCGGTCGTCCCCCATGCGAAATAAGTGTCCGACCCAGCGCAGCTGTCGAATGGTAAGTGATGCTTCTGTACAATCCACACCAGCCCCCAGCAGCACATAGTTAATTTTAAGGTAGCCCTGTCAACCTCTACCCATCATGGAGCGAAGGTAACTTTAGTGGCAGCGTTCACAGAGATCCTTAGATGCCTTTTATTGAGCACCCAGGTCTCAGAACCATACAAAAGTGTGGTGAGAACCACTGCTTGGTGCACACTGATTTTTTGTAGGCAGCTGGAGTGATTTATTCCGCCACATTCTCGCTTGCAGCCATCCAAAAGCGTTACTTGCTGTAGTAAGACGTATTTTACTTCATACGATGCGTCATTGGATACCGTGCTTCCCAAATGTGCAAAGTGGTCAACCACGTTGAGGGTGCTAAATCTAAAGTAGCGAACTAACTGTGCTTGGATATTGTTTGTTTTATCTGTTCGAAGCTAAATAAGTGAATACAGCGGTAACGCTTTGCTGTTAGTTTATTACGCTAGCTGTGTCTAGCTATGAAGGTGTTGTTTTTTGTTTGTTTTTTCTAGCACAAGATAAATATTTTTAACTCGAAAAGATATCTTGATATATTCAAAGCTCTTCAAACTAAACAATTATATGGAAGTGTTTATTTGTAAAGCTAGCTGTAAGTGTTTCTTATTCGCATAGGTGAAAGTGCGTATATGACCTTGGATATTTGCACATAATTTACTTTTATAGAATTGCTTTCTCTCTCTCTCTCTTTCTCTCTCTTTCTCTTTCTCTTCCTCTCTTTCTTTCTCTCTCTCTCTCTTTCTCTCTTTTTTTCTCTCTCTTTTTTTCTCTCTCTTTCTCTCTATCTCTTTCTCTCTCTCTCTCTCTTTCTCTCTCTCTCTCTCTCTTTCTCTCTCTCTCTCCTTCTCCTTTACCGATCTCTTCTTTCCTATTCCCTCTCTTCGTCAAGACTTTATAGCAAAATCCATCCCTTTAAAAAGCTTGTGTTCAAACCACGAAGCCAGTACTAAGGCGGCAACTGGATGGGGGGGGGGGGGGGTAGGAAACTAAAAATGATCATTATTGCACTAGCAGAAGACTGCTAGGTGAGCGTCTTCCGCTTGCTTTGCACCCAGCTTTTATAGTTTTATTTTGAAACCACCTCACCTATGCTAATGACCATGGGGAGTTTGGACTTCACGCCTGACCAGAAGCAGCTTATACTGTCCAGTTAAGGCCATCTCTACTTGAGGGGTCATTGCGAATTTAATGCAGTCCTTCAGGTAAGAAAGTGAGGTTGTTGTTTTTTTTTTCAACTCTCTCTCTCCTACTCTGTTGGTCAGCGGCTATGAATGGCTGACTAGTTTGCTGGACTATGGTCAGGTGGTAAATATCGTTATTTTTACAAAGTTCATATCACGTGACTGTCTGTTTGGTAAAAAAGTTTGTTTCTCCCAAACGCATTCTCAGATCAAGTTGAAACTTTTCACAATTGACAAAGACAATACATGAATCAATATTAAAAAATAAACCAATTGGTCAAATTACTGGTAATTAATTATTTTTATACTGACAAAGGAAATTAATTCTTAAATATTTCGGATTGTGTCCCCTTAGATAATTGTAGACGTTATTTCTCTCATTAACGTCAAGTTGAAACTTTGAACACTTATTTATTGTACTTTACAAAACATGAATTCATTAATAAATTAGCCAATTAGTATAATTATTATTTGTAATTAACAAATTTGTTCAATATTGAAGAGTGAAATCTCAGACATTTTCCTTCAATAAGTATTATTGAAATTTTTTTTTAATTATTTTTTTTTTTATAGAAACCTCAGAATTTGCGCTATTCAATTTTGGCTTTATCATCATAGGAATCCTTGGGCCTTGAGCCTCTTTTCTTTGCCTCTTTTATTGGGCTTTATATGCCTCTTTTATGGGCCCTCTTGCCTCTTTTATGGGCTTTATATATATATAAATATATATATATATATTTGTAAGTTCTCAAAATTCACAAGTATTAAGTCATAAACAATCGAAAAGTGATGATTAACCTAAAAATATAATAATAGTAATAGAGATACTATATAATATCAAAGACATGCTACCTAACTATTGAGGCCACCAGAGACAGAAAAATGAAACAAGGATCCTCTACCCCAGAACAATCAACACATTATCAATTATTCCTAACCCCCAGCACTCATTTCTGGAATACTGACGGAGTATTACATAAGCATATGTTTCTTGCATGGCAACCGCATGGTGGTACACCCCCCCTGGATTCTGACTTTCACTAAATGTTTTATTATATTATTATTTAAGCTATAAATCCCATAATAACGGAATATGATTTGAAGATTTCTTATACGGATTTTGAAATGATTTAATAGTGGTTGTTAACATTATGAATAAAAGGATTACTCGCTGTTGCTCTTTTTTATTTCGTTTGGAAATTCTATTTCCTGTGTAGCATAGTTTGTTCTTTCGGCATTAAATCCCCAACTAGACAAACAATAGATATTCACGTGAAAACATAAAAGGACATGATGAATGTTATGAAAGATTGAATTTGAGTTACCTTATGTCACAGCTTTCAATGATCAGGTAATGATGATTTTCAGTTCGTGTTTAAATTAGTGGCATTAGTGCACTGAACTCCATATGACTAGTGAAGAGAGAAATTCTTTCATGTGGGAATTAGATATCCACTTCTGCCAACACCACAGCTGTGGTCGAGCGTCAGCGATGTACACCTCAGTCTCAATGTAAGTTCTTTGGTATTGATCTTTTTCACTTGAATAAATTCGACTTTAATCCATCAGTGAAACAAAACATTCGATACTCGGGCTTAGTGTCTAGTCACCTCAACCTTTATATGTTACGTACATAAGTAGTTCTTTTTTTTTTCCTCCATTCTAACTATAACGTAAAAATTTCATCACAATGTAATGGGGTCAAAAGACTCAAAAAACTTTGAATAGTAATAAGCCTAGATAAGCGAAGTTGATTAGCGGCGTGATTTTTAAAAAAATGCGAATGGTGTGGGTTCGATTCTGATGCTAGCCAGTTTTTTTTTCTCTGTTTAAACTTTTCAATGATATAGAAAAAATGAATGTTTAGTTCGTTATTGGAGAATTTGACGATAAACTAGAGAATGTCAAGACGCTACCTTCAACTTCTTGGTTGCTGAAGTAAACAAAGAAATGGTCTCTTAGTTTAACAATGTCTCAATGTGTAGCAGCTAGTATTTGTGTCAAAGTCATACAGTGAAAGTCTAATACTTCCTCTTCCTCTTACATCTTCCTCTAACATCTTCCTCTAGCATCTTCCTCTTACATCTTCCTCTAACATCTTCCTCTTACATCTTCCTCTAACATCTTCCTCAAACATCTTCCTCTAACATCTTCCTCTAACATCTTCCTCTTACATCTTCCTCTAACATCTTCCTCTTACATCTTCCTCTAACATCTTCCTCTAACATCTTCCTCTAGCATCTTCCTCTAGCATCTTCCTCTTACATCTTCCTCTAACATCTTCCTCTAACATCTTCCTCTAACTTCTTCCTCTAGCATCTTCCTCTAACATCTTCCTCTAACATCTTCCTCTTACATCTTCCTCTAACATCTTCCTCAAACATCTTCCTCTAACATCTTCCTCTAACATCTTCCTCTTACATCTTCCTCTAACATCTTCCTCTTACATCTTCCTCTAACATCTTCCTCTAACATCTTTCTCTTACATCTTCCTCTAACATCTTCCTCTTACATCTTCCTCTAACATCTTCCTCTTACATCTTCCTCTTACATCTTCCTCTTACATCTTCCTCTAACATCTTCCTCAAACATCTTCCTCTAACATCTTCCTCTAACATCTTCCTCTTACATCTTCCTCTAACATCTTCCTCTTACATCTTCCTCTAACATCTTCCTCTAACATCTTCCTCTAGCATCTTCCTCTAACATCTTCCTCTTACATCTTCCTCTAACATCTTCCTCTAACATCTTCCTCTTACATCTTCCTCTAAGCTCTTTCTCTCACATCTTTCTCTTACATCTTCCTCTAACATCTTCCTCTAACATCTTCCTCTAACATCTTCCTCTAACATCTTCCTCTTACATCTTCCTCTTACATCTTCCTCTTACATCTTCCTCTAACATCTTCAGAAGATATCGACATTATTTCTGTGCTACAAACTAAAGTGATTAGAGAATTAGACTCTGCTGTGCTAAAAAGTAAACCTAAACAAAACTTTAAAATATAGTTTATCAACACCTTCTCTACTCTATACACCGGATACACCAAAGTTAGCTATTTATAGTTTTTTCGCCATGTATGAAAAAGGCTAACATTTTTTGAGCATATTCTACAAATGGATTTGTTTTTAAAGTATATACATGTTTTTGGTTCTGGGTAAACACCAAATAAGATGTCTGGTTAGCTTAACAGTTAAATTCTAGGTTCATACGAAATGTACAGTCATTTTTTCTTATGGCACACATGGCGCTTGGCACTAGTTTCAAGAATCTCAGATAGGTTTATAAAACATGTTCCGAGATTAGACACAGTTAACAAGACCTAAGATAAGGCACAGCTCCCATGACCTAAAATAAGACACGGTTAACATGACCTAAGATAAGACACACTAACATAACTTTATAGACACAGTTAAGACTTAAGACATAATTAATTAACTTGAAATAGGATAAGACACACTGACATGACTTTAAATAAGAGACAGTTAAGACCTAAGATAAAACACAACTAACAAGACCTAAGATAAGACACAAATAACAAGACCTAAGATAAGACACAACTAACAAGACCTAAGATAAAACACAACTTACAAGACCTAAGATAAGACACAAATAACAAGACCTAAGATAAAACACAACTAACAAGACCTAAGATAAGACACAAATAACAAGACCTAAGATAAAACACAAATAACAAGACCTAAGATAAAACACAACTAACAAGACCTAAGATAAGACACAACTAACAAGACCTAAGATAAAACACAACTTACAAGACCTAAGATAAGACACAACTAACAAGACCTAAGATAAGACACAACTTACAAGACCTAAGATAAAACACAACTAACAAGACCTAAGATAAGACACAACTAACAAGACCTAAGATAAAACACAAATAACAAGACCTAAGATAAGACACAACTAACAAGACCTAAGATAAAACACAACTAACAAGACCTAAGATAAGACACAAATAACAAGACCTAAGATAAAACACAAATAACAAGACCTAAGATAAGACACAACTAACAAGACCTAAGATAAGACACAACTAACAAGACCTAAGATAAGACACAAATAACAAGACCTAAGATAAGACACAAATAACAAGACCTAAGATAAAACACAACTAACAAGACCTAAGATAAGACACAGCTAACAAGACCTAAGATAAAACACAAATAACAAGACCTAAGATAAGACACAACTTACAAGACCTAAGATAAAACACAACTAACAAGACCTAAGATAAGACACAGCTAACAAGACCTAAGATAAGACACAACTAACAAGACCTAAGATAAGACACAACTTACAAGACCTAAGATAAGACACAAATAACAAGACCTAAGATAAAACACAGTCAAAAAGACTCAAGATAAGACACAACTAAGAAGACCTGAGATAAGACACAAGATAAGATACAGCTAACAAGACCTAAGATAAAAAAAACTAAAATACAGAAAGAGACACACAAAAAGATAAAGCGATATGAAGAAGTGTAGGGGTTGTGATATAAAAGATCCTGAAGAAAAAAGTCAGAAAATGAAAAAGTAGAATTGATAAGATGATGAGAGAAATAACAAAACAAAACACTGTCAAAGACATTAGATTGAAAGATAGAAAATCTAATGTTGCCTTCTAAAGAGTACAAATAACTTTGTGCTACATAAGCTTAGCTTGAGCTCTAACCTCCTGGAAGAGCCTAGATTGAACTCCAAATCCACAGGAAGAGCTTGGATCAAACTCCAAACCCCTGGAAGAAATAAGCTTGAACTTCAAACCCCACTGGAACAGCTTAGAAATTTAACTTGTAACCGCTATAAAGTGCACACAAGTCAATAGTTCATAGATCTATTAGCTTTGAGCAAAACTAATTCTTCAGCAATCTGAACACCGGATACACCGAAGACTCTGTTTATGAAAATCCACAACAGAATAAAACAACGACATTTAAATGTAAATAAAATAATCATCCTTGTCAAAATTAGTTAAAGCCCTTGAAGCGAAATTTCGAAAATTCACATAAAATTCACACCCCAACAGCATCACTCATCACTCACTGAGGACAGTTATTTTTACGTGAGTCCCGGTACTACAACGGCCACAGAAGTAAACAGAGGCGGTACCATGAACAAATTACTCCAGCGACAAGTAGTCTGTGTGAGTTGCGAACCTAGCACTCACTCCACTAGTCCGCACGTGTACTACAAAACACCCGCTGTAGCTTTTAAAGTAATGGAAATAGATTATTTTTGTGGTGTGTGTCCAATTCGGAACAAACTCCTGAAAGTTAACGGCCAGAACAAAAGCTGAGGGTCTAACTTTGAACAGAGAAGCTAGAAAGTGTTGTGTGTGGCGTGTGTGGGGAGCGATTAGAGGGCGGGGAATGGCTTGGGCGTGTGTAGGGGAGTTCTAGAGAAAAGTAGTAGGGAGATGGGGCTTGCAAAGAGGTACTACCTGGGAGAGAGAGAGAGAGAAAAAAAAAAGACCAGGTGAAACGGAAGTTTGAGTGGCAGGGTAGATGATGGCGACGTAGATTGTAATTTACAGGTAAACCAGACCTGACCAACAGCAGATAGACAGACGGGCAGAGAAGAGATGAACAGCGGATAGACAGACGGACAGAGAAGAGATGAACAGCGGATAGACAGACGGACAGAGAAGAGATGATAAAGAGAGAAAATGAGAGAAGAGAAATTAGTTGGAGGAGAAAGTCGCCGCTATTTTCTCCAAGTAATTGGTTAAGTGTAATTAACTGTAATTGCTTTGAATCAAGTTTTTGTTACCTAGCAGGGGACGTAATGCAGAGATCATGCACAGAATTAGCCTCTAAAAACTGAAAAGTTACATCAAGTTATCACCATTAAATGTCGTTCAGGTTTCTACAAGCGTAATTTTTCTTTCCCCCCCCCACCCCCTTTACATCCCTGCCTCCCCCCCCCTTTACATCCCTGCCTCCCCCCCCCCCCCCCCCCGCAAAAAATACAAGTCTCTGGTGAAGCCACCGACCCAGATGTTAATGAATAATATAAACATGTAGATAAAACATGTGTGTTTTTACAGCTCAAACTATCTATTCCCTGTATCGGCGGCTCAAAGCTAGAGAAAAGATTACTTACTGGTAACTAGGGGAAAAAAGACTAAGCCCCTGTGACTTAAAAAAAGACTAGTTTCTACGGACTAATTTTAAGACTAGTTCCTTGGGACTACATTTAAGACTAGTTTCTACGGACTAATGTTAAGACTAGTTCCTTGGGACTAAATGTAAGGCTAGTTTCTTGTGACTCTAGTTTCATCCTACTAGTGAAAGGCCTAATTCCTTGTGATTTAGATCTAAGTTTTAAGTCATTGCTATCAACAAATGCACGGAAAGACCACACACAATGTTCTTTTACTGCTCAAAGTTATACATGCAAGTGTTTAAAACCAACACACACACACACACAACTCTGTTTTAGTGCTCAAAGACTAAGTTATACATGTTAAGTGTTTGAAACTAACACACACACACACACAACTCTGTTTAGTGCTCAAAGACTAAGTTATACATGTTAAGTGTTTGAAACCAACACACACACACACACAACTCTGTTTTAGTGCTCAAAGACTAAGTTATACATGTTAAGTGTTTGAACTAACACACACACACACAACTCTGTTTTAGTGCTCAAAGACTAAGTTATACATGTTAAGTGTTTGAAACTAACAACACACACACAACTCTGTTTTAGTGCTCAAGGTTATACACGCAAGTTATACAGGCAAGTGTCTAAAACCAACACACACACAAAACTCTGTTTTAGTGCTCAAGGTTATACACGCAAGTTATACAGGCAAGTGTCTAAAACCAACACACACACAAAACTTTGTTTTAGTGCTCTAAGACTAAGTTATACATGTTAAATGTTTGAAACCAACACACACACACACACACACAACTCTGTTTTAGTGCTCTAAGACTAAGTTATATATGTTTAGTGTTTAAAACAAACACGCACACATCCACGGTGTTAGGACTAGATACATATACACAACATAATCAATGACATAGATTGTTTCACCCTCATGTTCACCCACACGGTAGTCTGTTGAAGCGATTGGGCATCACACATGATATGTCGACCGTCTTTTCGAAAAATACATTGTAGTCTACAAGGCATCTCTTTGCTTGTCTTGAGCCTTACGTAGCGTCAATATATTGATAGAACCAAGAAGATGGCTGCAGACGACTCCAAATGAACACTGTATCTTGTATTAATTATACAACTCTGCTGGTTAAATCACACGTTTCTTGATGAAGTATAAACCATACAGCTTTTGTGATATCAGGGATTCTCAGCACCTCAAGTTTGTTATGGCACGATTAGGAATTAGTTATTTGTTTCATAGAAGGGGAAAACATTGACTTAGAGACATGAAGCGACTAGTAAAAACAAGAGGATTTGAGGAAGAATAGCGAAATGTAATCCTCAGTAGCAGACGAGATTTATTCACATTAAAAATTTCTTTTCTCTATCTGTCTCTCTCTCTCAGTCTCTCTCTGTCTCTCTCTCTATCTGTCTCTCTCTATCTGTCTCTCTGTCTCTCTATCTGTCTCACTCTCTCTGTCTCTCTCTCTCTGTCTGTCAATCTCTCTATCTCTCCCTCTCTCTCTCTGTCTCTCCATCTGTCTCTCTCTCTCTGTCTGTCTGTCTCTCTCTGTCTGTCTCTCTCTCTATCGCCCTCTCTCCCCCTCTCTCTCCCCCTCTCTCTCTATCTCTCTCTCTCTACCTCCCTCTCTCTCTCGTATCTCTCTATTACTTTTCTCTATGCCTCGTTCCATTACCTGTCTCTAGACACATTACAATCATTGAAAGTCAAATAGTTATGACACGAACCGTAAGCCAGTCAGAATAAATGAAATGACTGCATAGCTATCTCAAGCCAAACAAGATTGTTGTTCCTATATTTTAGGCGGGGGGGAAGGGGGGGTACACAAAAACAACTTTGTCAGTTATTTTTTTGTTTAGTTTGATGCAGCCGATATTCAATCATTCTGGATTTAATGACAACCAGTACTTCAATGTCTCATGTCCAACAAGTCTGGAGATATTATTAGCTCAAAAGATGCTCATAAGTGTGGCACTTTGTAGCAGATTTAAACTTTATATATATATATATATAGTCACCGAGACTTAGATCGAACACTGGAAGCGCAGATCTAGATTGCTTAATAAAGTTTAAATATTTTTTTTTATTTACACAGCTAGTTCTGTTCTAGGCAGATTCTCTGCAAGCTATTGGCGCGAGTATCACGTGATCTTGAGGACTTAGCCCATGTGAAGGTAGCATTAAAAGATCTGGGTCTTCATGCACTTGTGGCATTTTACGTCTCGAGAGACGATCTTTTCCCTTTGCAACTTCTTATGTGACTAAAGAGGCCAATCCTTGATACACAGCTGCGATGGCAGGTTGGGTATATGTCATTACCAGGCGCCGTTACATTTTTACCCTTCTTTCTGCTTCTGTTGTGTATGACATCTGCAATCCGTGACCCTTTCATTTATGCTCTCTCTCCATGTAGATCTATCCCGGCTTGGCCCCACGTGGATCTATCCAGTGTTCATACAACATCTATGCATTATAATCAACACTACTTATTGTTACGTTTTCGTTAGGGTTAAGGTTACAGTTAGAGTTAAATGAGAATTATCGCAATCGATCTTGACCACTGAATATCAAAGTCTTGTTTACATTATTTCAGATAGCTGAATTTATCAATTGAAGTCTTATATCTGTACTCTTCAGATACCAAAAAGAATTAAGACTAACATCTTCGCAATGCCTTAACTTATACATGTCAGATTTCCATTCAGAAACAAAGAGTATAACTTGCAAGTCCAAACCTTGTCTGGACTGCAGGGGAACAGGTGGGCAGATCTGGATTTAGCTATAAGCCAACAAAATCTATAGCTTAGGTCACCCACTTGCTAGGGGGCTGGGGCGGACTGGGTGCTAAAACCGGCCTGGCATTTCTATACAACCCAGCCCACAAATTGTATATCATATGATGGACATCCAGTTCTAGGTCTACCTGTCCTCAAAATCATTCTGTTAAGTTTGCTAATGGATCGATAACTGAATGCATGCATAAAGTATATCCCTATAAGAAATATAGGCCTTATGTTTAATCACTAAGTATATAGGCCCTAAAGGGATGGAGCATGCTAGTAGCACTGTCTACGGATGAAGGCTATTACATTATTTCCGATAATGTGCTAGATTAAATTAGCATTACACTGTAGAGTCTGCAAAAGATTTATAAAAAAACAACAACGCTCAGATGGCTTCTTTTACAAAAGAATATTATAAAACATTTAACTAGTTAATTCGTTCTGTTTGACCAACCCGTCTACCGGCCTAACGTGCATTTGCCCGAATGCCAATGTAGCCAGTCCGCCCCTGCTTGGGAGCCCCACAGAAATAGTTCTAAGGATATTTTCAATGATTTTGAAGAAAAGGCAAAGGAAAATTGTCCTTAAGTTGATTACAACGGGGCCCGTAGCTCTAATTGCTTAGGGCCACATCAAATCTATTTCTAGTCCTGGGGGCAGGCCACGTACGAGACGGGGACCATTGTAACCACTAATTAGAATCGAATACGACATTATCAGGCAGCCAAATAATAAAGAGTGTACATTTGTGTACTAAATATTATTCCAAGTGTACTAGCCAATACATTTGTAATGCCAGTATAGCTTGCATATTATGCAATGGAAAAGTTGTTATGTCTGATCCAGGCTGCCACTAAACAGCTTATTACATTTGACTTGGCTGCACATACATGTGCATTATGTCTGAGATCAATACCTAAATACACGAAACGTCATCGATCTCTGGGTTTCAGTTAGAACAGTGTTTTGTAACCAAGGGTCCGCGGACCACTTCCAGACACTCGCAACAGAATTTAATTTTTTTTGTTCTCGTATTTGTGTCAAGCCTAGGTCATTACATTCACAGGCCTGGCTTACTGCTGCAAACATGTATCTGTTCCTTCGAATATTACAAGCGCTTGTAGATTGCCCGAATGTCATATTTCAGTTCAGTTTAAAGACATAAAAGGACATTGAGCTCGAATCCCGCTTGATGAGCGCATAAAGGCAACAAGAAAACATCCCTCCCAAGGGTTCACAAAACAGATTGGTCTCGAGCAAGCAAGATGCGCTACTCAAAATTATTTTTTTTTAAATAACTTCCATTAAAAATACAATGAACTTTCTTTCATTGTTATATTCGTTCAGTTGCCATTTGTTATTATTATTTTAACCATAAGTTTACGACATTTACAACAATGGCACTAAGACATTTATACCTTTTTACGACAATGGCACTTTGATACAGTTATACCTTGTTACGACAAGGACACTTTGATACAGTTATACTTTTTTACGACAAGGGCACTTTGATGGCATTTAGATACATTTATACCTTGTTTTGACAATGGCACTTAGATCAGTTATACCTTTTTAATTACAATGGCACTTAGATACAGTAAAACTTTTTTACGACAATGGTACTTAGTGATACTTATTTACAACAATGGCACTTTGATACAGTTACGCCCTTTTCTCGTGTAACCAAATATTGCTTCAACTGTGAAAGAAATGCACGAATACAAGAGTTTTATTGATTACCATTATTAATTGATTGGATTATCTACATTTCTAAACACAGTCCTAGACTGTGTCCTAAACACATCATGGCTAAACACAGTCCTAGACCTATATTCCTAAACACATCAAAGCACAAAGATGGTGACTAAAAACAAACATGGACACAACTACATGTAAAATGAAAACAGCCCATGTCAACCTTTTTCCAGCATTGGAGTAACGATAAAGCAGCCATAAATCATCGTCCGGTCGAGGTCGAGTCTTTGTTCAACTTTGACCTTCTACAGAAACACGCAAAAGAGAGTTCAGGGGTGAATACTTACTTCCTGTGCCATCGATTGCACATCAGGATTGACTGCGCGTGAAAGAGAACTCTAGAAATGATGACGTCAAAATAAATGTGAATTTAACTAAGAAGAAGAAGAGGAAGGGGGCATTAAGCCTGTAGGATTTATAGAATTACATTTTTTTTTGATTAGGGAAAAAATGTGCTTTGATAAAAGTATTTTTAGAACGTGGGAAAATATCTGAAATATTAAGATCACCATTACAATAATACATCCAAGCCAAATAATAATGCAAAACAATAACAATTATAATTAATTGTACTTCAAAATGGATGCATATCCATGCCTAGCAAGATTTACAGTATGTAGGTGTACAGCAGTGATGCCCAAAATACCGCCTGCGGGTCACACTCGACCCGACATATGATTCAATCCGGCCCGCTGAAACATCGGCATAAAGTGTAGAAAATCCCCTCTCCACACAAAAAAAGTTTGAAAAAATTATCTTTCCCCATTTTAGGGTCAATGGATTGGTAGCGATAATTATCCAACATATGTGTAAAAAAATGGCTCTTTTTAACTCTTTCCACCAGAATGTAGTAAATAATTACGGAGGGAAAGAGTTAAAGAGCATAACATTCAACAGCTTTATGAAACTCATGAACTAGTGTAAGTACTCGTCATAAAAATGGTTCATTGTCTATTTCACTTTTTTTTTTATTGATGCGGCCCGCGACACGAGTGTCGGAAATTAAAATGGCCCGCAGGCCGAATACGTTTGAGCATCACTGGTCTATTTCACTTTTTTTTATTGATGCGGCCCGCGACACGAGTGTCGGAAATTAAAATGGCCCGCAGGCCGAATACGTTTGAGCATCACTGGTCTATTTCACTTTTTTTTTTATTGATGCGGCCCGCGACACAAGTGTCGGAAATTAAAATGGCCCGCAGGCCGAATACGTTTGAGCATCACTGGTCTATTTCATGTTTTTATTGATGCGGCCCGCGACACGAGTGTCGGAAATTAAAATGGCCCGCAGGCCGAATACGTTTGAGCATCACTGGTCTATTTCACTTTTTTTATTGATGCGGCCCGCGACACGAGTGTCGGAAATTAAAATGGCCCGCAGGCCGAATACGTTTGAGCATCACTGGTCTATTTCACTTTTTTTTTATTGATGCGGCCCGCGACACAAGTGTCGGAAATTAAAATGGCCCGCAGGCCGAATACGTTTGAGCATCACTGGTCTATTTCATGTTTTTATTGATGCGGCCCGCGACACGAGTGTCGGAAATTAAAATGGCCCGCAGGCCGAATACGTTTGAGCATCACTGGTCTATTTCACTTTTTTTTATTGATGCGGCCCGCGACACGAGTGTCGGAAATTAAAATGGCCCGCAGGCCGAATACGTTTGAGCATCACTGGTCTATTTCACTTTTTTTTTATTGATGCGGCCCGCGACACAAGTGTCGGAAATTAAAATGGCCCGCAGGCCGAATACGTTTGAGCATCACTGGTCTATTTCATGTTTTTATTGATGCGGCCCGCGACACGAGTGTCGGAAATTAAAATGGCCCGCAGGCCGAATACGTTTGAGCATCACTGGTGGACAGAATACGGCATCATTTTCAAGACCAGATTAAGATATACATGGGCATTGTTTTAGCATTGTAGACTAAAAGAAGAAACACTAAAATATCATACGACAAAGAAGATTAATAGTGCTAGGCGCTTCCGCGCTGTGTCTTATGCAGAGAAGTCAAACGGAGGTAACTCTCAAATCACGAACTTCAATAACACAGGCGAAAAGCCAACACTAGAAGGTAGTCGACGCTGGTACTGAATGTCGAACAAGAAGTTTAATTATAATGAATGGAACAGTCGAAAGTCATGCTAGCTCTCTACGTTCCTAAAAATCTCCTTCTCTAAAGCCGTCCAAAAGTATTCTGTTTACATCTTCTTCTTCTTAAACTGTCAGGTAGAGTTGAGCCTTCGGCTCTTGGAACTCTAGGCCAGCAAAAGTGAACAAGAGCTCAGTCTCACCGGTCTAAATAAGAACAGTGTACACTGTTCTGTCTGACGGGTGGGTCAGACTCGCGGCAAGAGACCGCGTACACTAAGACCCCCGCCATTTTCCTTTTCTATACCAGGCTAACTGTGCGGGACACGTCATTTATGTAAAGGCCCCTTGAGGAACAGCGCCTGGATTGTGACAAGGTTGTGGGAGCTTTTTTACAACTCCGCACAGTGCAATGAGTGCTTACATAAAAACAGCTTGCCGCCCTATTCGTTAAATGGCGTGTGATACTTTTTTTTTATAGGCTATTGGAAAATGTTAGTAAGAGTAATTGTTGCCAAAAAATAATGAATGTTATTTTATAGTATTGCGTAGAAGAATTAAATTAGCAAGAGCCTATATACAAATATATGAATAAATTGAGCTTAACATCACATACCTATACAAGTTGTATAGATAAGAAAACAAAAGCAGCATTATAAATAAGTATTTAGACGAAAACTCACAGAAGCATAAATAATACATACAATTAAAGGCATGACGCTTTGTACCCAGTCCCATTTGAATCATTCGCCATCATTTTTTTAGTTGAGTTACCTCGACTTATTTATATATTGTTGTAACTCTAGTGGCGGTCTGAAAGTGTTAATGTGTGTGCGGCCTACTGATACACACGACTCAAGCCTATCACGCAGGTCAACGGGTCAACGGCTGTCGATAGACAAGGGACAGTACTGCTATAACCGCAAGCATGACCTGTGTTGTATTCATGTGATCAAGAGCCTTCAAGGTCGAGAGACAGTGTGTTTACAAGGACAGTTGGGTCCAGGACAGCAAGCAGTAAGGACCGTGTGGTACTTTTGAGACCTCGAAAATGTAGCTGTATGAGCTAGAGACTTGTAATGTTTACTTAGGCAGTTCTGTTAAGTTCAAGAAAGCATTTGAATTTGATGTAGCCAATTGTGTTGAATTGGCTGTCGATGTTTTTGTAATTAAATCGCCACTGTGTTACTCGAAGCTCTTGTTGTCAAGTTCTTGTGTTAGATGTGCTGTTGAGTTGTTATGCAGTGTTTGCAGAAGGCCTGATTGAGAAGATCGTAACAATATATATATATATATATATATATATATATATATATATATATATATATATATATATTATATTAAGTCAGTAATGATTAAGTCTCTGCCAATACCCCATTTCAAATCAACACCTCCCCCCTCGAATATAACCATTCTCTCATACATATGAAAAAAAAAAAGGAAAATAATCAACAGCTACTGATATTATTAGCATGAGATGAATGTATGCTTCTGGTAAACCAAATACGAAAGTAAATCTAGACGCTGAAACAAAGTAGACTCCAAAATGTTTCATATTTTTTAAGGCAATCTTTTTTTTTTTACTTTATTTTATCTATGTAAGAAATATTCGACATAATACAATGTATACACATTTATTATATGCAAATACATGCTTAAAAATTTGAATATTTAGAATATTTGTGCACATTTCTAATAAGGTCTACTTCAAAATAGAGAGGATTTTCCGTGCTGCCTTTAGCCGCCTAATAAACACAATTCCACATGAGTCGCGAACATTTCGAGCTCCGTTATAGGTAGCCAAGCCAGGCTGAGCGTAGTGCGTCCCATTATAACTATCAACGGTGCATTATGTTATACTATTAATCAACCAATCCTGAATTACTAATATTCTAGCAGGGGATAGCGCGAACGCAGTCCCCCATACGCAAAAATTACGCACCCGAGTCACACACATTTGGGGTGATCGCAGGCTTCAGCCCACCCGAAGTGCAATGGATGAGCCTCGACCTGGGAGAACAGCCTTGATGATCACTGTAATCTCCTGTGCCAGGTAAGTATGAAAAAATGACGATGTCAAGGGTAGTCTTTAAAAATTTAATGTAACACATTTAAGCTTAGCTGTACCAACATTACTATAATTTAAAAATGGAAAAGATAATGAATATTGGTTACATATTTCATAACATATGCTACTATTATATAACTATTTACTTTTATATGTATTTAAAAACTTTTTTTTATTTAATTAAAAAAATATTATAGAAAATTTTGAAATAAAAAATACGGTTTTAAAAAATTAAGTCTCTTAGAATAATTATTTAAATATATACTTAGTTACCTCCCTCGACTCATTGTGTATTTGTTTGTAGTTCAATTCATGTCTGTTACTTCTCTTAGAGAGCAAACAATTTAAAGTTACTACCAGATCTAATATAGTGTAGAGTTGTTGTTCTTTTTTTACAGATACAATTATGTATTTAAAAAATATAGTGATTAATTCTGTTCAATACGCCTGTTTGTAACATCTTTTTGTTACAGAGTTACAATTCAAAGCCCTGAACAAAAACAATTCGGAAGGGGGAGGAGAAGTTATGTAGACCTATTTGATTCTACTCTAAATTGTGTGTATTTTAGGATTCAAGTATAAATTGTGAATTATAGTCCCAAAGTTATTTATACAATAACAGAGGCGTAGCTAGGGTGGGGGTAGGGAGGGGGAGTGTGTGTGTGTTTTTTTACATTAAATCTTAAATAATCTTAAATCTTAAATATTACGCAAAATGCAGATGTTCTTACAAGCGATCTCATGGAATCTCAGCTACTCTTTCAAGGGATCTTGCTTGCATCGTAATTAGTATCATGTAAGAAAGCTTCTAAAATATGGAATAACAAGTCCTTGTTAATGAGAACTGATCTGGATTGCAAAGGTGATAAAGGAAATCTACAATTGCGGGGCCACCCATCAGGATGAACAGAAGTACGCCTATACTAGTATTTCCTGTTGTAGGCCCCAACAGGATGGCTGCCTGGTCGTGCGGTTTGCGCGCTGGATTGTCGTTTGGATTTATCGATGGTCCCGGGTTCAAACCCTGCCCGCTCCCATCCCCCCGTCGTCCTGCGGGGAGGTTTGGACTAGGAAGTAAACTATCTTCAACTCTGGAGGAACATCCAAAACATGTCAAACATTGAACAAACATTCATTAAATAGTTCAATAATGAAACTCTACTAAAAGAACAGCACACAAAAGGTTGGCTGCTTCGTCTTGCGGTCATCTCGATAGTAGATGCGAATAGTTCACACCTTGCCCGCTACCATTCCTGTCGTCCTGCGGGGAGGTTTTGGACTAGGAAGCGTAAGATGACGTAAGATAAGATAAGATGAAATAAGATACGATTATAATTTTTTTTTACCATAGAAATGTATATGCAGTTCGACTACAAATGACCACCTCAGCATTACTATTTACCATAACAATATAGATGCACGCATCACACACACAAACATATACACAAGGCCAGAGCTTTATGACTTAAACTTCTCAGTACTTGTAGATGACGACGTATGACCTTGACCTATGACCCTGGCTGAAAGTGAGATAAAGAAAGTTTAAAATCTTTTTACACCACGTGAGCTGCTATGTGACTTTGGCACCCGTCGCGTAATATTTTAGTACTAAGGGAACAATGTATTAGCAACATAATCAATAAAGGCAGATAACTCGATGATTAAAAGAAATCGATTTTAATATTTCTATAACAGTGCTTGCTGTGCTAGATATATATAAAAAATATTTGTGTGCATTTTTTTTGAAACAATTTGCTTTTAAATAGTGAAACAAAATGAGGGGGAAAGAATAATTAAAGATCTAAGTGTTTGCAGTTGGATATTGCCTCCCTTTGAATATTTTTATCTGCGGCAATAATTTCGATCTTTTGCCATCATAGGGGTTAAAAAGAATTTTTTTTTCCTAGACACATTTATTTCACATGGAAACGCACATTTTTTTAGCTGATGTTAGCTATACTTACAAGGGATCTCTCATGGATTCTCAGCTATTCTTACAAGGGATCTCTCATGGATTCTCAGCTATTCTCACAAGGTATCTCTCATGGATTCTCAGCTATTCTCACAAGGTATCTCTCATGGATTCTCAGCTATTCTCACAAGGTATCTCTCATGGATTCTCAGCTATTCTTACAAGGGATCTTGGATTACATGTCATTAAATTAAAAAAAAACAAAAAAACTATAAGACAATTTCACGGCTACTAAAATAAAAAATCAAATTCTCGGCTTATGTTTTTTTAAAGTGCAATCATTAAAATTATTAAAATATAACATATTTCGCTACAAAAATTAAGACCACTCGTCCTCTTAAAGTTAAACCATCATTTTTACCAAAAACATAATTTAAATTTTTCCCCAATCTATGCCCTAATACGAAAGCAAGGAGCCATCACGGAGCTTTGATTGTCTATCTAACTCTCGCACCATCATCATCATCATCATCGGCCTCCTTCAGTCGTAAAATGACTACGGTTCATCTGGAACACTTTTTCATGTGGCTGTGAAGCCCTATTTTGGAGAAACACTCCCGTCCACATATATTGCAGGCCAAGGTGGCTTTCGCTTTGGTGGTAGAGGAGCTGGCCATTTTTTGTTAGGCACACTTTTCTTCAAGAGCCGAGGCCCATGTTTTCTCGCTGTCTATACTGGGGGCTGCCCAGCTTAAGGCGAGCAGTAGCTGTCCATTGGGATCCTAGGATCCCTCCCACCGACGAAAGTGGCCCCTGGGGCCCTGCTCTACGTCAATTGAGCATTTGAACTTTCTCGCACCAACCTCTGATTAATTTAGGAAGTGGCGCGAATAGCATGCCAGGACAATTTCTATGGCCGATGCTGGTACCAGTGTCCCCTCACGTCAATCATCATTTACAACTTGCGTCATGCTTGGCCATTTCCCCCTTCACTCTTGTCAAATCTATTATCCAGTCTACGCTTAAACGCACAACAATCTATCCCCCGACTGTCGAGACAGAGGCGTAGAGACAGCGCTCCCTTGATCACTAACAGCCAAAGAGGTTAAAAGGTTTAGGCCAATTTGTAAATTTGTTCAGTAAATAACCTTTATGATTAATTTCCCTGGAGTGGTCAAGTCAGGTCTCAAGTGTCCACTAATAAGTATTAAAACAGGGACCGGTACAGAATGGCTGGGTCCCTTTTGTTTGAAACTCTAAGAATGTCTCTCTTAGTTCGTTGTAGTGAAACTTGTTTGACGTTTTGATTGACTTTTTCGTTTCACTTCCGGTTATTGCGAATGTCGTCTGCTGTTAATCAAAGGGAGACAAATATCAGCGATATTCAAACAAAGAGCTGCCTGTTTAGGTATCAGACAGATTATATAACGACATGTTGTCTTGTGTAAAGTGTACATAATTATGTAAAGAATAATATACACATACACATCTTAGTTAGTGGTCTGTGTTCTTAATTATTCTGATAGTCTTTTCAACGCAGACATTTTGTTACTTTCACATTAAAACGGTAACACATTGAAATATTAGCACATTAAAATGGTAACACATTGAAATATTAGCACATTAAAATGGTAACACATTGAAATATTAGCACATTAAAACGGTAACACATTGAAATATTAGCACATTAAAACGGTAACACATTGAAATATTAGCACATTAAAATACAGGGGCCGACTGGGTGTCACATCTCGGCCAGGGCATTTTTATTTCAGCCGGCCCATAAACTATATGTTACATTATGGACATCCAATTCTAGATCTATCTGTTCTCGACATCATTATGTTAACTCTTTCTCTCCTAATTGATGATGCCATCGTTGATTTGACCCCATTAAACTAATTTTTTATTTATTTATAAATTTAACTTTGTGTTGTGTAAAAAGAGCATGCATTCCCCTATAATTCGATACCAAATAAAACATTTTCCGAAGACAAACGAAAAAGTTATTGAAGCTTAATCCTAGCAGGATAGTGAAATACAAATGAATAATTCTATCGGAACGCGGAAAATAATTACGGAGAGAAAGAGTTAAGTTGGATAATGTATCGATAGCTGTACACATGCATACAGTGACTATACATACTTCACCCAGTATGCTAGAAAACCTTTAACAATTTAACACGTGACTAAGTGACATCCATGCGGCCCTTATCTTATAAAATACAGACGTGATTTTAAAAAAGACCATGATTACTGTGGACCTACCGGCCTATTTGGGACTATTGGGAAGACAGCTCTGGACCGCAACAGATGGAGAGAGACAGTGACCAAGAAAGCTATGGACAGTGAAAGTACATGGGTCTCAGCTCAGGAAGAAAAACGTACAATCCGAAAAACGGCCAGCTCCTCTACCACCGAAGTAAAAGGCACCTTAACCTGCGCTATCTGTGGACGGGAGTGTCTCTCCAAAATAGGGCTCCACAGCCACATGAGGAAGTGTGCTCTGAGATGAACCATAGTCGTTCTACGACTGAAGGAGGCCAATGAATGACCGGCCCATTTGGGTACCGGTCCACCGGGCATTAGCCCGAATGGCCATATAGCCAGTCCGCCCCTATTAAAATACCAACGCATTTTAATCCTAGCACACTAAAATGCTAGCGCCTAAAAATAATAGCACGTTGAAATATCATAAGACATATTTTACTAGGTTCCTAAGCCAAAATATTTGATGGATGATTGAGAACAATTCTTAATGATTTTAAAACTGAAGTATGTCTAGAAGCAAGTTTGTTGTTGGTTTTTTTTATGTCACGTGATCTTGATTATTTAAAAAAGTTTAGAAAAGATTTCCGACAAAACAAAATGGAAAGAATCTATAATAAAACATGTGCCCCTGAAATTATTATAGCACTTTGTCCGACTTATTAACGTCTGCTAAATAGGTATCACGTGACGCGTGATTGTCTCTGTACCCAACTTATGACGTCATAATAAGATTTCACAATGGCGTGGACATGACATCGTCTGCTCGCAGAAATGAGAACGACTAATCCAAGGTTCTGAACGACAAAGGGCATGATCGATCTGTTTTCATTATTGTTAACTCATCAATCAATCTGTTAGCAATATTTGTAATTAATCAGTTCGATAGTTTATCATTGCATGCAAGTTCAATGATCAGCTATCGATCACGATTGAATAGAAAAATCATGTATGTCCCATTGGTCTTCTCTTGTCTGCATCTAAAATGTAAAACATTGGGTAATCTTGTGATAATTCAAGGTATTTTCTGGGTCTTTTTTCAAGTACAGCATAAAGAGGTGACTGAAAACACATTAGTATGACGTAATGAAGTCTTGTGTTGGTATGGTTAGGATATACTATAGGCAGAGGCGTAGCTCATACTATAGGCAGAGGCGTAGCTCATACTATAGGCATAGGCGTAGCGAGCTAAACGTGCGCCCATGGCAAGGTACATTATTGGCACCCCCGCCCATAAACTTCATATAGAAATATAGGTTGCGTGTGCCCACCCTGAGGGTGACGCCTGGGACATCATGCCCCCCTCACGACGCCTCTGAATATAGGTTAGGGCTGGGTTTTATTTTCGGATTCGTGAATTCTATTAGAGTTCTTCATATGTTAGACCCCCTGTTCACCATGAGTACAGTACAATGGAATACTAACAGTGTTCAATATTAGTCTTGAAATCTACCTCTCTGATAGTCAGATGTACAGCGCTCGTGATAAGTCTGTAAAATATAAGACCGCAAAAAAAATAAGTATTCTCTTAAAATAAAGTCATGACTTAGGACTTGGAATGTCTTAGATTTAGGTTAAAAGTTTACTTCAGCGAAAAATGCCTGTTTGAGTGATTTACATATTTCCGGGTGTTACTTCAGACTTAGCCCAAGCCTCTCTCTCTCGAGGGGGGGGGGGGGAGCGATGGCTGAGTGATTATACGCTTGGCTTCCGAACTTGGATGACTGGGGTTTGAATCTCGGTGATGACTGGGATTTTGAATTTCTAGATTTTAAGGGCGCCCATGAGTCCACCAAAACTAACACGGGCACATAACTTGAGCTGGGGAAAGTGAAGACAGTTGATCGTTGTGCTGACCACACGACACCCTTCTCGATGACCGTCGGTCAAAGAAACAGATGACCTTAACATTGTCTTCCTCTCTAGATCGCAAGGTCTGAAAAGGGGGGATGGGGACTTTACTTTGCCAAAGCCTCTCTCGGGATGGCTAAGGGTGGAGTCTGGGGTGGAGGCAGGTCTCGAGCCAGGGACCATCGAGGCGACAGTCTAAACTCTAGTCTAGGGCGTATACCACACGATCCTGCAACCAGTCCAAAAAAAAAAAAAGGAACAAAAAGAATTTTCGAACATATTTTTTCGGACGTAAAGAACCTTAACTCTGCACTTCAAACGTTCATTTTGTCAATGTTTGTAAATTTAAAAAAAAACAAAACTTAACAACTATTCTCTTCAATTCAACTGAGTTAATTAACCTCACAAAAAGGTTTGGATTGGATCACTTCAGTTATGTCTCCTCTCAATACACTCACACACCTACACACGCAATAACCCCATTTAAAAACACACATATCTTCAGCCACACACACACACACACAAACTCTCACACATTCACACACATACAGTTACCCGTTCTTACACTGGCACACTCATTAAATGGATTATTAGGAAACATTTTCAGATTTCAGAATGTTAAATTAATTAAAATTTAGACCAAAAAAAAATATCTTTCCAGCATTCTTTCCCCCCCCCCCTTACACCCCCACCCACTTTTTGAGAATGTTTTTTTCTCCGTAGGCTGTCAATCAAAGCAAGAGACCCACCTCCAGAATAAACTGATAGACAAAACATAGTTCCCATCAACCCTCCTTCACTTTTCTTCCAAAACAATGTTTCTATCGTCAAGAAATCTGCGTTTTTAGAACGCGCTGTCAACAAGCAGGCAAACACTGACGCACACACAGACAGCCACACAGCTCAGCTGCCTTTGTTGGGAATCTGGTGATGACAGAGTCTAAAAATACATCAATTGACAACAAGGGGGAGAGAATCAACAGGGTGAACGGAGTGCTCACCTGGATGGTCAATCTAGACACGGTGGTCTACCTCCTGGATGCTACTGAGATACACAATAGCGCAGGCTCATTGTGTGGCAGATGGCTTCACAAGATGATCTGGCGTATCGTTTGAATGACGCAGACGAGTTAAGAGCGTCCTGTGGGGGGGGGGGGGGGGGTCAAGCTATTTAGTTGCTACACTTACTCATTGGTGGGAAGCGTGGTCGAGAGGCTAAGTGCGCCTGAACTTGACTTGTCTTGGCTACCTAGAAAGGGGCTCGAGGTTGGACACCCGACTCGGGCAGAGTTGCGTTTACTGAGCGCCTTAAGGCAGCACGGAAAACCAACTCCTAGATACCCCCTTCCCCCACTGGTCCACAAATGAGATTGGACTAAAGCGCTCTGAGCATGCTATAAGCATGAAAGTAGCGCTATATAAAAGCGATAACAATGCCAACGCTGGCTACCGATATATCCGTTATTAGGTAGAGTAAACGAAAAAACTAATGCTTTGGGCTACCAGCAATACGTCGACAAGATTTTCTAAGGAGTTAGTTGAGCTTTCACTTTCATCCCTGTACACTGTGTAACAGGCGGAAATAAACATTCTTATGAAATTCACTTTTAAGTTTTTTTTGTTTGTTTTTTTTTTTGTTTTGTAGTTTTTTTTTTGTCTCTCTTTTTTGTAATTCACTTTCCAAAAAAAACAAAAAAAAAACGAATTTCATGTTATCACAACAACAAATGTAAAAACTTTGTCCAGAAATTGTTCATAGTTCATTTAGATGTCCTATTTCCCCGCTCTAGACACGTGAAGTGCGCATGCATCCCACATGAGCTTAAATTTCGCACGAAATGCAAGATCTTCGGAGTTTAGAAGGTCAATATTTTTATTTACTAGTAAAGTCCAACATGTCTGGAATACATCATCATTGGCCGCCTTCAGTCGTAGGACGACTATGGTTCATCTCAGAGCACACTTCCTCATGTGGCTGTGGAGCCCTATTTTGGAGAGACACTCCCGTCCACAGATAGCGCAGGTTAAGGTGCCTTTTGCTTCGGTGGTAGAGGAGCTGGCCGTTTTTCGGATTGTGCGTTTTTCTTCCTGAGCTGAGACCCATGTACTTTCACTGTCCATAGCTTTCTTGGTCGCTGTCTCTCTCCACCTGTTGCGGTCTAGAGCTATGTCTTCCCAATTGTCAGTATTAATGTTCACTGATTTGAGGTCACGTTTTATTACATCTATGTAACGGAGGTGGGGGCGACCAGTTTTTCTTGTGCCAGTCGCAAGTTGACCATAGAGGATGACTTTCGGGATGCGCTTGTCCTCCATCAGGCGAACATGTCCAAGCCAGTGCAAATGGCGTTGTCTGAGGGCTGTAAAGATGCTGGGAATACCTGATCGCGCAAGGATCTCAGTATTGCACACTTTTTCTTTCCATGTGACATTCAGGATCCTACGGAGACATCTCAAATGGAATGAGTTCCGTTTTCTCTCTTGCTTTGCGTAGGTGGTCCATAATTCACTGCCATACAGCAGTGTACTCATAACGCATGCCTTGTAGACTTCCATTTTGGTCACCGTGGTTAGCTTATGGTTTTCCCAAACTCTTGGTCTGAGTCTAGCGAATGTTGAGGCAGCCTTCCCTATGCGTTTTTTCATCTCCTCTTCTAGAGACAGGTCATCTGTAATTGTGAATCCCAGATAGCAGAATTCGTTTACGGCGTCCAGCTTGTTATCGTCTATGAGGATGGAGGGTGGTGCTGTAGCAGGTGGTCCCATAACATTGTTTTCTTCGTGCTAATAGTCAAGCCATATTCTTTACAGGCCTGAGAGAAGCGGAACATTAGTTACCGAAGTTCCTCTTGTGTGTGTGCCACTACCGCTGCGTCATCCGCGAATAGCATATCTCTTACGAGGGTGGCTATGATTTTAGTTTTGGCCCTCAGTCTGGCAATATTTAGGAATTTGCCATCAAATCTGGAATGGAGATAGATGCCTTCAGTGTATTTGTCAAACGCGTTGTGGATTAGCAGTGAAAATAGTATTCCAAAGAGGGTTGGGGCCATGACACATCCTTGTTTAACTCCGCTGTTTATACTGAAACTTTCAGAGCTGGCACCGTTGAATGGCACTGTACCCATCATATTTTGGTGGAAAGATATGATTACATTTAGTAGCTTGGGTGGGCAGCCTATTAACTGTAAAATTTTAAAGAGGCCATCTCTGCTAACTAGATCGAAGGCCTTTGTCAGGTCAATAAACGCAATGTACAAAGGCATCCTTTGTTCTCTGCACTTTTCCTGGAGTTGGCGGATGGAGAAAATCATGTCAATCGTGGATCTCCCTGAGCGGAAGCCGCATTGTGATTCTGGGTAGACCCGATCAGCGAGTTTTTGTAGCCTGGGAAGTATCACTCGAGCAAAGACTTTGCCTACAATACTTAAGAGGGAGATTCACTTGTAATTGTTGCAGTCGCTTCTGTCACCTTTGTTCTTATACAGTGTAATGATTTTAGCATCCCGCAGGTCTTGTGGCACAGCACCTTCTTGCCAACATTTGCAAAGCAGTTCGTGTAGAGGTTGGATTAGAGTAGTTTTGCATTGTTTTAGAAGATCTGGGGGGATACCATCGCATCCCGGGTGCTTTGCGGGCAGCAATGTTGTCTATGGTTTTGTTGAGCTCTGAAAGGGTGGGTGTTTCATCTAGCTCGTTCATTGTGGGTAACTGTATGATGGCCTTAAGGGCTGAGTCAGAGACTGAGCTTGTTGTGGCGTAGAGCTCAGAGTAATGTTTAACCCATCTGTGCATTTGTTGGCACTTGTCTGTGATAATTTCCCCAGTGGTTGATTTCAGAGGTGCTGTCTTGTTTTGGGAGGGTCCGAGAGCCTTTTTTATTCCTTCGTACATCCCTCTTATGTTGCCCACTTGGGCTACGAGCTGAATACTCTCACTGAGCTCTACCCAGTATTCATTGGCAGATCCTTGCTGTCCTCTGTGCATTGGCTCTAGCTTCTTTAAGGTTTAGCAGGTTGCGTTGGGTAGGTTTTGCCTTGTAAGTAGCGAGTGCATCTCTCTTTGCTCTGATGACAGGTGCTAAAATAACTGCTTTAGAGTCGAACCAATCATTTTGTTTTGTAATTTTTCTTCCAAAGATTTCCAGGGAAGTCTTTTGTATGGTGGACTTGAGGTGTTCCCATTTTTCAGTTGCTGTATTTTCAGAGATATTTTTATACTCGCGTTCAAAAGATTCTACAAACTGTATCTGGAGATCAGGGTGACACATCTTGCTTACATCCGATTGGGGTCTTCCAATCTGCTTGGTATGGTGGTTTTTTTGGGGAGAAGATTGATCTTACAACATACCAAGGAGTGATCTGTGTCGCAGTCTGCACTGTGGTAGGACCTGGTAAGCTTGACAAATTTTAAGCACTTTTGTCTTACCATGATTAGGTCTAGTTGGTGCCAGTGTTTGGAACGAGGGTGCCGCCAAGATACTCTGTGCTGCGGTTTAGTCTTGAAATAGGTATTAGTGACGCAGAGGGAGTGTAGTGAGCAAACCTCGAGGAGTCTTTGTCCATTTTCATTTACTTTTCCGACCCCCAATCGCCCAATACAGCTGTCCCATGCAGAGTTGTCAGATCCAACGCGTGCATTGAGGTCGCCGAGGATGATAACCTGTTCCGTAGTTGGGATCTCGCTAAGAGCAGACGAAAGGTTGTCATAAAACATATCTTTGGCCTCTGGTGTGGAACTCAGAGTAGGAGCGTAGGCACATATCAAAGTCACATGTCCAATAGATGTGTTAAGGCGTAGTGATAGGAGTCTTTCTGAACCGTTGTTCAGCAGTGTGTTCTTAACTGCAAAACCAACGCCATGTTCCCTTACTTCACTTTCGGCTTTGCCTTGCCAGAAGAAGGAGTAGTCTTTTTCTTTGATTGATCCAGAGTCAGCTAAACGAGTTTCCTGAAGGGCGGCAATGTCTACTTTGAGCCTGGACAGTTCATCGTTTATATTGCAGATTTTCTGACATCTTCTATGTCTGGTAGGTTTTCATTAAGTCCAGTTTGTAGAGTACGCACGTTCCATGTGCCCAGTTTAAGAGTGGAGCTCCTCTTTTTTTTTGTTCAAGTCGACTGGTACATTGGCTTTGTGCCTGCTTTTCAGATTTTGTCCTTTCCTCGTGTACCCAAACGAGGAAGACAGACATGACGGGACAGCATCTCATTGGCTGGGGGCTGCCCAGCTTGAGGCGGGCGGTAGCTGTCCATTGGAATCCTAGGATCCCTCCCACCTACGAAAGTGGCCCCTGGCGCCCTGCTCTACGTCAATTGAGCATTTGAGCTTATAACCGGTGACTGCCACTTCCCGTATTTGGCCGACGCCAAAGGCGAAGCTGGAGTGTCCTCTCCAGTTTTTTGGGGGGTTAGGGCTTTGAATAAGTGAGATGAAAGCCTGGGCATTGTTTATGGTCGGAACGATGTCGCCCACACAGCAGTTCCCCCCTCTCCGCGCAGCTGATGTGACCAAAGGAACGGAGTATCCAATACAGTTTGGGATCAGTAGCGCCGCAGGATCTGCCAGGCTGTAGAACGGTGTGCCAGAGTCTGCCTAAGGGTCACCACAAGGTTGTTAAGGTTCCGCAAGGTTGTTAACGCCGGAAGTGGTAATGGTCTTAAGCCCATCCCATCATTACCTACAAAGTGCTTCCAATGGCATGCGTCTCAAATAGCCTCTGACAACCAGTCCAACTCCTGACCTTCACGTGTGGCTCAGTTACTGAGCCTGGGGGAACCGTTACCACAGACAGTAGAAGGGGCAAAGGCGAGCAACTGGCGCCTAAACCAGTAAGCTTTGGGCAGGAGGGGCTCGTTAGCCTTAGTTGGCTACCCATCTAGGAGAAGGAAAACTCTGAATCCAAACCTCCGCTGCCCTGCGGCTATACCCAAACACGGGAAAGGCTTCGGGAGACAACCCTGAGGAAAAATCAGGAGCTGGAATACATACACACACTTTAAAGTATGACTCTGAGAAGTACATTCTGTTCCTTATGTAGGAGAGTTACAAATGTTTTAAGAAGTATTAACTATAATTTCAAAGTAATAATTTTGCTATAAAAATTATCATATTTCCGCGCGTATAAAATACATACAAATAAAATTAAAATAAGTTGTAAATAGTATTATATTAATTAGACTTTAAATTTATTAGTGAACGAAGTAGGCCACTTATTATGTAAGGGAAGATAAGCCTCTTTGTAGAGAGTTAAGTCGTTCGCTTAAATTCTAAAACAATATACTAATACAACCCTCTGCTTTTATCAAACTGAATATCTTATCTTATCTTATATAATACAGACGTTACTTCAAAAAAGAAGATGAGGAATGTGCCTATATCTTTGTCTCTTTCAGAGTATTTTAATTAAATTTTGTTTCTGTATTTCAAGATTATGGTTCAGTGTTTTATGTATAATTGCTACTTTACTTTTGAGTCTTCTGTCCTGTTCTGTCTTCGTTCTCTCTCTTTTCAAGTCTCTGTCTTCGTTCTCTCTCTTTTCATGTCTCTGTCTTCGTTCTTCCTTTTTCCCTGTTTCTGTCTTCGTTCTTCCTCTTTCCCTGTCTCTGTCTTCGTTCTCCCTCTTTCTTTGTCTGTCTACGTTCTCTCTTTTCACGCCTCTGTCTTCGATTTCTCTCTTCCTTGTCTCTGTCTTCACTTTCCATTTTTCCCTATCTCTGTCTCTCTTCTCTACGTCAATGTTTCTTGTAATATACATCTTTATTCCACCAGTCTATATTCCATCAGTCTTTATTCCACCAGTCTTTGTTCCACCAGTCTATATTCCATCAGTCTTTATTCCACCAGTCTATAGTCCAACAGTCTATATTCCACCAGTCTATAGTCCACCAGTCTTTATTCCACCAGTCTATAGTCCACCAGTCTATATTCCACCAGTCTATAGTCCACCAGTCTTTATTCCACCAGTCTATAGTCCACCAGTCTTTATTCCACCAGTCTATAGTCCACCAGTCTATATTCCATCAGTCTTTATTCCACCAGTCTATAGTCCATCAGTCTATATTCTACCAGTCTTTGTTCTACCAGTCTATATTCCACCAGTCTTTATTCCACCAGTCGCTTAGCCGTACTTTAAAAGTATTGAAACGAAGAGCAATTTCTCAGCTGTTTCAAAGCTTCACATGTAGAGCTGGTGCAGGGGTAGAGAAGGTGGGCCAGTACTAAACATCATATCACTTCATGGAAGTATAGATCTGTCAGACTTCAAGGGTAGCTACTCTTGTTTATTTACACTCCCCCCCCTTCCCACAATTCCTCTCCAAATTTCTCCATCTTGAAAAACAAGAAAACACTCAAAGATTTGAAAATGAAACAAACTTTTTTTTTTCCAGAAATGATTGGGGAAAAAAAAAACACACGAGTTGAACAGACAGAATCTGAAAATTCACTCAATTTTTTTTTTTTTCCTTTTAACTGGAAGTCTGACTTAGTACGTTTATTTTTGCTGCGAAATGTCGAGGAAAGAATGGACGAGAATCTATCATCCAAGAAAAATAATTTTAGGAAGTAAAATATTTTTTTCTACAAAACATAGTGCTTTTATTGAGTGAAACTGCATTACTTATTTTAAATGCATCATATTAATTTTAAGAAGATCTAGACTAACATAAATAAATTTGGGCGATTGGAAATCTCTTTTTATTAATGGACCTCATTCACCAATCGTAAACAAACAACATTTAGCCATGTGATTCCCTATCTCTTCTATACAAATTACCATCCAATTTTTAATACACAATGGCTATCACGTGACAGTTTTTTTTCGTTGTTTCATCAATATTATCACGTGACTAAATGTTTGTTTACGATTGGTGAATGAGGTCCATTCTTTAACACAACTTTCCGGCTTATAGCATGCTCATTGCGCTATGGTCTAATCACTTTTGTGGACCAGAGGGCTGGTGGCGGTAGGTAGGGGTGGGGTAGGTCTATCTGGGAAAAAACTTTTGGTGCAGCCCTTTCAAAAATTTAATTTAAAAAATGCTCGTGTCTGAATTCGAACTGTAGCCTCCACGATGGAAGGCTCTCTTGTCATCCACTAAGCTATACATAGACAAACATAATGTCTTCACCCCATACCAACATGGCTTTAGGAAATATAGATCATGTGAAACACAACTAATAGGACTAATTGATGATTTTTCAAAAGGTTTAGATAATAGTGAACAAATAGATGCTATCTTACTAGCTTTTTCTAAAGCTTTTGACAAAGTTCACCACCATAGTTTGCTTAAAAAATTAAAATATTTCGGCATTAATGGTCTACTGCATCAGTGGATTAAAGATTTTCTGATAGGGAGAGAACAAACTGTAATAATAAATGGCTCTAAATCAACACCAATAACAGTAAACTCAGGTGTACCTCAAGGAACAGTCTTGGGTCCACTACTATTTTTAATTTACATAAATGATTTACCAAAGTGCATTACTTCAGAAACAAAAGTTAGATTATTTGCAGATGATTGCATAATATATAGAACAATAAAAACAACACAAGACACAGATATTTTACAAAGAGAATTAGATGAATTACAGAAATGGGAATCAAATTGGAGCATGTCTTTCCACCCAGAAAAATGTCAGTTGTTAAGAGTAACAAAAAAACTAAAACAAATTAATTCCACTTATCTTATCCATGGCAAACCAGTAACAGGCTAAAAATGCAAAATACCTAGCTGTTATAATAAATGAAAAACTGTCATGGAATCCACATATTGATGAAACAATAAAAAAATCAAACAAAGCATTAGGATTTATTAAAAGAAATTTCTATAAATCAAATAAGAACATAAAACTAAAATGTTATTTAACCTTGGTTAGGCCAATAATAGAATATGCATCCTCCGTTTGGGACCCCTCAACTCAAGAAAACATTAAGAAACTGGAACAGACACAAAATAGAGCAGTGAGATTCATAACAAATGAATATTCACATTTGACTAGAGTAACACCTATAGTAAAATCACTAAATTTAGAAAGCCTTCAGGACAGAAGACTCAAAAGTAAAGTAGCAATTATACATAAAACACTGAACCATAATCTTCAAATACAAAAACAAAATTTAATAAAATACTCTGAAAGACACAAAGATAAAGGCACATTCCTCGTCCCATATGCTAGGACAAATTTGTACAAATACTCCTTCTTCCCTAGTGCTATTAGAGCATGGAATGGGTTGCCTGAGCTAGCCAGAAAAACCAGTGACTTGGCAGAATTTAAGTCATTGGTTAATATGCATGACTAAATGCATGACGCGTAGGACGTAATCATCTTCTTTTTTGAAGTAACGTCTGTATTGTATAAGATAAGATAAGATAGTGTTGAACTAAGACTAAGATAGTGTTGAACTAAGATAGTGTTGAACTAAGATAGTGTTGAACTAAGATAGTGTTGAACTAAGATAGTGTTGAACTAAGATAGTGTTGAACTAAGATAGTGTTGAACTATGGTAGTGTTGAACTAAGATAGTGCTGAACTAAGATAGTGTTGAACTAAGATAGTGTTGAACTAAGATAGTGTTGAACTAAGATAGTGTTACTAACTATAAAATCCAAAGTATCGTCAGTGAAAATGCAAAGAAAAATATACGACAAAAAAAAAGTTTCTGACCCGTTGAACTTAGGATATTTTTTAAAAATTTTGAAGTAACGTCTGTATTATATAAGATAAGATAAGATAGATAAAACAAAAGAAAAACATGAAAATAGAAAAGAAGCTTAGACTTTGACTACTCAGAAGACCTTAGACTTCAACTACTCAGAAGACCTTAGACTTCAACTACTCAGAAGACTTTAGACTTCAACTACTCAAAAGACTTTAGACTTCAACTACTCAGAAGACTTTAGACTTCAACTACTCAGAAGACTTTAGACTTCAACTACTCAAAAGACTTTAGACTTCAACTACTCAGAAGACTTTAGACTTCAACTACTCAGAAGACTGTAGACTTCAACTACTCAAAAGACTTTAGACTTCAACTACTCAGAAGACTTTAGACTTCAACTACTCAGAAGACTTTAGACTTTAACTACTCAGAAGACCTTAGACTTCAACTACTTAGAAGACCTTAGACTTCAACTACTCAGAAGACCTTAGACTTTAACTACTCAGAAGACCTTAGACTTTAACTACTCAGAAGACCTTAGACTTCAACTACTTAGAAGACCTTAGACTTTAACTACTCAGAAGACCTTAGACTTTAACTACTCAGAAGAACTTAGACTTTTACTACTCAGAAGACTTTAGACTTCAACTACTCAGAAGACTTTAGACTTCAACTACTCAGAAGACCTGAACTTCAACTACTCAGAAGAACTTTGACTAGACTTACTTAGAAGACCTTAGACTAGAACTACTTAGAAGACCATAGACTAGAACTACTCAGAAGACCTCAGACTTCAACTACTCAGAAGACTTTAGACTTTAACTACTCAGAAGACCTTAGACTTCAACTACTTAGAAGACCTTAGACTTCAACTACTCAGAAGACTTTAGACTTCAACTACTCAGAAGACCTGAACTTCAACTACTTAGAAGACCTTAGACTAGAACTACTCAGAAGACCCTAATGTTGTCCCTACTACTTCTCTGTGAAATTCTTCAAACTTTGATGTTCAAACGGTTTGACTGCCCCAGGAAACTTATGGTCAACAAAGACCACTAGTCAACTTAATCCAGTCGTGTGACAACTTGACCCATCCAAAGTCAAGGTGTAATTAGCTTGATCTCCGCTTCATACACGCTCACACGTACACACACACACAAACCCATGTAAACACTCATAAAATGAGAAAGTGAGCTCAAGTATTTCCACGTCATAATTGCTTGAACACATCCCCCCTCCCCAAACCCACAATCTGTCAGCTTTAGCTCACATAGACAAATCGGAAACACACACACACACAAAAACGCGTACACAAATGTACACACATATACACTTTGAAACACACGCGACACCTTTATGTACAAGAGTAATACACTTACAGGCATTAACTAGACGCGAGTACATACACAGATACACACACACACACACACACACAATAAATTGGTACCTCTGAATACCGCACAGAGACACACAAAAGGGCACACACACACACACACACACACACAAACACACACAAATCTTCTCCTCTCTGGTTCTCAAAAAAAAAAGGTATATGTATTCAGCAAGAGAAGAGGGGTTATCAAAGACAGCAAGACATCATGGAGTGTTAAAGATAACAAAACAGAAGGGGGGATAAAGACAGAAAAGGAAATACTAAAGACAGCAGGGGAGGAATTAAAGACAAAAAAAAACAGGAGGGGAGGGGTTAAAGACAGCAAGGGAACAAATAAAGACAGCAGGGGAGGGGTCAAAGACAGCAAGACAGAAAGGAAAGAATTAAAGATGGCACCGAGACAGAAGGGGAGAGAAGACAGAAGTCCCAAAAGAGAGAAATGACTTAGCTGTCCCTGTCTTGCAACTATCTGTAGTGTACACTCCACAGACTTAGTTTTGTCTTTCAACTATAATTGTCTTTTTGCTTGTAACAAAATGGGTAAGCATTAAAGGTTTTATTCTTGTTGTATATTTTGATGTATTATTATTATAGTTCGTCCATCGTGGTTCGATGATGACCACTTTGTCATCCAAGGGGGCTGAGGGCTTTGCACTGGGATTTTATGCTTCCTCATGTGGCTGGTGAGACCTATGTGAGCCCGAATGTTCGGCCGCACACTGGGCAGGTTATTCCAGCTGGAGCTAGTGTCGTTTGCCTTGCTTTTCTTTTCTGGCGTTTTTCTTCTGCCAGCGTTGTTCTTTTTTCCTCAGCAACCTGTGCGCCAATTTTTACAGCGCGACGCCATGATGCTCTGTCATGTGCCTCTGTCTCCCAGGTGCCTGGGTCTATGCTGAACGCCTTCAGAGAAGCTTTGAGGGTGTCCCTGAAGCGCTTTCTTTGACCACCTTGCGAGCGCTTTCCTTCGCTTAGTTGGCCATACAAGAGTCGTTTAGGGATGCGGTGGTCTTCCATTCTGTAGACGTGACCTGCCCATCGCAGCTGGGACTGCATCAGGATTGTGTGGATGCTTTGCAGACACGCTTTTCGAAGGACTTCTGTATCTGGTATTTTGTCTTGCCATTTGACATTTAGTATTTAATTTAGAAGTATCAAACGGGGTAAAACAAGGCTGTGTACTAGCACCTACACTGTCCAGTATCATGTTCTCCGCTATGCTGACAGATGCATTCACAAATAGAGAAAACAACGGGATAAATATATCATACAGATTTGATGGTGGCCTATTCACCCCGAGGCGGCTTAAAGCAAAATCAAAAACAAATGCAGCAGTAATCAGAGACTTGCTATTTGCTGACGACTGTGCCCTAAATGCCTGCTCTGAAAACGATCTGCAGAGCATCGTCAGTGACTTCTCAAGAGCATGCCCAGACTTTGGCCTTACCATCAATACGAACAAGACTGAAGTCTTATATCTACCTGCTCCTGGGAAAGCCTACTCGGATCCAAGCATCACTATAAATGGACAGGATATAAACGCAGTGGACAAATTCACATATCTTGGCAGCACACTCTCCAGAAATGGAAAAATCGATAATGTAATCGACCTGCGTATCGCCAAGGCCAGTGCATCCTATGGCAGACTGTCTACAAATGTCTGGAACAGACGTGGCATCACCACAAACACAAAGCTAGGGGTCTAAAGAGCCGTCATCTTCCCTACATTGCTCTATGCCTCAGAAACATGGACAGTGTACAGTAAACATGCAAAGAAACTGAACCACTTCCACATGACATGTCTGAGAAAAACGTCTGATTTTGATGTATAAAACCTATGTCTCTACGCATTTAAAATTGTTTCAAAGAAAAAAACAACAATTTCTCTGCAGTTTCTTGACAACAGCCTCAGTTAAGCAACAATAACACAGACTGTGGGTTTGTGTGTTTGTGTGTGTGAGAGAGAGAGAGAGAGAGAGAGAAATACAGAAAACAAAGAGTGAGGAGTAAGACCTCAATACGTGTTTATACAAATTCATTAGAGTTTGTTGTTGTTGTTTTCTGATAAGATGAAGATGTGCGTGAATAACTATCACAATGAATTTGTCAATGTTATCTCTAAGACGACATATTATTGTCATGTTCTGGACGGTTTTCAATGTTAAATTTGTCTTGGTTTAAAAAATCTTCACAATCTAAAACACACCACTTACCTGGATGAATGGATATTCCATTGAAAATAGTGGCTTTTTTTATACAGAATTTTTTGTTTTTGGGGTTGGGGGGGGGGGGAGGTAAGGTATGTGTTAAGTTTTTTTTTTTTTCTGAGGATTTGACAGTCTAATAAAACTTTTCTTTTTTTTTTTTTTCTTTCGACTGAATTTTCGTTCAAAGATTTTCGTTGTTTTATGTTTTTTTTTTAATTTTTAACTAGCACTATTTTAAATCGATTCATCTTCTATGAAGCTGTAGGTCAGGGGTTCTCAACCTGTGGGTCGCGACCCCCCTTGGGGGGTCGATTGACAATTTGCCAGGGGTCGCCTAAGACCATCGAAAATATAGATTGTTCTTGTCTATTCTTCTATTGCTGTGTGTGTGTGTGTGTTAGGGGGTCGCGTCAGAGTGGGGGATTCTAAAAGGGGTCGCCGACCTTAAAAGGTTGAGAACCGCTGCTGTAGGTGGTCTACAATCTTCCATTCTCTTTATACCTTGTAATGCTTCACTATTGCAAGATATCATTCCAGTGAGCTTGCAAGATCAAGTTCTTCTGTTTTAATAACTAACTAACACAGCAACTAATTGCTAGATAAGATGGTGAGCAAATCATCCAAGAACGTCTAGTATTTATTTTTTCAGCCGAATACAAAATGATTTTAACGGCGTGTTAGTATACCCGCTGAAAGCGTTTTCCAAATATCCAAATATAATGTTTAGGATTCGAGGTGCGATTGCAAAGACTAAAGCGTTTGGCTGCCGAACCGGAGGTCCCAAGTTCAAATCCTGGTGAAGACTAACATTTTTACTTTAGAAATCTTTAGGCCCCCGCCAAAAAAAAAACAAGGTTACAAAGGACAGTTTGTGTGAAAACACAAACTTAAAATCGGCCCCCGAAGTGGTGCACCCAGGCAGGCTTCAATATTTTCAGAAAGAACATCCGAATGAAATTATATCAAAGACAAATGAGAGATAGAGAGGAGAAAGAATGTTAACAGATCTTGTGTAGTGCCCCAACTTTCCCGCAGATCAAAGGATAGGTGAAAGTAAATGTAAAGTTAGATGTGAACCTGGCCTAACTAGTTCCCCTTTCAGACCTTGTGGTCTATAGGGCAGATGATGTAAAGTTCATCTGTTTTTGTGGCCTACGGTTAACGAGGGTGTCATGTAGCCAGCACAACGACCAACCGCCTTTACTTTTCCAGAACTAATGTCAGATACCAATTAGAGCTGAGTGAACTGAGAGGCGCTCAAAGATTCCAAAGTTGAAAATCCCAGTCTTCACCAGGATTCGAATCCGAATCTTCCGGTTTGGAAGCCAAGCGCTTTACCGCTCAGCCACCGTACATCCCCTTTCCTTACTGATGTCTTCTAATTGATCTAATTGTTTAGAAATTGCTCAATTTCTTATTCGAATGCTGCATAGATTCTGGGCATTAGTGTGACATATGGGAAAATACAGTTTACAAGATTACTATTCGTTTTAAATTAGGTCTACCTTATAATGCATACTAATAAGCTTTTTATCTTTAAAAAAAACTGCTTGCATATCTGATTTTAAAAATAAGATTTTTCGCTTTCCGAAAAAAAAAAAGTAGCCGTTGCATCAGAACTTTGAATGGTCTAAAATATTGTGATGTCGGATTTTCAATATCTTTTCTAGTTTACGAGATCTAAACGGGACAGGCGGACAGACATTTCGCACAAAACTAATAGCGTCTTTTCCCCTTTCGGGGGCCGCTAAAAATTCAAAAGAAACAGTTTTATTTATTGTGCGAAAATAAAGGGGAACAATCACCCTGACTGTCTGTGGAATTGGTAATAAGAGTTATTCTTTCTTTTAAAGGATATAGTTTTTCCAGTTTTCGTTCCTTCGCAATGGGTTTTTCTCATTGTCTATGGTTTTTCTCCAAATTTATGCTGCAAAGAAGGACTTTGTATTTGTTGTGTATGTTTATTGTTTGTCTTCATATAACATAAAGTTTCTATAGCATATATTCTCGAACAGTGGTTCCCAAACTTTTTTGTCTCGTAGACCCCTTGCCATGTTTTCTGGTTTTCAGTAGACCCCCTGCTTAACTTATATTGCATTTTTGCACATTCATAAACTAATTTTTTAAACTAATTTCTAACTGCAGTGAGTCAAAGAGTGGGAAAATAATGTAAAGGACATCATAAGTAAGAGAGATCTATCTTTTTACAGATATAATTCAAATTTAAACCTATTAAAATAACAATTAATATGTATTGCTGGAATCACCATACACATTGGAAACTTTGTGTTTTTTTGTTGTTGTTTTTTTTGCATGTTCATATTCCGTTTCTACAGATATTGTTTCATAAAAGTTTTCGCAAAGAGTTTCTCGTGTATTTCTTGATCTTTCATGTTTGCCACAAATATTGGGCCTGCGAAACTGTTTTCACTAACAGGAGAAGGGGCAAAGGTGAGTTACTGGCGCCTAAACCAGTAAGCTTCGGGCAGGATGGACTCATTAGCCTTGGCTTGCAGCCCACATAGCCGAAGGAAAATAGAATTCAAACCTCTGCTGCTTGGCAGCTATGCAACCAAACATGGGAAAGGTTTCGTGGGTCAGCCTTGGGGAAAAATATGGAGCTGAAGACCATTAGGCAAATTTGCAGCTTTAATGCTCATCCCACTGATGTGCCCTTGAACTGCAGTGTAACTAAAAGAAATTCGTTTCATAATATCAGATGAAGGTTTGTGTAAAACATTTTTTTAAAACTACTTCAAGGGCTGGTAAAATCAGTGTTATATCTATAGTGTTTTTTCCGTATTTGGCTTTAGGTAAAGAGATCTTCGCAGACGCTCACAAACCACCATCTTTTCTCTAGGATGTTGAAGAAAGATTTATGGGTCTATTCCGAACTTTGTCTTTGAGTTTTTGAAATTTTTTTTTTAACTTTTATCTTTTTATCAGGGTGGCATCATCTCAAATAATGCTTCAGTGTATATGGTTTCATATGGTCATGAAAAGGCTCTTGGACAATTGCTTATTTAACAAGGAAATAAATGATCAACGCTGTAAAATCAAGATTTCTTTTTTGTTAAACATTAGTTACATGTAGACTATTTAGATTAGTATTGAAATAAATTAAAAACTATTTTACTTTTGAATAAAGGGATAAATATTTATAACTAAGGTACAAATCATTTATTAGTGTTTCAAATAGTGACATGAATGGGGGTGTGAACATTCAAGTGATAGACCCCCATGGACATCTCATAGACCCCCATGGACATCTCATAGACCCCCATGGACATCTCATAGACCCCCATGGACATCTCATAGACCCCCATGGACATCTCATAGACCCCCATGGACATCTCATAGACCCCCATGGACATCTCATAGACCCCCATGGACATCTCATAGACCCCCATGGACATCTCATAGACCCCCATGGACATCTCATAGACCCCCATGGACATCTCATAGACCCCCATGGACATCTCATAGACCCCCATGGACATCTCATAGACCCCCATGGACATCTCATAGACCCCCATGGACATCTCATAGACCCCCATGGACATCTCATAGACCCCCATGGACATCTCATAGACCCCCATGGACATCTCATAGACCCCCATGGACATCTCATAGACCCCCATGGACATCTCATAGACCCCCATGGACATCTCATAGACCCCCATGGACATCTCATAGACCCCCATGGACATCTCATAGACCCCCATGGACATCTCATAGACCCCCATGGACATCTCATAGACCCCCATGGACACCTCATAGACCCCCATGGACATCTCATAGACCCCCATGGACATCTCATAGACCCCCATGGACATCTCATAGACCCCCATGGACATCTCATAGACCCCCATGGACATCTCATAGACCCCCATGGACATCTCATAGACCCCCATGGACATCTCATAGACCCCCATGGACATCTCATAGACCCCCATGGACATCTCATAGACCCCCATGGACATCTCATAGACCCCCATGGACATCTCATAGACCCCCATGGACACCTCATAGACCCCCATGGACATCTCATAGACCCCCATGGACATCTCATAGACCCCCATGGACATCTCATAGACCCCCATGGACATCTCATAGACCCCCATGGACATCTCATAGACCCCCATGGACATCTCATAGACCCCCATGGACATCTCATAGACCCCCATGGACATCTCATAGACCCCCATGGACACCTCATAGACCCCCATGGACATCTCATAGACCCCCATGGACATCTCATAGACCCCCATGGACATCTCATAGACCCCCATGGACATCTCATAGACCCCATGGACACCTCATAGACCCCCAATTTACTTTTTCAATTTCGTAGACCCCTTAGAAGTCTTCGTAGACCCCTGGGGGTCTATATAGACCACTTTGGGAATCACTGTTCTAGAAGATCATCTATTTCAACGCACTTACATAGACTATTATATATACATGCAAGAAAAAAAAAAGCAAACACCACCTTGTTAGTTTTCTGTTTAAATATCTTCAGGTGAATGATATAGCCAAACCTAGTCACGTGATGGTAATAAATAACTGGAACAATTCTTTAAAGGTGGGGGGGGGGGGGGGATAAGGAGTGACACCAGAATAAACAACGGAACGAAAAAAATAAATATTACATTGGTACATGAATAATAGACATTTTTCTTCACGGAAGAAGTCAAGATATTGTTCACCGTTTTTTTTACTTTTAAAATTGGTTTAAAGGGAGTTAATTTCAAGCACTTTTTCCCATGGTGTAAATGATTTTATAATCTATAAACTGCTAGAGATGTACATTGAAGGTTTAAGTGATTATGAGGCAGCCTTACTTATTGACCCCAAGAATCAAGCTATTCAATCTGATGCTCAAAGGATACGAAAAGTAATTCAAGCTTCTGAACCTATTAAATAGTTGTCTCCTAGAATCATATTGCATTTACTCAAAGTTCACGATGATGAAATAGTAAATAAGACACAATCAAAAAAAAAAAGAGAAATATTTTTTTAACAAATAAAAAGAAGCGGTTTTTTTCCCCCTTTCTTTCAGAATTGTAGTAGAGACTATAAAAGTTACAACATCGCATCTGGATCTGCGATCAACATAAACATATAAACACTAAGCCTGGACTGGTCAACATGGCCATACGGTCGTATCTGTCGATTGAAGTGTTACGTGATTGCTCAACACGCGAGCAGAGCGCGGATGTCCAGATGTTGTGTGGCACCCAATCGTGTAGCTACACTCTAGTCGCTTCACTGGTCATCTGGTGTCCAGACGGTGTTGACTTGGGGGGGTCATCCTCTATTGCTACCAATTTCACGGTATATGCGCGTGTGGAAACTCAAATTAATCTTCCCCATCGTTACTTCCCCCCCCCCCCCTGCGTGCCATGAGGCCCCTCTGAAGACCTTCTTAGGACCTTTTTTAAGACCTTCTGTCCGAAAACGTAGCAATCACTTGGATGGAGGCACCAGAATGAGGAAGTCACGTCTGAGGCGGCGCCATGCCCAGCAGGCCGCTTTAGGTACCAAAGTACATGGCTATACAATGGTTTTATCGAGACAATTTTAATATTGAAATAGCAGTTGGCAATGAGCATGGAATAAAATGGGATGGCGTATTGTTAAAAAAAAAATACGACCTTTGTCAACTTATTACAAGATTTTTTAAAAAACCGAAGCAGGACGTTTTGGCGCCGACGTTTTGGCGCCAAAACGTCCCCAGCGCCAGAACAGCTTGCGCCAAAATGGCGGCGCCAAGACGTCACGTACCGTAAAACACACAAACAATGAAAAGAAAAAGAAGAATTAGAAGAGAATAACAATTAACACGGGCTAAATGGAGGTTATAATAGTTCTTATTAATGTAAACAAAATAATAATTAAATTCTTTTTTTTTTTTTAAGGCTACAGCTACTTACCATTTTTTTTACAAGACCTCTACTGAAATCTATTCAACCGAGACAAGACGTTATAGAAAGCCTCAACACCGACCTGCAACATCTCAACCTGTGGGCAGTTTAGACCAATAGCTTGCGACTACGTCATACAGACCTGTGACGAGGCAACAAGCTAATGGTCTAAACTGCCCAAAAGTTCTGACGTTGCGGATCAGTGTTCAGGCCATCTATAACAATATAACAACATAAAAAAACAAGGTTACAAAGACAGTGTGTGGAAACACAAACTCAAAATCGGCCCCCGAAGTGTTCCACCCTGGCAAGTAAAAGCCAGGTTTTTTTTATATTTTCAGAAAGAACATCAGAATGAAATTCTATCAAAGACAAATGACAGAGAAAAATGGAAAAAGAAGATCTTGTGTGGTGCCCCAGCGGTCGAGCAGACCAAAGGATAGGTGAAAGTGAATGTGATGTTCGATGTGAACGTGGCCTATGTGATGTCTTGTAATGAATATCTAATTCATCTAATTGTTTTGTAAAGGGTCAATCACTTTAGTCAGGTGTTTAAGAAGTGGTGGTCGGCTGTGCAGTTCACGAGATAATATGAAAAACTACTTATTAATTGTTGTTTTAAATTATGTCCAACTTATATGCATATTAAATAGATTTTTTTCTCTTAAAAAAAAGTAAACATTATTTTTGGGTAAATGTAGTATTTATTAGGGCGGAACCTACATAACGTAGCAATACAAATGTAAGAAAAATATTTTTAACAAAATGTCTAAAACATTTTGCATAAATGTGTTAAAATATGGTAAGCTAATATCTCCCCTACTAAAGAGCCTCCCGTGTTTATTACTATTAATAGTGAATAGCTTTAAAAGTGGTGTATTTTTATGAAAGAAAATGCTTGCATAATGGATTTTAAAAATTAGATTTTTCGCTTTTAGAAAAGAAAATAGTAGCCGTTGCATCAGAACTTTGAATGGACTAAAATATTAAGATGTCGGATTTTCACTATCTTTTCTAGTTTTACGAGATCTAAACGGAATGGACGGACAGACGGACGGACATTTCACACAAAACTAATAGCGTCTTTTCCCCTTTCGGGCGCCGCTAAAAAACACATTTGTTCCACACAAGTTAATGTTCCTTCGAACGTGTAACTTTTGTCTAAAAAAACAATAATCTTGGTGGTCCTGGATATCTGGGTGAAGCTCGGGT
Source organism: Biomphalaria sudanica (assembly GCA_036873155.1). Classification (NCBI taxonomy): domain Eukaryota; kingdom Metazoa; phylum Mollusca; class Gastropoda; family Planorbidae; genus Biomphalaria; species Biomphalaria sudanica. The sequence continues at coordinate 111,727 of JAZGLO010002458.1, read as the reverse complement.
GGTTCCATCAACGAGTCAGTTTTATTGAAATTGAGGTCTAGATCACAAGTGATTTTCTACTGAGTTGGATAGCCCACGATCTAAAGAAATCTGCTTCCAAAAATCTTTTGTCTTTTGAGAAATGATGTACAGGATTTAGTCAGGACTTTGTTTTACCTCCCTCCTCCTCCCCCCCCCTCTTTTTCGCTCCTTTTTCTTCCTTATCCTCTTTGTATCTCTCCTTCTTTCACTCGCTCTCTTTTCTCTCTCTTTCTAATCATCCTTTCAATTTTTCTTATAATCTCTCCCCTCTCTGTTTCTCTTATTAATCATCCGCCTCTTTCTTTCTTTTTCTCTTATTAATTATCCGCCCCATCCGTCTCTCTCTGTCTCTCTGTCTGTCTGTCTCTCTCTCTGTTTGTCTGTCTCTCTCTGTCTCTCTCTCTGTTTCTCTCTGTCTGTCTCTCTGTTTCACTCTCTCTCTCTGTCTCTCTCTGTCTCTCTCTGTCTGTCTCTCTCTGTCTCTCTCTGTCTCTCTCTGTCTCTCTCTCTTGTCATCCTATATTTTTCTGATCATTACGTTCTCTCTATTTTGTCCCCTCTCTCTATCCCTCTCTGTCTCTCTCTGTCTCTCTCTCTGTATCTCTCTGTCTCTCTCTGTTTCTCTCTCTCTCTGTCTCTCTCTCTGTCTCTCTCTGTCTGTCTCTCTCTGTTTCTCTCTCCCTGTCTCTCTCTCTCTGTCTCTCTCTGTTTCTCTCTCTCTCTGTCCCTCTCTCTCTGTCTCTCTCTGTCTCTCTCTCTTGTCATCCTATATTTTTCTGATCATTACGTCCTCTCTATTTTATCCCCTCTCTCTATCCCTCTCTGTCTCTGTCTCTGTATCTCTCTGTCTCTCTCTGTCTCTCTCTGTCTGTCTCTCTCTGTTTCTCTCTCTCTCTGTCTCTCTCTCTGTCTCTCTCTGTCTCTCTCTGTCTGTCTCTCTCTGTCTGTCTCTGTCTCTCTCTCTGTCCCTCTCTGTCTCTCTCTGTCTCTGTCTCTCTCTGTCTCTCTCTCTGTATCTCTCTGTCTCTCTCTCTCTCTCCTCAAGTTCCTACTATTCTCTTCTAGTTTCCCACAATTGATCGCCATCACAAGATAACCTCTGGATGACCTTCACCTTGACCTGGTCACTTACAAAAACTATTTTAAGCTAGAAAAAAAAAACATTTTTTAAAACAACTCAAAAACAAAAATAATAATCTAGAAAGGGAAGTTACTCTAATTTACCTCACGTGATATTCACGTGAAACGCAGAACGAGGTTTCACGGCCATTTTGGTTTCGAAAATCACTGGGTAAATAAATGGAAATGAAGGGAGAGCATTTTTATGTGTTTAATCTTAAACCCGAAATTGTGTTTCCTCCTGGTGATAATTTGAGATCATGCCTTTGGTAAATTAAAAAGTTTTTTTTTTTTAAAGTTCCCCTCTCAGACCTTGTGGCTGATGGGGCAGATGGGTCATCTGTTTCTTGGACATACGGTTAACCAATGTGTCATGTGGCTAGCACAACGGACATCCGCCTTTACTTTTCCGCAACTAATGTCAAGTACCCATTAGAGCTGGGTGGACTCAGAGGCACCCAAGGATTCCGAAATTACAAATCCCAGTCTTTACCTGGATTCATACCCGGGACCCCCGGTTCAGAAGCCAAGCGCTTTACAGCTCAGCCTCCACGCCTCCTCTTGGTATATTAGTGAGAGATCCTCTTTTTTTTAATTTTTGCTATCGTAGATCAAGGGTTGTTTTTTTTTCTTATGTTTTTTTTCACAAAGCTTTTATCAACTCATTTTGTCTGTCTGTCGGTCTGTCTGTCTGGTACAATCTTTGTTCGCGTTCTTTCTCACACACCCACTCTTTGATCAAGTCGAAACTTGACACAATTTTATCTGTTGTACCTAACAAAGTATGAATCAGTATGAATCAAAAAACACCTTTTAGTTCATTAATTATTAGTAGTTAATTATTTTGTTTGGTATTGAAAAAAAAAGGAAATAAATGCAAACTAATAAGAGATGTGAGTGCATATGTGGATTTATTCCCCATATTTTGTACACGTTTTTCCCATTTTCGGATCAAGTTGAAATTTTGCATAATAATTTATAGTCGACGACAATACATGAATCAATAAATAAAAATAACTAATTAGTTAATCAATTCACACACACACACACACACACACACACACACACACACATCTCCTCCAATAGCAATAATTGACTCGTCTTTCAAGATCAAAAGATTATAAATTACAATTAAAAGGGGGGGTAAATCCATGAGTTTTACAAGTTACATTCACGGTTGAAATAAAATGATAACACGAAACGAGCTTGTTACGCTAAGAACAGAAAGAGAGACAAAGAGAGAAAAGAGGGAGAAAGAGAAAAAAAATTGTCACATAGAGAAAAGGAAGAGCCAAGAAAAAATTCTTTTATAACTGCAGTTCGAAAGTACAATTAAACTTTCACCAAGTAAAAAATCTTGAATATTAAATGAAGAGAGTAAGTCGAAGGGCAAGAGCATAGATCCATATTTACCGCATACTTGTTTTTACAAAACACTCAAAATACTTACTCAAACAGATGCTCCGTGGAATTATTAAAGTCGCAATTATCCATAAGGACTTTAGAAAATGCAAATATCTGTTGATGATTTTTCCTCTTGTGCGCGTGTGTGTGTGTAGTCGGGTGTATTTTTAATTTGAACACTTAAAACATCAAGGGGAAGTAATCAACTCGATCTTGAATAAGTTATGAAAACATCAAGAGTTTTCTTTTCCTTTCGCTTTGAAAGAAATATTTGATTTCGGCTTGCCAATTTCATCTTGCTCAGTTATCGTTCCTTGTTTCTTTTTATTATCTTCGCTTATGGTGTAACAATTGTCTTTATCGTTTCATTAAGCGATCGACATTACGTACTAATAATCTATTAGATGTAGTTAGTATACGTTATACAATTTCTTATAAGAGAAAGTGTCATTAGACTACATTCTTTAACTCACAATCAATATGTTAATAATATTATGATATTCGTGAGGTCATCCAAACTGGCAATCAATAAATAATTCTTTTTTTTTTAATTTGCGAAAAATCTGGCCGTGAAGTTTGATAAATACAAATATTTGGCAAAGGCTAACGTGGAAACGGAAATTATTTAGCCACAGATGTTAATCCGAGATTTTTATTGAATGATTATCTGGCAACTGGAACAGGCAACAGCAACAGGAAAGAGAAACAGCAGACGATAATAAATCCCGAAGATGAAAACGAGAAATCTCGAGAACTCTTGAGTGGGTGTTTTTTGAATAAATCAAGACATACAGCTTAACTCTTTCTCTCCTAACCGACGATACAAATGTTGATTCAATCAGAATGTTGTAAAAAAATTACGGAGAGAAAGAGTTAACGTATCCACGAACTCTAGAAGAACAGCTAAACGCCGAGTTGAATTAAATTCTGCTTCAAAGCCGTTTTTCTGTGCATCTGATCCAGTACAGCCACTGCACAGCTACAGTACAGCTAGATGATTTGTGATTTGTGACATATTCGTCCAGTGCCAACAACCGTGCGTGACAATTTCTCCCCCCTGACCAAACAGTAGACCAGCCGTCATGTGACACGGTGAAGCGGAATAAGCGGACACTGACCAATAGCCCGGCCCCAGTCCAGGATGTTTTATGAATTATTGTCACGGCCAGCATCCAAATAGTGGAAGAAGGGGATGTGGTAGAGTAGCGGAGAGGTCAGTAGTCAGTCGATGGTCCAACAGTAGCCTTGCGTAATTCGCACGCACACGCCTGCGCTCACATGCATACACTGTCAACAGATACCAATGGCACACACACACACACACACACAGCTAAAGAACACACACATACACAACCAAGAGACTCACACATACACAGCCTAGATACAACCACTCACACAAGCATTGGACACGCATACGTAACCCTTACCCAGCCGATAGACACGTCCACTCATACAGAGCCGAGAGATCCATACTGATACCCTCACTGGGACATAAGTAATAACCTACAGTGATAATTGTTATGCTCCTGGTCTTCCAGCCTAAACTGTGCAGGTCGGCTGGGATATAGGTCCAGTGGCGAAGCTAGGGTGGGGGAGGAGGGGCAGAATTTGAAAATCCCCCCGGGCCCTACTTAAGGGGGGCCCCAAATGTATGTTTTTTTTTACATTAAATATTACGCAAAATTAAGCAAAATGCAGGTGCCCCCAAAGAGGTCGAGCCTCCGGTGCCCCCAAATGTTGGGAAATTCCTAACTACGCCCCTGTATAGATCACGAATGATTGCTCACAAGCACACGCATAATTCACTATACAGGGACTCTCTCGGTGAGCCATCCATTCTAGTTACCTGCCATTCATTCCACGTGTGGTGTATGTTCCTCCTATTGACCACTGAATGTCCATTGAGTTCAACTCCGTGGGGAACATGTATGGAAGGCTGTTAGTCTGTCTCCAGCCTCATAGCATTAAGTGCAGCGGCTCTTAAACTTAACTCTCAGTTGAGACTTTTTTTTTTTTTTTGCAGGCTATTTCAGATTAACTTGCATCTTAGCCAAAAGTTTATGCATATAGGACATAGCTTTTGTTGTGTGTATTTTCTACTATTTCGTAGTTTAAAACTAGAAAATGTTAAGACTGAAGATTGATAGATGCATAATCTATAATGTTAAGTCAAGAACAGAGTGAACGCAAGACATATGAACACTCTAGGACAGTGTTTCCCAAACTGTGTACTATGGAACCCTAGCTTTTCGCGAGGCCTGAATAGGTGTTCCACGAACTACTAGAATGATTAACTACGTGAATTAATCTTGTTTAAAAACAATGAACCAAGTGTTCCGTGAAGGAAAAAGTTTGGGAAAAAAAAACTGCTTTAGGACAATGCCTGTCGCACAAAGGACACAATCCCCAAACAGGAGAAAAAGTTTTTCTATTGCATTCATTTTAAAGAAATCCCCGGATGTAAAACAAGACCAAAGTGACATTTTTTTACTGTGTACACCGGATACACCAGAAGGCTAGCTATTGATAGTTATTCCGCCATGTAAGACAATCTTCAATAAGATGGTAAACTAGCATTTCTCTCATGTATATTTGTCGCTGTATTTCTAAGAGGTAGGGGGCGTGGGGAAAACAGAGTAAAAATACAATGTAAAAGTACTTTATCAAAAGTGATGACCACTGGTCAGAGATGAACTTTAGGTCCGTTAAATGCCACGGAAGTCATACGATGGGTGGAGAAGGAGGGCCTTAGTGATGGAGCGATATGTAACGTGATTAGAGTAGAGAGGAAACTTTCCCCCTCCTAAATGGCACGGTGTGGGACGGTCGGACTGACCACTGGGCACACAGTAGCCCGTGGACATTAGAAGAACAAACGTAACAGAGAAAGGTTGTGTGTGAGTGTGTTTTCAGAGCGGGCGAGAGAATAGAGAGACAGAAATAGAACGAGAAACAGAGAGATGTGGATATAGAACGAATGGCAAAGAGACTAAAATACTAAAAGAGTGAAGGATATAGCGGACATTTAGGGAAAGATGGTAGGATCAATTTGTACAAATTTCTTTCCTAGTAATAGAGCATGGAATGGGTAGCCTGAGTCAAGCAGGAAAACAATGACTTGGCAGAATCTAAGTCATTGACTAGATCGACCTAGGGGCACGCGTAGGACGTAATCATCTTCTTGTTTTGAAGCAATATCTATATTTTAAAAAATAGGGAAAAAAATTAAAAGCTTGTCTAAGGGAAAGAACTCCACAATTATAACTATATTTCTCAATAATGTTTCCTAATCCAATATGAAGCAAAATAATTATAAACCAGTTGAATTACTCCTTAATTTAGTAATTTATTCATGTTTGTTAGGTACAATAAATAACTTTTTAAAGTTTTGACTTGATCCGAGAATGAGTGTGAGAGATATAACGTGTTCAATTATTTAAGGGGACGAAACCCCGTGAAATCTGTGAAAGCTGAAAAATTAATTTCCTTTGTTGGAATCAAACAAAATAATTAATTACCAGTAAGTAATTGACTAATTGATTAATTTTTATTGATTTATATCTTGTGAAAGCCTTATCATTGTGCAAAGTTTCAACTTGATCCGAGAATGGGTGTGGGAGAAATAACGTGTACAAACTTTTTACCTGATAGACAAGCTTTTGTAAATATGTCTTTTGGTTATCTCCCCTTATTCTCACACACTGTTACAATGGAATCACGTGGCTGGTACCTGTAGCAGTTGCTACATGATAATATAGCTATCTGAGGACACAATCGTCAATGTTTGCCAGACAGCACTTCGGTATGTGAAGAAATAATACGATTTCTATTTACGAATTAAAAAATGTTTATTCGTCAAAAAAACTATTTAAAAAAAACGATTTTAACATCGATGGCGCAAAGGGGTTCAATGAACCCTGGCCTACGACCATAAGGGGCCCAAACCAGTGACGTAACAACATATGGGGGGGGGATTCATTGCGTTTTAGGCCCATGGCTCGTGCCCAATTGGGGCCCACATGATTCCTTGGGGATGACACTTTGCACTTTTGCAAAAGCCGATTTAAAACTATCCGCATTGAAAATGTTTGTTTTTTTCAATATACGGACTACTCGGTTTTTTTTTGTCACGCATTTAATTTTAAGGGGGGGGGGGAGGCCCTAAATCATAGTTTTGAAGCCAGGCCCACTGGTAACTTGCTGAACCACTGTATATCATTCGGACCTTGACGCGAACACCACGAGACAAGAAAATGCATTTACAATGAAATATGTCATAATGACATAACCAATCAGATTTCAAGTTACCTATCGAAAACAAAAAGTCCATCCCCTAGTTGTAAATTGTTGACTTCTGTTGATTTTTTTATGTAAAAAAAAAAAAAAGAAAGCGCTTTCATACAGAAAACTAGATTACAAACATTCGCAGCTTTAGGACAAATTGTAGAAACTAATCCAGAAAAAGGAAAGTATTAAAACCCAGATAAACCAATATTTTTTTTTGTTATGAACGTATTGGCCACGAGGCCTTCGAGAAACAAAATGTTAGCAAAAAGAAGATTAGCACACACACACACACACTCACACAGTAAAACACACAACCGCACACGCTCAAACACACACACATTGATAAATCCTATTCTCTCTGTGATATTTTTTTCTGGACCCACAGGAAGTTGTTTTGTCGGGGTTTTTTTTTATGCACATGGAACATAATTCCGCCACTTTGATCACGATTTTTTTTATTTTTTTCAATCTTCAGAATTTTTCAAATGTTTTATTTATTTCCTTTTCGTGTCATTTTATTTTAACTACAAAAGATGTACTTTTATTATCGGTCTGCCATATCTGTGGATACAATGAATTTTAAGGGTATACAAATCTAGAGCTATATTTCTGTTCAATACGTTTAGATTGACTATTAATCGACTATAGAGGGTCGAATTCTAGGATGACGCAACATTGACACCAGTCAGGTGAAGTACCAAGCCAAGATTGGATCTTTTTATTTTTACTTTTAGACATTTTAATAATATAGAATCTACATTTTGTAAAATTAATACAACCTCAACATCCCTAATAATAGGCAGCATTTATAGACCACCAAATTCTAGTTTAGAATACATGCAGGAACTATGTAATCAGATTACTACACTTAAAGAGACAAATAAAAATGCAGTTTTTTGGATTATGGGTGATTTCAACCTACCTGATATAAATTGGAAAACACTAACCATAGATAAACACCAAAACCTTAAGGACATAAATGAGTTTAGATCAAATAATTAAAAAGCCAACTAGATTAAACAACACATTAGATCTCTTCTTAACCAACAGACCTGGATTAGTAGTTGATTATGATATTATCCCTGGTCTATCAGACCATGAGATCATAAAAATACACAGTCAGATAAAAGCAGTAGCCAATACAAAACCCAAAAGAAAGATCTTACTCTGGAATAAATGTTATCTAACACAACTACACCAAGCTGCATTAAACTTTCAACAAACATTCCTATTAGAAAAAGACATTAATCAACCAGTCGATGACCTCTGGAATTTCATTAAAAACCATCTTAAAAGCATTATAGAAAATCATATACCAACTAAATACACATCATAAAAATAAATAAATGCTGGTTTAATAATAGACTAAAGAAGCTGTGTAAACAGAAGGAAAACCTATATAGACAATTTAAAGAAACCAAGGCAGAAAGAGTTTACAAAAAGTATATAAAAATTAAACACCTAACCCAAAAAGTAAGCAGACAACTGCAGAGTGAATACATAAACAATGTAATATCTAATGATAACAACAAAAACCTATGGTCATACATTAAGTCTAAGAAAATGGAAACAACAGGCATAGCGCCATTAAAAGATGAACATAACATAATACATAATGATAATGAAACTAAAGCAAACATCCTAAACAAATACTTTGCATCAGCATTCTCAGCCCCAGGAGACAAAGACATAATTCTTAATTTGAACCAAGTAGACAACATAGAAGATTTAGTAGTACAAGAAAATGGAATTCAAAAACTATTAGCCAACACCAAACCAAATAAAGCGTCTGGACCTGATGGTATTCCAGCTAGATTACTCAAAGAACTAAGCAATGAGCTAGTCCCCGTTGTTCAAAATACTCTTTCAGGCATCGCTTAACCAGGGCAGAGTACCAAAGGACTGGAAAGAAGCTAATGTCACCCCCCTATTTAAAAAAGGAGAAAAATCTGATCCAGGAAACTACAGACCAGTATCACTTACCAGCATCATATGTAAGATCCTAGAACACATAATATGTAGCAACATCATAAACCACTTAGACAAACATAATGTCCTCACCCCATACCAACATGGCTTTAGGAAATATAGATCATGTGAAACACAACTAATAGGACTTATTGATGATTTTTCAAAAGGTTTAGATAATAGTGAACAAATAGATGCTATCTTACTAGATTTTTCCAAGGCTTTTGACAAAGTTCACCACCATAGTTTGCTTAAAAAATTAAAATATTTCGGCATTAACGGTCCACTGCATCAGTGGATTAAAGATTTTCTGATAGGGAGAGAACAAACTGTAATAATAAATGGCTCTAAATCAACACCAATAACAGAAAACTCAGGTGTACCTCAAGGAACAGTCTTGGGTCCACTACTATTTTTAATTTACATAAATGATTTACCAAATTGCATTAGTTCAGGAACAAAAGTCAGATTATTTGCAAACGATTGCATAATATATAGAACAATAAAAACAATACAAGACACGGATATTTTACAAAGAGAATTAGATGAATTACAGAAATGGGAATCAAATTGGAGCATGTCTTTCCACCAAGAAAAATGTCAGTTGTTAAGAGTAACAAAAAAACTAAAACAAATTAATTCATGGCAAACCAGTAACACAGACTAAAAACGCAAAATACCTAGGTGTTATAATAAATGAAAAACTGTCATGGAATCCACATATTGATGAAACTATAACAAAAAATCAAATAAAGCATTAGGGTTTATTAAAAGAAATTTCTATAAATCAAATAAGAACATAAAACTAAAATGTTATTTAACCTTGGTTAGGCCAATAATAGAATATGCATCCACCGTTTGGGACCCCTCAACTCAAGAAAACATTAAGAAACTGGAACAAACACAAAATAGAGCAGTGAGATTCATAACAAACGAATATTCACATTTGACTAGAGTAACACTATTAGTAAAATCACTAAATTTAGGAAGCCTTCAGGACAGAAGACTCAAAAGTAAAGTAGCAATTATACATAAAACACTGAACCATAATCTTCAAATACAAAAACAAAATCTAATAAAATACTCTGAAAGACACAAAAATAAAGGAACATTCCTCGTCCCATATGCTAGGACAAATTTGTACAAATACTCCTTCTTCCCTAGTGCTATTAGAGCATGGAATGGGTTGCCTGAGCTAGCCAGAAAAACCAGTGACTTGGCAGAATTTAAGTAATTGGTTAATATGTATGACTAAATGCATGACGCGTAGGACGTAATCATCTTCTTTTTTGAAGTAACGTCTGTATTATATAAGATAAGATAAGGCCTAGGTCTAGGATATTCGACTAGTTATTAGACACTGATTTCCTTAGTAGTCTCATGAAACATCAAGAACTTTTCATTTAAATAAATGTTTATGAAGTGATCTCTCGAAAACCAAAGCCATTATCTGAGATTTCTGGTTATTTAAGCTAATCTATGTAATACATGAGTCGAGAGTGAGACTCATGAGTACATAATCCGTGTAACATCTGTTTCTATACAATGTAAAGAGATGGGCTCCCTTACAAAACAAACCCACTTCTAGACTAGATACTCCGTTTTGTTTGTTTTTTGTTTGTAAAATATTTTGCTCATTTCAGATGTTCAGTCAGAGTTGAAGATAATCTTCATCCTAGTTTAAACCTGCCGCAGGGCGAAGGGGGATGGCAGCGGGCGGGGTATGAACCCGGGATCATCGAAACAATCCTTCGACAGTCCAGCGTGCATACCAACTTCCTATTACAACACAAACCACTTCTAGACTAACTACTTTTTAGAACACAAGCCCATTTCTAGTCTAACTGCTCATTAGAACACAAGCCCACTTCTAGATTAACTGCTCATTAGAACAGAAGCCCACTTCTAGGTTAACTGCTCATTAGAACACAAGCCCACTTCTAGATTAACTGCTCATTAGAACAAAAGCCCACTTCTTTTCTAGATTAACTGCTTATTAGAACAGAAGCCCACTTCTAGACTAGCTGCTTCTTATAACACATGCCCTGGGCATTCTAGAACAAACTGCCCATTACAACACAAGCAAGCCCATTTCTAGACTACCTTTTCATTAGAACACAAGCCCACTTCTAGTCTAACTGCTCCTCAGAACACAAGCCCACTTCTAGTCTAACTGCTCCTCAGAACACAAGCCCGTTTCTAGACTAACTGCCCATTACAAAACGAGCCCACTTCTGGACTAGCTGCCCATTACATGACAAGCCCACTTCTAGACTAGCTATCCCTTTCTAGAAAAACTGCCCTCTCAAATACAAGCTTAAAGAGTACACATCCAATGACACAGCAATAGACTCAAGATTAGACGTCCCAGTAAATGTGCTTAATGGCCCCCTCCTCGGCCTCAACTAAGGAATTAGCCCAAATCACGAAGATCGATTCATGCAATCCTCTAAAAAAAAAATTGTCTTATGCTGAAGTCACAATAAACATTCAAACTAAAAATAAACTTCATTTCGAGACACTGTCTCGTCGGGGTCGCCACTGTGATGTGCTTGTTCAGACTGTCTTGAGGTCAACTAACGATGACTGTTGAATTTCAACCAATTACTCTGCAAGCGTTTGAGTTTTATTGTTCGGGTGTAGTCCGTGTAGTTGATCAACTAACAAACTAAACAAGACATCGATTTAACTAGTGAAGAGATGTGGTCAACACTGATGAACAATGTAACAGATGTTTATTCCAAGAAAAGGCCGCAGTAAAAGTCTCTGTCAAAATAAACACGTCTTTACCCTAGAGAATTCTATCGCTAACTGATTTTCTAGTCTCTAACCCAACATATCCCAAACGTCACTAGTCCCGTTCAATATACGTCTTCTATGGTGCGTCGCTAAAACTAATACTACAAATAAAGTGTCTAACACTGGATCTACTTATTATTCTAAGCCTTCAGAAACTGAATCTAACGAGTGAATAATAACAGCAATTAGATCTATAAAAAATAGTTCAACACTACAACATTGCGTTCTGGAGAAGAAATAGATACCTCTACAGTGTAGGCAATTTGAATGTTTCATAAACGATCTCTATAAAAAAATGTTCTCAATTAATTTGGACTGGATTCGAATTTTGAGATTATTATTTATTTTTGGATATATACATGTTGTTGAAAGAGACTGAAAAGTTTATTAATTTGTTTATTTCGTTTGTTTGGTTTCTAAATTAGAATACACAAACGTGAAGACACTTTCTAGCATTTTAGACTTCTATTGAAGTTCTGTTTCTTCTTTAGAGCCATTACGGGCAGAATAGTTGTGTTAGAGCCGTGGTTCCCAAACATTTTTGTCTCGTAGACCTCCATGGACATCTCATAGACCCCCAATTTATTTTTTCACTTTCGTAGACCCCCTTGGAAGTCTTCGTGGACCCCTGGGGGTCTATATAGACCACTTTGGGGATCATTGACTTGGAAGCACAGCTCTTAAGTCAAACCTCCGAGGCCTTGGAGCTAAACACGAAACATGTCAAAGTCTTCGGGAGACAACCCTTGGTCTTAACGCCATGACTGCCTATGGTGCAACTAGTTTATACAAAGCTTATATTAACTCACTTTGTCTGTCTGTCTGTCCGTCTAGTAAAAATTTTGAACACGATGTTTCTCAGACACCCATCACGGAATCAAGTTGAAACTGTCCACAGTTATGTATTGTACCAAACAAAATATGAATCGATATGCATAATGAAACAATTAGTCAATTAATTACTGGTTATTATCTAATCTTAGCTGTAACAAGTACACATTTCCTTCCTCAGATAAAAGAGATAATCGAATCGAAACGGATTTTTTTTTCATTTCCTGCCCCTGTCCAACGCCACTGCTGTGTTATCTTGCTATTCACATTATTATATAAGCTAGTGACCAGGTTGCATTAAACACATTACACTTATATATGTGGGAAGCGTGGTCGAGAGGCTAAGTGCGCTTGAACTTGGCTTGTCTTGGCTACCTAGAAGGGGGCTCGAGGTTCGACACCCGACTCGGGCAGAGTTGCGTTTACTGAGCGCCTAAAGGCAGCACGGAAAACCAACTCCTAGATACCCCCTCCCCCCCCCCCCCACTGGTCCACAAATGAGATTGGACCAAAGCGCTCTGAGCATGCTATAAGCATGAAAGTAGCGCTATATAAAAGCTATAATAATTATTTATTTATTTAGTACAATATCATATGCCATAACGTAGAATGTCAAAATGCAGGGGCCCTAAAAGAAGCCCAGCACCCCGGACACTACGCCACTTTTCGCATATAAATTTCCTAAAATTCGCGGTCTATTGATTAAGAGCTCTTCTGTCTCTAGGGTTGACTTTCAATGAATGTGCTGTCAAGACATCCAAAAGACCAACTTTATTTTCCCCAAACAATTTCAGGTAGCCTATATGTTTTACAGTTGTGTGGTTGTCCAAAGAATCCCAAAATTGAAAAAACTCAAGTCTTCATTGGGATCCGAACTTATGTACGGCTGCCTGGCCATGCGGTATGACGCTGGACTGTCGTTCAGTTGTCTGAACGGTCCAGGGCTCATACTCTGCCCGCTGCCATCCCGTCGTCCTGTGGGAGGTTTATCTTCAACTCTGAAGGAACATTCGAAATATCTAACATATGGGAAATACATAAAACATCTGAAATATGTAAAACATCTGAAATATGTAAAACATCTGAAATATGTAAAACATCTGAAATATGTAAAACATCTGAAATATGTAAAACATCTGAAATATGTAAAACATCTGAAATATGTAAAACATCTGAAATATGTAAAACATCTGAAATATGTAAAACATCTGAAATATGTAAAACATCTGAAATATGTAAAACATCTGAAATATGTAAAACATCTGAAATATGTCAGACATTGTACAACAAACATGGACACCCTCGGTTTTAGCACTCGGTCAGGTTTCTATCAAATATGTCTATATCTCGTATTGTCTAGTTTCTAAAACAACTACATCTAGTATGTATTAACATGATTTCCATTGTTGTCTAGTTTCTAAAAACAAGTCCATTTATTGTGTAGGCATGGCCTGACTCTATTTCTTGTGTTGTCTACTGAGTAGATCTTATTTAATTTTTTTCTCTCTCTCGTACTTTCTACAGCAATCTTCGAGTTGTCCCTCTGGGGACTGGTGCCGCCTTCTTTTTTGCCCCATTCACCTCCTCCCCTGGGATATTTGCTCGCCCAGACACTAGCTGCGCGGTCAGTTGTCAAAGTTGTGGACTATATTAGTCTTATTGCTTTCCGTTTAGCCCGTGGTCAGCACTTGGTCAACTGGGAGCATGGTCAGCGCGGCCTCTTTATTGGTGAGGTGATTGTGTTTGTGTGTGGGGAGTGTGTGGGGATGGTCAGTGAGGGAGGGCCAGTGAGGGAGTTGCTCTGAGCTCTAGGACAAACCAAGTGATTGATAAGTAGATATGGAACCCTTCAGTTGATATCGGGAGAGACAGGAACAATGTCTGGGACCGTGAAGCTAATACCCATAATGACCAAAGGACTTTGAGGAATTTCCGTCAGAGAGCATTCATTAAGATAACACATGTTTTGATATACGCTCAATTTTTAAAAGCAGACAAATGAACAAGGTAGAGAAATTTTATCACATTTATTTAAATGGGGGGCAGGGGAAGGGGGAAAAAATCAAAACAAAGGGAAGTAACTTGTATAACTCTTGACAACGAATAATTTAAAATGAGTTAGCTTCCGCTGCTGTAATAATTTAGAAGATAGAGCACTATCAGTTTATTAGTATATATGTTTGTGCAATGCTATCTATAATATATAGCTCAATGTAAGGAGTATGTATGGAAGTAGGTATGTATGTATAATGAAACAACTAATACGAGTATACCAATAACATGGCTTATTCGACAAAATTAGACTACAGTAAACAGTGAATGAAACCAGCACGCCTCACATAACACTGATGAAGTACTATACACACACACACACACACTGGACATGAAACACACACGCTGGACATGGCATTTTGACACGCTGGACGCACGCAAAAAATCAACTCAGTTACACTACAGTATGTAATGTATGTATGTAAGTATGTGTGTAATGTAATGTATGTATGTATGTATGTATGTATGTAAGTCTGTATGTATGTATGTTTGTATGTATGTATGTATGGGTGTATTTCCCGCAATCAAAACCGTTTGACCAATCTTGATATAACTTGGCATAAATGTTCCTTGGGTACTAACTAAAGAAATTGTACTTGACTGAAGTGGTGGTATAAGCAGAATTAGCCCCCCTTTATATGTCGCCGGTTTAAAGTAGTTTTTAACAAACGATAGATAAGTATACAATCTTCTTATTTTATACGCTCCTTGGCTAGCAGAGTGGTTAGAATGTCGGCTTAGTTATGAGTTCCTATTCAGGTCGTATAAACTTTGTTGTTTTTGTTTTTTAAAGTATTTTTTAAAAATGTTTTTCTTGTTGTAAGTGGATTGTTCTGAAGGTCGTGTCAGAGTTAGGTCCTTGCAAATCTGTAGAGCAGACGATATATAGAGCTCATCTGTTTCTATAGTCGATGTTAACGAGAATATCATGTGGCCAGCAAAACGACCACGGCCTTTATGTTCCCGAACTAATGTTAGGTGGGATCAGGGGCGTCATAAACATCTATAAATTCAAAATCACTGTTTTCTCCAGGATTTGAACGTGAGATTCTTCGCTGCTAAATCAAGTGTTTTACCACTAAGCCACCACGCCATAAACATTTTTCCTTAAATATGTTACCGTCTGCTTTTTTTACTTGTTTGCGCCTGTTCCTATGTTTCTGTCTGTCTGTCTGTCTGTCTGTCTCTCTCTCTCTCTCTCTCTCTCTCTCATTCTTTTATCTCCCACACAAACACCTGCACAGACTCGCTCAAGCAAGTACACTTTTTTTTTCAAACTCCTACTCAATTTGTCTGTTTAAAAAAAAAAAGTTACTTCCCTCCCCTTTAAATCTTTTTTTTTTTTTTAAATGCAGATTTTTAAAGACCAGTTCCATCTGCCAACTTGAAGTTTTAATTCTAGCCAGCACATCCCAACTTGGCAACTACTAAATGGTAACTTCATATGGCCTGCTATTTTATTTCTCCTTTTACAGTATTTCCCACTGGCCACTTTCTGTTTTTTTTTATTTTTTTTTATTTTATTTTGTAATCTCACGACAGTTTGATTACTGGCCAGATTGTGTTTTGGTACAGCCAAAAAAAAAACAAAAAAAAAAGCTGCATCCAACATAAAAACAAAATAATGACGGATCCAGGCTTAAGTCTAGGTGCCTGCGTGATTATATCACGATCTCATTATGACCTCAAAGCTGAAGTCACTGACCTAGCCATACACTACCTTCGTTAGCAAAATAAAAAGTGATAAATGTTTGTTATGTTTATGTCTTACGAGTTTACTTTTTGTTGTAGGTCGTGTTACAAAGTTTATATCAACTCTGTCTGTCGGTCTGTCTGTCGGTGTCTCTGGTAAAAAGTTTGGACGCGTTATTTCTCCCGCACCCTTTCTCGTCTCAAAATGAAACTATGCAGTTATTAAATGACGCAGACAAGACACGAATAAATATTAAATATTTTGTTTGATAACAACAAGGTAAGCTAGTCCTTCAGTATTCACAGATATGGCTAAATATGTAGGGTTTTGTCTCCTTATGTAATTGTATACGTTATTTCTCCCGCACCCTTTCTCGTCTCAAAATGAAACTATGCAGTTATTAAATGACGCAGACAAGACACGAATAAATATTAAATATTTTGTTTGATAACAACAAGGTAAGCTAGTCCTTCAGTATTCACAGATATGGCTAAATATGTAGGGTTTTGTCTCCTTATGTAATTGTATACGTTATTTCTCCCGCACCCTTTCTCGTCTCAAAATGAAACTATGCAGTTATTAAATGACGCAGACAAGACACGAATAAATATTAAATATTTTGTTTGATAACAACAAGGTAAGCTAGTCCTTCAGTATTCACAGATATGGCTAAATATGTAGGGTTTTGTCTCCTTATGTAATTGTATACGTTATTTCTCCCGCACCCTCTCTCGTCTCAAAATGAAACTATGCAGTTATTAAATGACGCAGACAAGACACGAATAAATATTAAATATTTTGTTTGATAACAACAAGGTAAGCTAGTCCTTCAGTATTCACAGATATGGCTAAATATGTAGGGTTTTGTCTCCTTAGGTAATTGTATACGTTATTTCTCCCGCACCCTCTCTCGTCTCAAAATGAAACTATGCAGTTATTAAATGACGCAGACAAGACACGAATAAATATTAAATATTTTGTTTGATAACAACAAGGTAAGCTAGTCCTTCAGTATTCACAAATATGGCTAAATATGTAGGGTTTTGTCTCCTTATGTAATTGTATACGTTATTTCTCCCGCACCCTTTCTCGTCTCAAAATGAAACTATGCAGTTATTAAATGACGCAGACAAGACACGAATAAATATTAAATATTTTGTTTGATAACAACAAGGTAAGCTAGTCCTTCAGTATTCACAGATATGGCTAAATATGTAGGGTTTTGTCTCCTTATGTAAATTGTATACGTTATTTCTCCCAAAGCCATTCACGGATCAGGTTGAGACTTTAAGCAGCTATTTATTGCACCTAAAAAAACATGAATAAATAAAAAATAAGGTTACAAAGAAATTCCTTTAGTTCTGTGTTTTGCGGAGGCACAGCAGTTCATGCGATACTATGAAAACTTACTTATTACTTGTTGTTTTAAATTATGTCCAACTTATATGCATACAAAATAGATTTTTTTCTCTTAAAAAAAAAGTAAACATTATTTTTGGGTAAATGTAGTAGTAAGTAGGACAGAGCTTACATAACGTAGCAATACAAATGTAAGAAAAATTTATTTTTAATAAAAAGTCTAAAATCGTTTGCATAAATGTGTTAAAAATATGGACTAGGAAGTAGATTATCTTTAAATCTGAAGGAACATCCGAAACATGTAAAACATTTCACATACACACATACGTAAAACAATCTAACATTGATTTCACGAAAAGCAAATGTATACAAGCCTACTTTAACAAAAGAGCAGGTCACAAGAATACGACAAATTTAGATCTATATCTTCATGTAATTTACCTTTACCTATCCCTTTAGATCTATAATAGTCATGTGAAGTAACAATAAACAAAAAATTGTTCAGACCCTCGCGTCCTAGAAGTCCGTACAAAATATTTTAAGAATTAGCCTTCTGCCTTTTTCACAAGAACGATAATAATACAGAACTTGGGGAAGACAAAGGGAGATAAAACATGTCTGACTAAACCAGGGCAGACGCTGGTTGGGATGTGTAATGACGATGATTAGACCGGCCACTGTTCGTTTTGCCATAATGGGTCACTCGATTTCAGTCCGTTTCGGAATCTGCGTGCTTACAATTCCTGGGCAGCTGAATGACCATCCACAGAGGAAACAGAGCTTAATGAGGCAACGCATCAAGATGGGGGATATACTTGACCATCAGGATCAGTCTTAGAATAAATAGCACTCTCCCCATCCCCTTTTGGGGTTAACCCCTTTAATGGAAAAACACGCACACACAAACACATATTGTATCCATATAAACATGTGATGATAGTGAGTAATTAGACAAGTACTTCATAATATAACCATTTACGCGTATACGACAAGTAGATACTATAAAAAGTAAATCAATAAAGTACCCCTGTCAGACCTATCTTAGCGGAGCTCTAAAAATTAATTGACTAATTGTTGCTTTATTTTTAAATTGATTCTTGCTTTCCAAGGTACAAGAAATAATTGTGCAAAATTTCAACTTGATCCGAGATTGGGTGTGGGAGAAATAACGCGTACAAATTTTTTACAAGACAGACAGAGTGACAGATATAAGCTTGGTAAAAATGATTTTTTATTTTCGATCTCTACTTACTATGTATTTGAAAGCCGACAGTTTAATGTCTAAAGTACAAAACAAAAATTCCTTCCACTTAAGCACTTATTGGCACTGTTTGTTTTTTTTGGTGCGTAACTTTCTTTCGTTCAATGTAAAGACTGTAGTAAATGTTAATGCGTAGAACAATTTTTTAAAACAACTAGATCTAGATCAACAAGTATGCCTATATTATAAAGCAAACTGTGAAATGGTCACAGTGAATGTAAGGGCTTATTATAGTGCAGGAAGATGGAAGGCTACAACTGAAGGACCTAATGAGAGTTTGTGCATAATATAATAGGGGGTTGTTATAGGATGAAAGAGATCCCCCCCTCACAAATGTATTTGAGGGTTAGAAAATTGTGCTGGAGTGGGGGGGGGGGCTTGTAATGTTGGCTGTTTTATTGATGTCTTAATGAGTGTTAGTGTTCAAGACAAAATGAGCATACATTCAGTAGCGAAGTGTGGGTATTATTTAGTATACACCTAATTACACATTATAACGATAGCGAAATACGAAATATTCGTTCCAGCCAGTGTGTGTGCGTGTGTTTGTGAGTGTGCGTATTTATTTTTTTTAGTCTTTAGAGAAGTATTTAAAGATAATGCCAGACATTTGCAGAGCTCTTCAAGAAAATGCTGTGAAGTCTTCTCTCATTATAATACTAGAAGTGGTAAAGTGATTTTTGTTAGGAGATTTGATTTTCGGAAAATTATTATTATTATTATTATTATAGCTATTATATAGCGCTACTTTCATGCTTATAGCATGCTCAGATGCGTGGATGCCGTTTTTACGACTCGACCTGTTTCTCTTAAGCCTAATGCTTTAACATTCCTCCTTAAGTCCGATATCCCCCGAGCCCCCCTCCCCCCTTTATTGTCTTGTCTGGTTCTCGCCTCCCCCTTTTACGTTCTCTTGCCATGTCTTCTGCCCCCCCTCCCTGCGTCGATTAAAATGGAGTATGGGATGAGGCAGAAGCGAAGAAAATACAAATTAAAAAAAAAAAAAAATGGCCAATGACCGCTCGTTCTCGTGGAGCCCAGACAAGCATTGTCTTACTCTTACTCTTACTCTCTCTCTCTCCCTCTCTCTTGATTTTTTTTTTGCTCCATGTCTCTCCCTCTCTCTATATCTCTGTCTGTTTCTCTCTCTCTCTTTTCATTTCACCCTCTCATCTAAGTATGTTCTTCAAATCAATAAGAGCCCTAGTGGAGTACTAACCAAGTACTCAATGTCTTGTCAACTTGGTCCTCTACTCTTTCGACCCTCCTCTACTCTTTCGACCCTCCTCGCCTTTCGTTATATCCTCTTTCCTGTTCTTTTTTTTTTCCCCATCTTTCTTCTTTAAATTTCATTCGGTAGTCGATTTACTTGGTATCGTAGTTAAAAATAGCCTAACGACTCTCTCCAGGAAGCGACATGACTTAACTATAGAGACAAAAAAAAGGGATGAGTCGGAAAAAAAAACCACTACGATTACGATTACTAGCAGATTTGTTCCAGTGTTTGATGACATCGCCAGAAATATCCATCTCACTTTACATTCAAGACTCTGATCACGTGGTCTGGAGGTCAATGGGGACCAAGGAATCAAAGAAGTTAGGGGGGCGGAGCGAAGCGCTCAAGAAAATGTTAACGTATTTTTTTTTGTCTTTAGAGAAGTATTTAAAGATAATGCCAGACACTTGCAGAGCTCTTCAAGAAAATGCTGTGAAGTCTTCTCTCATTATAATACTAGAAGTGGTAAAGTGATTTTTGTTAGGAGATTTGATTTTCGGAAAATTATTATTATTATTATTATTATAGCTTTTATATAGCGCTACTTTCATGCTTATAGCATGCTCAGAGCGCTTTTGGTCCAATCTCATATGTGAACCAGGTGGGGGGGGGGGGGGGTAGGGGGTATCTAGGCGCTCAGTAACACAACTCTGAGCGAGTCGGGTGTCGAACCTCGAGCACCCTTCTAGGTAGCCAAGCCAAGCCAAGTTCGACCACGCTTCCCACCAAATAGAATTGGAGGTACACGTCACTCTATATCTTCAAGTAATTTACCTTTACCTATCCCTTTGTTGGACTGTGGGGGCACAATGCAAGATTTTTCGACCGTCTTTCTCTATTCGTCTCAGTTAGAACATTTTTCAATGGCAGGCCCGTCCATTCTTTTATGTTGTCCTCCCATCGCTTTCTCTGCCTTTTCTTCTTTTCCCTGGTACTGTTCCCTGAAGAAATGTCTTTGCGAGCCTTGAAGACTTTTAGATTTTTAGCTTGCGTTTTTTTGACGATAGTTAGCAGGTCATCATGGGGGTCCAATTGATGGAGTAACCCTGTCTCTAATCTCTTGGTTTGTGATGCGGTCTTTGAATGTGATTCCTAGGATCCTTCTGTAGTATCACAATTCCATTGCAAGGATCCTCCTTTCTAGCTCTACAGTCAGCTTCCAAGACTCACAAGCAAATAAAAATGTGGCCATGACCAGGGAGGGCAACAGTCTGATTTTGGTGCCGAGAGCTATACCTTTATCTTTCCATATTATTTTAAGTTTTGAAAGTGCTGCGGTGGGCTGTGCAAGTAGATCAGGTTTAACGACAAATTCGAAATTATGTCCTTATCTTGACACTATTTGATTTTTTTTTTTGTTGAACATGTAAAATTTGAAAAGTTTTAAAGACCAAATGGTTTTAAATAGTGTAATTATTTCAAACGCTTCTAATAGTATATAATGTTTTAAAACCTATCTTATAAAATACAGACGTTAATTTAAAAAAGAAGATGATTACGTCCTACGCGTGTCCCTAGGTCCATCCAGCCATGCATGTTAATCAATGACTTAATCAATGCTAAGTCATTGTTTTTTTCTGGCTGACTCAGGCAACCCATAGGGAAGAAGGAGCATTTGTACGAATTTGTCCTGGCATATGGAACAAGGAATGCGCCTTCTAAAAGTACAAATATGTTAAGGAGCGCTAAGAGCGTATTTTCAAGAGCATATAATAGTGTCTATAATAATTATTTTAAACGACTCTAATTTTATTATTATAACTTTTATATAGCGCTACTTTCATGCTTATAGCATGCCCAGAGCGCTTTGGTCCAATCTCATATGTGAACCAGGTGGGGGGGGGGGTATCTAGGCGCTCAGTAAACCCAACTCTGCCCGAGTCGGGTGTCGAACCTCGAGCCCCCTTCTAGGTAGCCAAGACAAAGCCAAGTTCAAGCGCACTAAGCCTCTCGACCACGCTTCCCACATATATATATATATAATATTATACAATGTACATTGTTGCTTCTAATTGAGTTATTTTAAACGCCTCTAATAAAGTCTTTTCAAATGTCTCTAATAGTGTCCAATTATTTTAAACGCCTCCATATTAAACTAATCCTATTTCTACGCCTCTAGAAGTGTCTAATCATCTTTATAAACGCTACTAATAGATAATTTTCATACTCCTCTAATTAGTGTCTAATTATCTTAAAACGCCTCTAATAGAATCAACACATTCCATGTGGACAATGTATAGCTCGTGTATTCTCTCCCCTACTAAACTGGACATGTAGTGTTCGTGTATTCTCTCCCCTTCTAAACAGAGCATGTCGTGTATTCTCTCCCCTTCTAAACAAAGCATAAATTGCATGCCATGTTTCATAGTTGGTTAAACCTAGAAAAATTTTTCATTAAAGTTTCAGGGGTGAGACGGGGGGGGGGGGCGGCGTGGAGGCCTTTAGCTTTACAAGTCTATGGTGTGAAATTGGGAGGAAAAAAAAATAGAAAGAAGATTAACTCTTTGTATCCCCAGGCTTTTGCCTGGGTTATCTTCTCTTGACAAGCAGATATTGGAATGGGATGGAGTATGCTGAGAGAAGTTCTGAGACAAGGGGGAAGGGGGGGGGGGCAAAATCTCAAAGTACAAAAATGGTTTTTTTTTTTAATAAAATGCTGATCGAAGGACACTCTGAGACAAGGTCGTTTAGAGGTCAGAGCACACGTGACATAAGCGGTAACTACTATTGCGTATATGTCATTTCTGATGTTATATTGAGACTCAGTGGTGACCTAAAATTCCCGGAATTCAAAATCCCAGTCATCAACGAGATTCGAACCCAGGACCTTCAGGTTCGGAAGCCAAGCGCTTAACCATTCAGCCACCGCGCTCCTTCACATTAAAAAAAAAAGAGAAAATCAATAGCTCATTACGACTTTTATATGATTGTGACAATAATAAATAATCAAGTTGGTCAAGACCAAAATGAAGTCACAGATGATAACGACATAACGAGGTGACCAAAACATTACTAACATTTGTACATAATAAGAAGTGCGGGGTCTGTATGACAAGGTATTTTATAAATTAAATAAAATAAGGCTTGTCTTCGAGTCCAAAGGTTAGTGAGGAATGCAATATTTCCCATGGCTGCGCAGCCCCAACTGTGACCTACATATTTTGCCACGTTCAAGGCAAGCATTACCATAAGGTATTTTATGGGTAGATTTCAATGTCACTAATATGTCCTCTCATTTGGTTTGATTACTTCCTTGGGTTTCACTGCTGACGTGTCAAGCTGATAACAAATGCTAGAGATGTGTCAAGTGTCTTGCAATAGAGTGTCTATCATCATAAGCTGTCAGCGTGTCTAAGTGTCTAACAACAGAAATATCAATTGATTGCTAAACTTAGTGCACATTTGCGTTAAGTGAATTACTTCTGTTTATGGCTGTCAATAGATGAAGTCCTCTGTACCACACCACGTGTTTTCCTTCTTCCTTCTTCTATCTCTCTCTCTCTCTCTCTCTCTCTCTCTCTCTCTCTCTCACCCTTTCTCTTGATTAGGCTCTTGCTCTCACTCTACCTCTCTCCTATCACCTTTTCTCTCCCTCTCTCTCCCTCTCTTTCTCTCTCTGCATCTCTTCTCCTTCTTTCTCTCCCTCTTTCTATAACTCTCTCTCTCTCTCTCTAATATCTTCAGGGTTACACCGCCCTCTTTAGTTTAAAAGTAGTCCATTACCGTGCAGATAGCCAAGATCTCCTACTGAGTGTAACATGAAAAAATAAGTTCTATCCCCACGGAGCAGTGCAAATAAATCAAACCAGAACATAAAACTGAAATGCTTTTTGACCTTGGTTTAAACAATTTTAGAATATGCGTCCTATGTTTGGGACCCCGCCCTGTATATTTAAAATAATAGACGTGCAAAAGATGGTGGTTTCTTTATTTGACTTAAATTCCTAATCCATCATTCCGTAAGTTCGTATGTCATCAATGCTTGATTGCTAGTTTCTCTTGCACTTTGGCTGCATGGTATCTTCACTCTTATAAAATACAGACGTTACTTCAAAAAAAAAAAAAAGAAGATGATTACGTCCTACGCGTGTCTATAAGTCATGCATGTTAATCAATGACTCTTGCACTTTGGCTGCATGCACTGGCGGATCCAGAACTTTGGAGAGAGGGGGCGATTTTTGTCCAAACCCTAACCCTAACGCCCAGTAAACCCTAACCCTATGCATGAACGTGCGTACAGCACACACACAAACACACACACACACACACGCACGCACGCACGCACACGCACACCTAAATATATATATATATATATATATATATATATATATATATATATATATATGACAATAAAAAAGCAGCTTTTCTCAACCTTCGGCGAAAAACAAAACAACTGGGGCAGCACTCTTGCGGGGTTTGGGGCGAAGCCAAAATCGTTTTCTTGCATTTTTCACTGCAGAAACGCATTCTCCTAACAAGTGTAGCTCATTATTCATTAATGGAGTTCGGGGCGAAGCGTTTTCTTGCATTCTTCACTGCAGAAACGCATTCTCCTGACACGTATGGCTCATTATTCATCAATGGAGTTCGGGGCGAAGTCCCGACTCCAAAAGCGTTTTCTTGCATTCTTCATTGCAGAAACGCATTCTCCTGACATCTACAGCTCATTTTTCATCAATGGAGTTCGGGGCGAAGCCCCGACACCAAAAGCGTTTTCTTGCATTCTTCACTGCAGAAACGTATTCTCCTGACCTAAATCTAATTATTCATACTATTAAAAAAAATGACCTTTTGAATTTATAGGCCCCTAATACATTGCAAATAAAACCGATTTGTTCCTTGAAAAGATAAGATACCCCACATATTTAGATTTTGGCTTTGAGGATCGCCGCCGAAAAAAAAATTCGATAAATAGTATTCAAGAAAATTGAAGTATAAATTGTGTGTTATAATCCAAAATTTATTTAACTAGAAAAATATCAGATTGAGTAAAGGTTGGGAAAAGGCGACTATGATAACATTATTTGAGTTTAGAACTCATCTCAATCGTGACTCTTATACTGAAAAATTTCGTATAAATTCTAACTTTTCCAATGCAAAGTCTTTCTTAAAATAATTATGATAAATCATGCGAAATTATATAAACTCAATCTGGAAATGGGAGGGGCGATAGAGTGAAAACGATTAATCCTCGCTCCTTTAATAATTTCTGCTAAAGATTGCATTTGGCATTAAAGAATAGGGGTGGGGCGACTCGATATAAGAATTTAATTTATAGTATATATAAATTATATTAGTGACAGATTTTTTTTTAATTTTGTAATTTGTAATACAAAAAGAAAAAGTATTGATTTGTCCGATGGGGAAAAGGCGATTGCATGTATCGCCCCTTCCACCTGGTACAACCCTTTTTCATTTAAATTTACAAATGATACAATTTGAGATTAGAGTGTGGTACGACATAATATACAATGGTTCACATATCAATACGTAGTTTATGTTATATAGATATTCAACTAATTTTGCTCACAAACTATGATTCTTCACAAAAAAAGGACCGCCCCCCCCCCAGCACTCAGAGGGCTAGAGTGGGGAGGGCAGTACATGCAATCGCACGCCTCACCCCACCGAATCGGCCAAAATACCAGAAAGGGAGCGACATAATATAAAATTTATATATTAATTCAACTAATTTTGTTCACAAACTATGATTTCTCCATAAAAACGGACAGCCCCCCCCCCTCACTCAAAGGGTTTAGGTGGGAAGGGCAGTAGAGGTATTTGCCCCCCCCCCCCCCACCATTCGACAAACAGGGAACGACATAATATAAAAATCGGTTAAAATATCAATAACAAGTTTTCATAATAAAGATATTTAATTGATTCTGTAAGCAAGCTGTGATTTCTACAAATAAATTGGACCGCCCCCCCTACTCGAAATTGTATGGGGGGGGGGCGGGATAGATACCATCGGCCCACCAAATCGGCCAACATACTAGGAGGGGGGGGCGAAATAATCTAAAAATAGGTTGAAATATTAAAAAATTAGTATATATTTTTAACATAAGTAATAAATTCGTATACAAAATGTGTGAATTCTATAATAAAATTCGCCCCTACCGCCCTTCCCCTGGATCCGCCAGTGGCTGCATGGCATCTTCTTTCTTATCTTATAAAATACAGACGTTGCTTCAAAAAAAAAGATGATTACGTCCTAAGCGCGTCCATAAGTCATGCATGTTAATCAATGACATAAAATTAAATTCTGCCAAGTCTTTTTTTTTCCAGGCTGACTCAGGCAACCCATTCCATGCACTAGGGAAGAAAAAGTAATGGTACACATTTTTCTAATGAACAAGAAATCTGCCCTTAACAAGGGGATGTCCCTTTTTTATTTTGGATTATTTGAAGACAACTTTGAGAATTCTTACAGTGACAGGGAATGACCAGTTCACCTAACCGATTTTTATTTCAACTATAAAAATCAGTTTGTGACAAACTTTCTGATAAAATAATTGTATCCAGTTTGAAATGTTTGAACACTGATCTTCTTCGTTCTCCTTTAGAATAGAGTGCGATTGGTGTTCTTAGGTTTGAATATATTCCAGTTTTGTGCCAGTATTCTTAGTTTTCATGATTTACAATTCATGATCGGAAAGTCCAAAGTATCTTAAAGCTACAGTAGAGACGTGATGCTTGAGAGGTTAAAATAAAATACAGATTCTCTTTTTTTTTTTCTTTCATCTTTCTCCCCCTCTCTTCTCACATTTCTTATTTTCTTTTCTCTTCATTCTCTCTCTCTCTCTCTTTCTCTCTCTCTCTTTCTTTTTTTCTCTCTTCTCACGTTTCTTATTTTCCGTTCTCTTTCTCCTCCCACCACCTCTCTCTCTTTCTCTCTCTCTCTTTCTCTCTCTCTCTCTGTCCCGAGAGACCGCAATCTTTCTGTAAAGCTCAGTCGATAAGAAATCTGGCCCTTACAGCTAAATCAACAGCCGAAAGTGCTCTGCGGACCACTTGTTAAACGTAATTTATCGTCATAACCAGCAACTCATTTTAACACTGAACTCCTGGATCCCAGATCTTACGTCATCAGAAAAGAAAAAAAAAACAGTCTATCCTTGTCCAACTCTTCTTTAGCGACTTCCTATAAGAAACCGATGTCCAATTCTCCCTTTAACTCCTTCCCATTTCATACAAAGAAATGAATAAAGAACGCTGGCCGTCTGAAGAGCTAAATTTGAGCTCTTCTCCTGTTGCCGAAGTGGCGTCAGAGTCATTGAGAGAGGCGTCATTAGCTGCTCCACACCATTGTAGACAAGGTAAGACTCGAGTCGGTGACGACCGCCCGGAGGGCTTTTCATTATTTTCGTTCGGTGTCCTGGTTCCAGGAGGGTAAGGAGGAAAGAGGTCTGGTGTAAGAGAATGCTCATTTCGGGCCCTCTTTCTTTACATTTCCTGTTGTTTTTTTTTCATAGAGTAATCTCCTCTTTTTGCATTCATGTCTTCGTTTCTATTTCAACAATTATTGTCTATCTAAGATCGTGGTATTGGTTAGTTGATGTCGCGTTTTATTGATGCATTAGATCTATTTATTCCAAGTATATTGTTATTTATTTGAATTTTTTTATTCCAATTATATTATTACTTGCCGAATATGACCCGCGACATGCAGGCCTAAATTTGGTTATCACCGATCTAGTGGATTGGATTTAGATCTTTGTCAAACATGGCGAATGTTCCCTTTCTAATATAAATAATATGAAAACGGGTTTACCCGATTAGTTAAAAAGTTTCGTTCTTTAACAGAGATAAATTTGGTTGTTTTTTTTTGTTTGTTTGTTGTTGTTTTTTTGGGGGGGTGCTAGTTTTTAGGGTCCTCTCATTGTGGGAGGGACGTACACTACGGTCTTGGCCATGATGTAAGTAACATTTGTGCAAAGTTTTATCAAGATTGGATGAATACATAC
Organism: Biomphalaria sudanica; assembly: GCA_036873155.1. Lineage (NCBI taxonomy): Eukaryota > Metazoa > Mollusca > Gastropoda > Planorbidae > Biomphalaria > Biomphalaria sudanica. The sequence goes on along the minus strand of JAZGLO010002458.1, from coordinate 83,690 downwards.
ATCCTTACATAATCATTACATTCTACTTTTATATATTAGATTTATTATTATTATTTAGTCCAATTTTATTGCTATGTACTATAATTTCAACGTATTTGGACAGAAATATCTTTTTTTTTCTAATACTTTATTATGATTTCGCTTAAATAATATTGCATATTGTTTAAAGTGTTTATAACCATGTTTTAATCTATTGTCTGTAGGATTAGGTTTATGTCAAATTTTAATCATGTCAAAATTATATTAATTTCGAGTCAGTGACGAGAGAAAAGAATGAATAACTCATGTCATTTAAAGTTTTCTTTTTATTTCAGTAATTTTGATTAGTAAAGAAGTCTGTGTCCAGAATATTTCGCCTTTTTATATTTAAATGTCTGGATGTTAGCTTAACTGTTTGATCTGTATATATTTTCGTTCTCAATTTCTCTCTATCCCCCTCCCTCTCATTCTATTTCTCTCTCTCTCTCTTTTTCTCTCTCTCTCTCTGTCATCCCTTTATCTCCATCTATTTCTTTGTCTTTCTTCCTCTCTGTTGCTGGTTATTTCAATTTCTGAATCTTTTGAATTATTCTTGCTTTCTTTCTCCAGTTCTTTATTCTCCTTTTCCCTCCTCTCTCTCTCTCTCTCTCTCTCTCTCTCTCTCATTATATGAAGCGTGGGTCGAAAGGCTAAGTGCGCATGAACTTGGCTTGTCTTGGCTACCTAGAAGGGGGCTCGAGGTTCGACACCCGACTTGGGCAGAGTTGTGTTTACTGAGCGCCAAAAGGCAGCACGGAAAGCAAACTCCTAGATACCCCCCCCACTTGTCCCCCACTTATACCAAAGCGCTCTGAGCATGCTATAAGCATGAAAGTAGCGCTATATAAAAGCTATAATAATAATAATATGCTGGGTTTTTTTTAACTCCCTTGAGTTTTACAAAGCTTCTCTTTCGTCGTGATTGTATTTTCAGTCTCTTAAAATAGAAAACAAAAAAAAAGAGAGACAACTCCCTCCAGCCATTAGATAACGCTTCATGCTTAGAATTCATCACCAAGTAACTTCCCCTTCCCTGCCTTATGTCCAGCATCACCTTTGTAGCAATCTTGCCTTGTCCATTATCCATTTTAGTAGCAAGCTATATTCAGGCCTGCTCATTTGGGTCAGCCTTAAGCATTGTCAAACTAGGCAACAGATTCCTGGGGGCCTCACAAGGACTAAAAAAAATAATTTTTTTTAGAGAAAAAAAAAAGCGAAACTTGGATCAAATCTCAACTATAGCAAAATTCTATGACTGTCTACTAGCCTAGCTCTAAGTCACTACTAGCATTCAAGTTACGAGAATTACTCTATATGAATTTATTTTAGATATACGTGAAGGAAGGTCTTTTTTATTTTTCTATTTCATGTCAGGCCACCAAATTCACTTAGTCTAAGGCAGTGGTTCTCAACCTTCTAGGCTCGGCGACCTCTTTTTACAACCCCCCACTCTGCCGCGACCCCCCCCCCCTTCCGTATACACACACAGCAATAGAAGAATGGACAGAAATATTTCATTTTTCGATGGTCTTAGGCGACCCCGGGCAAATCGTCAACCGACCCCCAAAGGGGTCGCGACCCACAGGTTGAGAACCCCTGGTCTAAGGCCTTCAATTACCTAAGGCCGGCCCTGCTGCCCATTTAGAAATCCTGATATTTTTAATAATTTGATTTTAATATGCATCCATATACATTTAAGTCTAGAAATCATAGATGTAGATTTAATCTAGAGATACATAGATCTATAATTGAAAAAAAAAAAAGCTCTAGTGAAATTCCTCAACTCAGTAAGCTACATCTCTACAGTCCTGGGCACCTACATTTAATCTTATATCAATATTAAGCCTTGTCTTACAGACTAATCTTAATCTGTTAAAATATTTGGTATCTGTTGAAATGACTGACTACCAAAGTACTCCGGCGGAGGTTGTTTTTGTTTTTCTGCCGTTCAACAGCTCATGTTATTTAACTATATGATTATTCATTATATTTTCGTATATTGCGGGCGTAGTAACCAGCCCTGACAACTGCAATGTCTTTGTTTTAACCAATAATTACTTTTAAAAACAAATAGACAAACAAGCTGCCAGTCTAATATGTCTTAGGACTAGATCATGAGAATGTTTTGTGTAGCGCGTTTTAAAATATTTATAGACTTATATAAAATATATACCTCATGTCAGAGAAACCAAAGCCCAATGAGTTTAGGAATGGTAATAGGGTGACTAGTAAAAAAAATACTGTGAGGGGACTAAAGCTGAACTGGTTTGGTACAGAAGCTCCTTCTACCCTATTGCTATTAGAGCATGGAATGGGTTGCCTGAGTCAGCAAAGAAAACCAGTGACTTGGCAGAATTTAAGCCACTGTTTAACATGCATGACTAGATTGACCTGGGAACACGCGTAGGACATAATCATCTTCTTTTTGAAGTAACGTCTGTATTTTATAAGATAAGATATGACATCCTTCAAGGTACAGTGGAGGGAGCACGAAGAAAGGGTCAGCTGAAGAAAAGCTGGCTGGACAATGTAGAAGAATGGACCGGCCTCTCTCTCTCTTGATATCCTACTAAAAACAGCTGCTGACTAGCAAAATGGAGGGATTTGGTTTAGGGAACTGTCATAGCACCCCTACGACTAATGTCAAGGGATAGAGGAGGATGATGACAAATAGGATGTAGATCTAGACTATTCTAGACCTTATGTCAGAGAAACAGAAGCCCATTGAATTTGGGAGAGATAATATGGTGTAGGTTCCGCGTAGACACTACCAATGTTTTTGAATCCGAACCAGCAATAACAGCTATTAAAAATTAATGCCGCTGGCAGTACAGTAGCTGGCAGTCTCGTATCGAATGACACACAATTAATGTGTGTATAGTGGTCAGCGAATCAAATATTTAGTTTCCATATGTTTGTTTCCATTGGGTGTCATCAGAGAGTCTATTCACACAACTGTTGGAAGAAAGAGAAAGAGAGAGACTGGGAGGAAGAGAGAGAGAGAGAGAAACAGAGAGAAAGAGAGTTTAATGGCGTGCACTAATAACGCAATATGGCTTAAACTGCAAAGCCCTCAGCCCCTGGATGACAAAAGTGGTCAACATCGAACCACGATGGACGAACTATATATATATATATAGTAAGAGCTTTTAGATCCATTTGTTTGGACCAATAAACTTATCTATCTTATCTTATAATTTATAAGCCAGGTCTGCTAGATGAGCTCATTCTTGACACCACATTCCTACATCCTAGGCACCGTAAAGCACTGAAATATTAACCTACTGGTATTTATAGCAATATTAGGACTGAAACCGTACTCCGATCATCGTCCGAGAATCACTGTAAGATGACCAGTGGTTATTCAGAACTCTAGGGCAGTTTAAAAATATGATTTCCATATTCATTGACAACACTGCTATTAGCATTAAAGGGCAGCCACAAGAGAAGGCCTGTGTCATTAGAAGAATGCAGTGAGAAGGGGCTTGGCATACATCTTCCTAACGACCTAATGAACGACTAGTTATCTCCCATGTGCATTGGGGAACTGACACTGATTTCACGATGGAAATGAAACAGAAGAGTTACTTCACGACAAAAAACAGATTTCCTCCAATTTTTGAATGGCAGCATTGATAGAGTTAATCGATGCATATTAAAACTATTTTGGTATTAAACTGTGCAACCGTAACAATAAAATATAGAGAATAAACATAGATGTTCATGATTATGTTAATTCATCTTCACCTCAAACAAATCTGTAAAACTTCAAATGAAGAGCAATTAGAAATGAATCAAAACACATATCCATATCCCCAAACATCGCAATGGTAATGTAGTTCTAAAATACGTTAAAAATCAATTCATAGTGACATGCATTTAAATATCCGAATTGTGATGAAAACTACAAGAAGAAGCAAGTATCAACACAATATCTCCTGTATTTTGCTTGTAGTTAAAGAATCGATGTTTAGATAACTCTGTGTGACTGTTTTAATGTCTGGGCTTTTTGTCATCCTACCACAACAATCAACCATTGTTTTGTGAAGCAAGTGACCATAAACACCACCTTTAACCGAGCTGCCATCTGCCGAACACCACAACCGATAAAGTCCAGTAGGGAATCGGCGCCGATGCCCTTTATCCAAAGAACAGGCTGGAACGGGAGCTCCTCATCCCCAGTCCTGTCTGAGAGTTCCCAGCAGTACGGCCATTGGCAGACCCGAGGACCGGACCGCGTACACAGGGGCAGCCGGAGCGTTAACCATGGGGAATAACCTCATATTCCTATACCGTACCGCCACGTTCCGTGCTCCTATTTCTCTTAAGGGTAGGGGAAACACTTAGAGACTATATTTCTTCTTTGCGCTTCAAATTTAATTAATATTATACACGAATGTTATGTATGAGTACCATAACAAAAATCTTTTTTTAAAAAGTTTGAAAATTGTATTGCTATGGCAATGGCGGCTATTTTGGTGTATACCAGAAGTCTCCAATCTCCAAGATATTTCGGTGTGCTGGGCAGGATAACTGCTGCAAAAAGGAATAGGCGATATTTGGACTTTACATTGGACAAGTTTTATGAACTTCTCTGTCTACCAGAAGCTAAAGAACACTGTCTGTAAAGTGTCAGCATAGCCTCTAACCTTCTCAGAGTCGCACGATATCCCAACGGATATTTTAAAAGTTAACCAAGAAATCTAAAAAAAAAAAAACACACAAAAACTCAGGTTCTAGTTATGTGCGTATTCAACGTTAAAATTAGAACTGCACTTCATATTGTGCTCTCGGTGACCTTTGAACCACAATCAGACTGATTTTTTTTTTACAATCATCTTTTAAATAATTGTAACTTTTATGAATAAGGAATTCAATCTTCAGAGATTCTTTTGCGCAATCAGCTGAATTTACATTTTCTTCTTTTATGCCATTTTCTAATGATGAATGTCAAGGTCATTTCTTGAGTCACGTGCTGGATGTGATCTGAAGCTTCCCCCAAAAAAAAATGTATTCCCAAGTCGCCCCTTCTCTTGAACTATACAAACACTATTCCCGCTTTAAGTGTTTTGACACGCGGCCTCTACTCCCTGGAGACTTGAAATGTCAAACTTTGGTTTGAGTTTTGGAGATCGCATTAATAAAAGGTGTTCCTTCAAAGACATAGCAACAATAACAACATGTGAGGGGGAAGGGAAGGAACTCTTCTTTTTTTTCGGACACATGTTCTGCCTACATTCATTGGCCAGTTTTTAGGGCGAGCCAGTTGACCTTCTTGGACAGGGCGTCCATTCAAAAGAAAACGCCCCCGCGATCTTTTCTTTTACGTATAGAAGTGTGCACTTCGTAAAATCGATCCCATGCTTTAAACAAGAAAAAATAGTGATATTTTTATGGTTGTGATAAAGATGATTATGATACTGATTGATACTTGACAAATGCTAAGTATCTTGTCATTTTTGTTCGATCATAGCTGAATATATGAATCTTTACAGCGAATTCATTGTTATATTTTGTATTTTCAACGACGGTTTTCAAAAACGTCTGTAGATAAAAAAAAATAAAAATAAATTATAGCTCTTATGTAGCGCTATTTTTATGCTTATAGCATGCTCAAAGCGCTATGGTCCAATCCCATTTGTGAACTAGGGTGTGGGGGGGGGGGGGAGATCCGTGCTGCCTTGGGCGCTCAGTAAACACAACTCAGCGCGGCTGTCGAACCAGCCCCCTTCATAGGTAGCCAAGACAAGCCAAGCTCAAGCGTACTTAGCATCTCGACCACGCTTTTAATAAATATCAAATAAATATTAAATATATCTATCTTATCTTATCTTATATAATACAGACGTTACTTCAAAAAAGAAGATGATTACGTCCTACGCGTCATGCATTTAGTCATGCATATTAACCAATGACTTAAATTCTGCCAAGTCACTGGTTTTTCTGGCTAGCTCAGGCAACCCATTCCATGCTCTAATAGCACTAGGAAGAAGGAGTATTTGTACAAATTTGTCCTAGCATATGGGACGAGGAATGTGCCTTTATTTTTGTGTCTTTCAGAGTATTTTATTAAATTTTGTTTTTCTATTTGAAGATTATGGTTCAGTGTTTTATGTATAATTGCTACTTTACTTTTGAGTCTTCTGTCCTGAAGGCTTTCTAAATTTAGTGATTTTACTAATGGTGTTACCCTAGTCAAATGTGAATATTCGTTTGTTATGAATCTCACTGCTCTATTTTGTGTTTGTTCCAGTTTCTTAATGTTTTCTTGAGTTGAGGGGTCCCACACGGTGGATGCATATTCTATTATTGGCCTAACCAAGGTTAAATAACATTTTAGTTTTATGTTCTTATTTGATTTATAGAAATTTCTTTAATAAACCCTAATGCTTTGTTGGATTTTTTATAGTTTCATCATATGTGGATTCCATGACAGTTTTTCATTTATTATAACACCTAGGTATTTTGAGTTTTTAGTCTGTGTTACTGGTTTGCCATGAATAAGATAAGTGGAATTAATTTGTTTAGTTTTTTGTTACTCTTAACAACTGACATTTTTCTGGGTGGAAAGACATGCTCCAATTTGATTCCCATTTCTGTAATTCATCTAATTCTCTTTGTAAAATATCTGTGTCTTGTTTTGTTTTTATTGTTCTATATATTATGCAATCGTCTGCAAATAATCTGACTTTTGTTCCTGAACTAATGCAATTTAATCTTATAAATTACTGAAGTTCGTTGGAAAGAGAAGATAATTACGTACTAAGCGTACTTATCCATGTCTATCTAGTCGTGCCTGTTAATTATAGACTTTTAACTTTGCTAAGCCATAGGTTTTTCTGGCTGATTCAGGCGACCCGCTCCATGCTCTAATGACACTAATGGAGAATGGGCATTTGTACGACCATGTCCTATGGTAGAGTCTATATCTTTGTGTCTTTCTGGGTATTTTATTAGATTGCTTTTATGTATTTGAAGATTGAGGTTCAGTGTTTTGTGTATAATTGCTACTTTACTTTGAAGTCTTCTATCCTGAAGGATTTCTAAATTTAGTGATTTTACTAATGGTTTTACACTAGTCAAATGTGAATATTCTTCTGTTATACACTGGAAGACTCTATCTTATAGAAAGCTCTATTTCAAAAATATTATTTTATCCTATTTTGGGATAACTCTTTTTTATATTTTTATTTTTCCTTCAAGAAAATTTATTTTAAAAAAATTAAGACATTCGGAATAGAGCTTTGCGAGCAGACCGGAGGACACACATGAGCGTGTTTAGAGATAGCCAATCTGCGCTGAGGGTGACGAGCCGTGGATTATTATTGGTGTTAGTGACACGAGCAGGCCGAGGAAATGGCTGCCAAGTCTGGCATGTCTTAATTGTATGTGAGCAATTTGTTTGTTTTGTTTCTTTTTTTACTTTCGTCCTGAGTATCAATTTTTTAAGGCTACAAATGTTTGTCTGCATCAGCGTGTTCTAAACTACGATCAGCGGGCCAAACCTGTCCCTTGAGACGACGTTTTCCTAAAAAAAATATAAAGATACTTATTTCCTAAACGTTTCTGATATCGTGTAACCAGAGGCGTAGCTAAAGTGGGGGGAGAATTTGAAAATCCTTCCGGGCCCCCACTTAAGGGGGGCCCCTAATAAGTGTTTTTTTTTTTTACATTTAATATTAAATCTTACGCAAAATGCAGTCTCCCCCACCCCCTACCACCCGGACCTACAAATAATGGCAAATTCCTAGCTACGCCACTGCGTGTTCCTCTCGGCATTTATTCGCGATTCAAACAGAAATGTAGAAAGAGACAAAGAAACCAGATCCCACGAGAGGCTTGGGTCAGCACTGGCGATGATGACCTGTTCAAAGAATCCTCCGCTGGACACTTGGGCTAATAACAGAGACAAATGCCTGGAAAAGATGAGGGTTAAATGACATGACGCAGATCTCCACCATTTCGTAGGTTTCCCACGTTGTAAACAATGCTTGCTATAAAAGGTGACACGTTGACATTGTTTCTAAGACCTTCAACTGCTTTTTTTTGGGGGGGTTCAAACTTTACATTTTTTTTATTTCAAGCTTACACAAAGTGAAGACATTGCACAAACATTATTATATACCTTTTAAGAATGTAGAGTTCACCACTACTTGCCTATTCTGTTCACCACTACTTGCCTATTTTGTTCACCACTACTTTCCTATTCTGTTCACCACTACTTTCCTATTCTGTTCACCACTACTTTCCTATTCTGTTCACCACTACTTTCCTATTCTGTTCACCACTACTTTCCTATTTTGTTCACCGTTACTTTCTTATTCTGTTCACCACTACTTGCCTATTCTATTCACCACTACTTTCATATTTTGTTCACCGTTACTTTCTTATTCTGTTCACCGTTACTTTCCTATTTTGTTCACCGTTACTTTCCTATTCTGTTCACCACTACTTTCCTATTCTGTTCACCACTACTTTCCTATTCTGTTCACCACTACTTTCCTATTCTGTTCACCATTACTTTCCTATTCTGTTCACCACTACTTTCCTATTCTGTTCACCACTACTTTCCTATTCTGTTCACCACTACTTTCCTATTCTGTTCATCACTACTTTCCTGTTTTGTTCACCATCAATTTCCTATTTTGTACACCACTACTTGCCTATTCTGTTCACCACTACTTTCCTATTCTGTTCACCATTACTTTCCTATTTTGTTTACCGTTACTTTCCTATTCTGTTCACCACTACTTTTCTATTCTGTTCACCACTACTTTCCTATTCTGTTCACCATTACTTTCCTATTCTGTTCACCACTACTTTCCTATTCTGTTCACCACTACTTTCCTATTCTGTTCACCACTACTTTCCTATTCTGTTCACCACTACTTTCCTATTCTGTTCACCACTACTTTACTATTCTGTTCACCACTACTTTCCTATTCTGTTCACCACTACTTTCCTATTCTGTTCACCATTACTTTCCTATTTTGTTCACCGTTACTTTCCTATTCTGTTCACCACTACTTTCCTATTCTGTTCACCACTACTTTCCTATTCTGTTCACCACTACTTTCCTATTCTGTTCACCACTACTTTCCTATTCTGTTCACCACTACTTTCCTATTCTGTTCACCATTACTTTCCTATTCTGTTCACCACTACTTTCTTATTCTGTTCACCACTACTTTCCTGTTTTGTTCACCATTAATCTTCTATTTTGTACACCACTACTTGCCTATTCTGTTCACCTCTACTTGCCTATTTTGTTCGCCACTACTGCATACCAAAAAGTTTTTGTGTATTTGCCACCATGTTATGAATTCCTCCACTATTGGAACTAAAATATACAAATGCAAAGAGCCGAGTGTCATCATTACTTGTCAGATAGTGTTGATTTCTATAATAGGCTTACTAATAGACAGTTTATTTTATATATTAGATATAAACGTGAAAAGCAGTAACTGTGATTATAATGTCGTTGGTTATTGGCTATTGTGAAAGACGGAATGTTGTATGAAGATGTTTTATGACGACATTGTACGAGGATGCTGTATGATGATGTTGTATAGGATAGTTATTATAATAGGTTGCTGTACGATGATGTTCTATAATGATGGTAAATTATAATGTTTTATGAAGATGGTATATACTGATGTATGATGTTTATGATGATGTTGTATGATCTTGTATGATGTTCTTTTTTGCTGATGTTATATGATGATGTTCTATGATGATCTTATATGATAATGTTTTATGATGATAGTATATGCTGATGTATGATGTTGTATGGTGTTGTTGTATGTTGATGTTGTATGATGATTTTGTATGTTGGTTTTGTATGATAATGTTTTATGATGATGTTATATACTGATGTATGATGTTGTATGATGATGTTGTATGGAAGTGTTTGAGGCAAGGTTTCGATGTTGAATGATGATGTTGAATGATGATGTTGAATGATGATGTTGTATGATGATGTTGTACGATGATGTTATATGATGATGTTGTACGATGATCTAGCATGATGAAGTTATATGATGATGTTTTATGATGTTGTAGAATGATAAAGTTCTATGATGATTTTGTAAGATGATGTTATATGATGATGTTGTATGATGTCGTTGCATAATGAAGGTGTTAGAGGCAGGCTTCTGTCTAACGATGTTATGTAGAACATATCGAGACAGGTGTGTTTATTCCTATCCATGTCTTGTATGTCCGTGTACGACAAGGTGCATGTCACTTTACCCTGTCACTGACGCTGTGCCAAACGTTCGCGTGCCGACGAGGAGATTGCTCCGCCTTATGTGGGATAATAGTGTTAATGTCGCAATACAGTACTGACATGTCGTAATACTGACATGACAACTGACATGCCAGTTCACAGTGTACGAATGGACGAATTAGAGAGATAAAAAGATGTAGAGCTTTGATGGAATGTGTGAGCGAATCTCTCAGAGGAACTTGAGTGGGAACATGTGCGTAAATCAGGGAATGTGAGAGTGGATCTATAGGGGAACCGGAGCGGGAACATGTGCGTGGATCAATAAGACACAACCCTTAGCATTGGATAAACAGATCATGGATAGCGAATGCTTTATGATCTTTCTAACGACAATGCCCGTCATTAGAGAGGCTCATAAAATGCCAAGGCAATACTGCTAGAACAGTGTTTCTCAAACCTTTTTTTTTCTTTACGGAACACTTCACTCATTCTGAGTATTTAGAGGAACACTTGTTATTTTTTTTAGAGAGATTAATTCACGTGGTGGCCTACTGGTTAATCAGTTACAATGAACGGGTCTCAAACAAGGAAATCCTATGCCGAACTGGGAGTCGAACACTTAGTGAGGTTATGACAGAGCGTCGCATGAGGTTTGCGGGACATGTTCTACGACAAAATAAATTACGCACACCAAGAGTTGCGATAACATGGAAGCCAATACGAGGAAAGCGCAAACAGGGACGTTCTCGTATTACTTGGCGACACACCTTCATGGAGGACCTCAGAACATTGGACACTAGGTGGGAGGAGGCTTCAGACATTGCCAATGACAGATCTTTATGGAGACAGCTTGCCGCCCAATGCGCCAATGCTACTGGTTAATTATTCCAGTAGTTCGTGGAAGACCTATTTCAGGCTTCGCGGAACGCTAAGGTTCACACTGTGCTAGAACAGTAGTTGGTAATCACAATGCCCAATGATGGTGGCTACATCAGAAGCAAACACTACTGAAGTTACGTATCTGTGTGATTAGGTCAGAGAGGCCCAGTTTGTAAAATGTTAACTATATCTTTAGCTTTCATGGATTTTTGTTTTTTTTGTAGAACTAAAAATTGATAGGTTGAAAAAAAAAAGAGAGGGGGTGGGGTGAGATTCTGAGTATTAGGATTCCTATAAATAACTAACACTTTCACAAGAAATGGCGTCCGGTCCATTTCCGTTTCCAGGCTTGTTAAAGGGCAATAACTTCGGCTGTTAGTTGTTTCTTTCCCTTTTCAAACTTAAATCAACAATTGAAACAAAGCTTAAAGGAATGGAAAAAAAAAAACTTGGACTTCACAAAGAAATATTACTCGAGTTTGTAATCTCTAGTTCACAGACACAAGAGATTTAAAAACAGAAAGATAATAAATGTTTACATGAGATGAAAAAAAAGAGTTATAATATCTGTAATGTCATGTCAAGTTAATGATGAGACACAGACATTTGTTGTATTATAAATATGAAAAAGATTTTCCTACAATAAATACTTATGTGGCATTTCTTAAAAGCAAACGTTTCCTAGGTAACCAGAGTCGTCGCGAGAAGGGGGCAAGGAGGGGGGGCACGATGCCCAAGGCGCCACTTTCAGGGGGGGCCGCCACACGCAAAGAGGCGCCCAAAAAAAAATAAAAATTATTGTAGACATTTTAGTTAGGTAATACATTTTTAGGTTATTTGTATTATATCCTTTTTTATATTTATAAGCCTATATTTCCATGTGATGTTCATGGAAAATGGAGAGGGGGGGGCACCAATAAAATTTCTTGCCCCAGGCGCACTTTTGTTCACTACGCCTCTGTAAGTAGTTTTTGATTTAATAAATATGTGTAAACCATTTTATTTTTAAATGGATTTAGAATAGCCCAGCGTTCATGCTTACATCATTATTCATTTCATATGTTAATCAAATTAACATTCAAATTTGTTTTTCTTAGAGCATTTTTACATAGACCTACATTCGTTCGCCAATGTTTTCATAAAAAATTGAATTCAGGTCAATTATCTATTTTTAGCTCCATTCATAATATTTTATTTATTCATGAATTCATGCATTCGCTTTACTTATAACATCATTATTTACTTTAATTGTTTCTAATGCACTATATCAGTGACTATATCAGCAATACGCAAGTTAAGACGCAGCGTGTAATATCTGTCTAGTAAATATATATATGTAAGAAAAATAATTACGAAATAATTGGGGCCACCAATGAGGAACTTTTCATTCAACAAAGTTGGAATCTTACGAAAGTCAATATTTTATGGCAAGTATTGTAAGGCAAAAATAAATGCAATGACGTCATCAATTCATCCTCCCTTTCAAAACTGTAAAGATTTGTACCGACCGAATCTAACCTACGTAGGCATGGCTGAGTTGATTTTATCCATTGCTTATACACGTTTGTTTTGACTAGGGAGAGACAATGTTGTCCAAGACAATCGTGAGGAATCGATCTGCGAAAGTCAACAGAGAGAGTTTCTTCCCTTTCTTTGGGGAATATTCAGTTCGAATAATTTTGTAGCTCAGAGCTTTCTCGAATAATAGATAAAAAGGTCATATAGATATTTAGTTAGACGTCCAACACGCACTGACTCGAGAAGTGAATTCTAAACGTCATGTACAGGAAACTAATTTATATCTTTGTTGCAGATAGAAGGCTACTATCTAACACAAATACAAGGGCAATATAGATTGGTTGCCTGTGACGTCATGGTATAATTCATTCGTGTAGATGCATTTAGACGAACTGTAAACTAGCTAAAGAAATATATGGATTTCACTAGTCCTATGTCAATGCTTTTAAGCCTCATGGTGGTGCTCGGGTGAAAACGGTGGTTAGAGTTAGAGGCAGGGTCGGCCTTAGACATAAGCAAACTAGCAAGCTGCCCAAAGTCTGGTGCATCAAAGCGCAAAGGAAAAGCGGGGAATGCAAAGAAGAGCTTTGATAAATTTCTTTATTTTTCAGCATTGTTTGTAACCAAAGAAATAAAATTGTGTTTTATTTTATTTCTATGGTGTTTATTTATTTTCTATTTTATTTGGGGCCACCTAATTCTCGTCGCCTAGGGATTCCTTTTACCTAAAGCCGGTCGCGTTAGAGGAGATGATAAGGCCGATAGAAAAGCAAAACAGAGAAACCCTATGTGGTGCCCAACGACCAAGCATCTTAGGATAGGTGCCATCGGCAATAGAAATGTAAAAAAAAAAATTTATATCTGCTTGGATATTTCCCAGACAGAAAAGTTGTTCAGACAGGCAGCTGGCGAAGAGCTTCTGTGGGTCTGGAGTCCCAAGAGCTTTCAACTCAACTGCAAATTGCAACAGAAGGATCGAACTGTATTCGTCTTCACTCGTCATCGAATAGCGAAAGAAACCGAGACCAATCGTTACTGAAGGCCTCAACAACGACCTGCAACGTCACAGCCTGTGGGCAACTTGGACGAGGCAATTCGTTTTAGAAGGCCTAAACACTGACCTGCAACGTCACAACTTGTGTGCAGTTTAGACCAATAGCGCGTTGCCAAGTCGTACAGACTCGTGACGTGGCATGAGCTACTGGTCTAAACTGCCCACTGAACATGACGTTGCAGGAAAGAGTTGAGGCCTTCTATAACGGTTTCGATGAACCACGTAAGAATAATCGTGTGACGTCATGGCTTTAAAATTTCCCATCCGCTGACTGCACAAGTTATCTCTGGGTTTGTAAACATTATAAAAGTGGTACGAAGCGATACGAAAAAGGTCGAAAGTTTCATTTGAAGTCAAGTTATATTCTAGGATAGCACGTCACCGCTCGAATACAGCATGGACACATCAATTAGTAGCACACACACACACAAAACTGCACTGTACGTCTAAGGACGTGTTTGTACCTGCAAGTCAGGGCCGCCCTTAGGCACAGCAAACTAGGCAGGCCGCCTAGGGCATCTAATGTGTGGGGGCATCGAACAGAACCCCCCAAAAAATTGAGAAAAAACGGCCAAACTTAAATCCAACGTCAAACATAGCGAATCTCTAATATGGCTCAATGTCTACCAACCCATAAATAAGTCTCCATTTAGACTTAACGGGTTTTGTGTTTTTTTTAATTATTAATGTTTTCATTTACTTGTTGGAAAACTTTTATGGCTTCCTTTTGGTCAAAATTTTGAAACCTTATTCTGAGCCTGTTATATCAAAAATGCATGCGAAAAGTGTAATTTTATGTTTCGGTGTTGATCTTTTGATCTTATTTGTGACCACCAAGTTCACTTGGTCTAGGGCAGGGGTTCTCAACCTGTGGGTCGCGACCCCCTTGCCAGGGGTCGCCGAAAAGTATCCAAAAATAGGGATTGTTATTGTCTATTCTTCTGTTGCTGTATGTGTGTGTTCGTGGGGCTGAGTGGGGGATTGTAAAAAGGGGTCATCGAGCTTAAAAGGTTGAGAACCGCTGGTCTAGGGCCTCCAGCTACTTAAGACTGGCCCTTTGAGAGTCCGGTCTACGAGGATGTCATTATGTCTTCTCTAACCCAGACTCACCTAAATATCCCCAACCGTCGATAAGTACTTAATTTAAGTTTCGAGAAAGATCCCTCGTTTTAAAAACCAAGGTTTGGAACCCAGATATTTGTCTCAGTTGACAAGGGCTGACAACTTGTCCACCTGGTGAGTTATAGAATTGGCATTTACAAATTAACAGACGAGAGGATAGTGAAAGCCACAGTACAACAAAGCAACTTACCGATAATAGTCCGATGTTTTGCTAATGTTGGTAATACTGGTGTCGCGGCTGTAGCTGATGTCCCGGCTGTAGCTAGTGTCCCGGCTGTAACCGCTGCCGCAGCAGTCTTCATCCCCGCTGGTATTGTTTAGATCCTCGTGCCCTAGTCTGAGCCCGGAACATGAGCAAGCGGAAGGCAGCCTGTATTGTTCCGTATCACTATCTGGGCTGCTTACTTTTAACGAATGCATTGTCGTCTGCTGCTCTTCTTCTTTTTTTTTTCCTGTCCGTAGAGTTGGCTCCAAATATCTCCAGATGGATAGACAGATAAGAGAAACAGCCCTTCTGTGATGGATAATTTGACCCAAGATCCTTAGAGAATTCTGGATGGTGTCCTAGTTGACAAGCCTTGGGAAGGTGTTATTCAATTTTCTTCCCATAGAAAAAAAAATTTCCTAGGGTTAAATTTTTCACAAAATTGGAACATATTCGAATGTGGAGCGGGAAAGGGGAGACAAGTAGTCTCAGATTGACATAGAACCAATGCAATCAAGGGCAGCTAATCCAAAGTCTGATCATCTGGGAGGTAGAAAAAAATAAGGAGTATCGAAAGCCTCAGACAGATCGGGAGCTGGGGACAGGCGCCTCTTTTTTTTTTTCAGAGCCTCAAATCACATTGCTCGGTAACCAACACAATTGTCCACGAGAAGGAGGTACAGGGCGCCGAGGAGAGAGGCGGATGGACAGGGTGATTGTTCTCCACGTAATTTAATTCTTTGCTCGCTTCTATCTAATGTTGAAGGAGACAGTTGAGGGCGGGGGAGGGGTGGGGGTACATGGAAAGAAGGGAGCAGTCGACAACTTAAAAAAGGGGTCGGTTATTTCACTGTAGAGGGCGCCTATTCACTTCTGAGGGACACGACCCAGCTAACCCTGTTCGCTAAATTGACTTCCTCTTTATAGAAGCTTAGACTAGGTCAAATCTTTGTGACATCCTGAACAGGTCTAGAGCACTGTTGTTTTGAAAAGTACAGTTTACCGAATGAAATCAAGGCAGTAGTGCTTATAAATATCGGATCAAGTGATGACCATAAGGACTTTTTATGACGTCATTGCAATAAGCTAAATAATCTCGAGCAAAAACAGCTAAATCTTGCAGTGTTAAGTTGTATATATTCTCTTTGGATTAAAGGATTTTACTAGAGACCACTGTAGAACTAAGTCTTACATTACCATTCATCATAGAAATTATTTTATCTGTATATCTGTGAATGTGTTAATCAGATTAGAGAACATGTACAACGGCTTTGTCTGCGTTAATTCTGACGAAATATGTAGGTCATAGTTAGGTCTGCTTAAAACTGAACTCTGCTTTGAGTTTCAGACATGGAGACAAGCCCTTGTTATTACGTGTACAATAGTTACTCGACTGTTTCTTCGACTTCCTTCACAGCGAAACAAAAAATGTGTCAGACTTGGTTTTTCAGTTGTTATTAATCCTACAGTCTGCAGCGTGAAGTCGGTAAGATCACCACTTTGAACTAAAATGTTTGGTCCAGATGAAATTATACGCCAGAAACCAGAACAATAAATAATTCATGGATCTTGTCGAAGGAGAGATAACCCACGACATCGTCTCATGTTGAATGCAGTGTCTCATTGAATGACAGTCTGAAACACAGAAGAGAACACACACAAAAACTTGAAATAACATAAAAATAACAGAAATATCAGAACATCTATTAATTTCGATGGAGAATTGAAAAAAAGCATTGCTCTTTTAAAAATAAAAAAAATTTCTATAATGAATTTGTAATGGTTCTATTTTCATAACCTACATTAAGGCAAAGTCGAGTGAATGTAAACATTAGTTGTTCAATAGGCTGCTTAACATTGATAGTCTAATGGAGTATAACATTGTTATCCCAATAGAAATATTCATCAATTATTCCTTGATGGAAGATTTTATAATTCCAAATCATTTAAAATTAATATTTTTCTTTCTGTGTGTGATTGTTTAGAATCGGTGTCTTCTTAATTTGGAAATTCGATTCTTGTAAAAATACAAATAATGTATACATCGTTATAAAAATTGCATGAATTAACTATCTAATACTAGGAAGTAAAAGAAAAATGTGTACGAAATTTCTTCCTGATCAGTACAACAGTCTAAGAGATCTCTTGATCAATAAACGAGTGGTATTTTGATAAATATATAGAAGATTGCTTAATCACCGATCAAAGGAATCAAAGGAAATTTATCTACTGCCATTTTGTATTCAAGCACTAACGGAACTAACAGAGCTATCGGGAGTTGTCTATTCTGAAAGGCACAAAGATATAGGCACATTCCTCGTCCCATATGCTAGGACAAATTTGTACAAATACTCCTTCTTCCCTAGTGCTATTAGAGCATGGAATGGGTTGCCTGAGCTAGCCAGGAAAACCAGTGACTTGGCAGAATTTACATATATATACATGAATATACATGACTAAATGCATGACGCGTATGACGTAATCATCTTCTTTTTTGAAGTAACGTCTGTATTTCATAAGATAAGATAAGGTATAAAAAAAAAGTCAATAAATGCAATACAACCGACGGGAAAACGTGCTATCGAGCTATTGGTCTCCACCGCCCACATTTTTCGGCGTCGCAAGTCAGTGTTCAGGCCTTCTAAAACGATTGGTCTTGGTTCTATCATATCTTACAACTTCCACAATGATCTAAGGAATATTCATGCCAAGTCTTACCAAAATTGGAAAAACTCTTGATTTTTATAACCAGTGACAGTATACGCAAGTTCGGCGACGACCAGTGTCGTAAATATTACGCACGCAAGTCACGGCGAAAGTGATCAACTGGAGTGGTCAAGAAGGTTCGAGGCCAGTAGAGACACTATATAAGAGCGAGTGTGTCAGAATCACTTCACTTGACGCTACCTCGCAATGTGACCAGTACGAGGCGAGAACCAGCACGGTGTGTGAAGTCAGTGCGGAGCAAAGACAATGTTTT
Organism: Biomphalaria sudanica; assembly: GCA_036873155.1. Lineage (NCBI taxonomy): Eukaryota > Metazoa > Mollusca > Gastropoda > Planorbidae > Biomphalaria > Biomphalaria sudanica. Next base: position 65,686 of record JAZGLO010002458.1, on the reverse strand, counting down.
TGTAAAGACAGTGTAATATTGTTGCCAACTGTACAGTGTTGTAATGTATTTGAAATTAAATTGCTGCTTTGGAGCCCTGAGTTATGAGGTTCTTTAAGTTCGTTGTGTCGTGTGGAGCAGTTTGAAGAGAGCCTGGATAGTAGGAGAGACATAACAGTATATTTTACTGTGCCAAAAATTGGCTTAGTATTTTGTCTTCTGCTAGTAGGGGATAGACCTGCGAGGCCCACTTAGGATATCAGAAGGTCTTCTGAAATGTGAAGAAAATAGTTGCCTTTTGGACAGCTCCAAAGTTGGCGGTCGAGTTGGCTCCGGGAAACTCCATAATGGTGCAGAAGACAAGCCTTGATGACGACTGAGTGATGTTCAGTAACATTGTCTGCGTTGATGACGTATTATTGGACATTTATAATACTTGAAATTCACGCTGCTCTGCCAGCTAGTAAACACACACCCCTAGGAAGTCATGTGACCAGCACAACGACCAACCGCTTTTAACTTTCCCAAACTTATGTCAGGTACCCATTAGAGCTGGATGGACTTAAAGGCGCCCATAGATCCCGAAATTAAAAACCCCAGTCTACACCAGGATTCCTACCTGGTACCCTGGAAAATCTTCATCATATTATTTCATTGTCTTATGAGTTGTGTATAAAATGATAATGCAGCCTATTTTAGAATCAATAAAAAAAAAGAAGAATAAAGTGTGTCTTCAAGTGCGAAGATTAATTTGGAGTTGCAGTATTTCACGTAGCTATGCAGTCCCAGCTGTGACCTACATATTTTGCAACTATCACCACAAACATAACCGTTGTCCGGCGGTGGGTGATTTGGGTTCTCTTTTCGCCGACTACGTCTGTCTTCAGCAGGAAATGTTAAAGCAAGTCGGCGCCTTAAGTGGGTCTTTAAAGCGTTTCCGAGGGACACCTCTGTTGCACCGACCACGTTTTAGCTCACCGAAAAAAGGTAGCCTTTGGAACACTGTCGTCTCCCCCTCCCCCTGGCCATACGGGACACGTGCCCTACCCATGGTAACTGTCGAACAGTCCCTTCACACTGGCCATACAGGCATTCGAATGAACTATTTATAGTGCAGTCTTGTCATCTTAAGTCCGAATTGGAAATCTTTGATAAAAGCGTTTGAGCTTTGTGTATAGTACCCCTGTCTCAGATCCATATAGAAATGTTGAGATGAACAATGCCTTTTATAGGCAGCCGGAGAGATTTAATCCGCTACACTCTCGCACGGCCTTAGTAAAAAAAAATATGTAACTAAATATGTTAATATTAAATTTTTTTTTTTAATGTGCAAAAAAAATAAATAAAAGGTCAGTACAGGATGTGATTATTAAATGGATGTCAGAAATATTAGTCAAGAAATTTAGAAATCTTCGACTACTCAAAACCAGGTCTGGATTTTGTCTTGATAAAGCTTTAAGCTATTTGAGTTATGTGACAGTACCTAATATGATTTGGATACCTATAGGGTTAAACTTAAAACTGATCAATAAGTGATATTGAGAAATAGATGGGTAGCGACATAATATAGTAGTAGAGAGATAGTGAAATAATATAGAAGTAGAGAGATAGTGAGATAATATAGAAGTAGAGAGATAGTGAGATAATATAGAAGTAGAGAGATAGTGAGATAATATAGAAGTAGAGAGATAGTGAGATAATATAGAAGTAGAGAGATAGTGAGATAATATAGAAGTAGAGAGATAGTGAGATAATATAGAAGTAGAGAGATAGCGAAATAATATAGAAGTAGAGAGATAGTGAGATGATATAGAAGTAGAGAGATAGCGAAATAATATAGAAGTAGAGAGATAGTGAGATGATATAGAAGTAGAGAGATAGTGAAATAATATAGAAGTAGAGAGATAGTGAGATAATATAGAAGTAGAGAGATATTGAAATAATATAGAAGTAGAGAGATAGTGAGATAATATAGAAGTAGAGAGATAGTGAGATAATATAGAAGTAGAGAGATATTGAAATAATATAGAAGTAGAGAGATAGTGAGATAATATAGAAGTAGAGAGATATTGAAATAATATAGAAGTAGAGAGATAGTGAGATAATATAGAAGTAGAGAGATAGTGAGATGATATAGAAGTAGAGAGATAGTGAATTAATATAGAAGTAGAGAGATAGTGAGATGATATAGAAGTAGAGAGATAGTGAATTAATATAGAAGTAGAGAGATAGTGAATTAATATAGAAGTAGAGAGATAGTGAATTAATATAGAAGTAGAGAGATAGTGAGATAATATAGAAGTAGAGAGATAGTGAATTAATATAGAAGTAGAGAGATAGTGAGATAATATAGAAGTAGAGAGATAGTGAATTAATATAGAAGTAGAGAGATAGTGAATTAATATAGAAGTAGAGAGATAGTGAGATAATATAGAAGTAGAGAGATAGTGAATTAATATAGAAGTAGAGAGATAGTGAGATAATATAGAAGTAGAGAGATAGTGAATTAATATAGAAGTAGAGAGATAGTGAATTAATATAGAAGTAGAGAGATAGTGAGATAATATAGAAGTAGAGAGATAGTGAATTAATATAGAAGTAGAGAGATAGTGAATTAATATAGAAGTAGATATCTAACAAAAAAATCATTACTATTCAGAGCAAGTCACTCAAACACATGTATATTTGGGGTGGTTCGAACAAAGGAAGGATACTAACTTGTGTAGCCAAGACATAGATCCTTGGTTTGTTACTATGTCACGAGGATGTCATGTGGCCAGCACAAAGACCTTTACTTCCCCAACGTTTGGGTGAACTTAAGGATGTCCTAAAGATGTCCTAAAGATGACCTAAGGATGACCTAAGGATGTCCTGAAGTTCAAAGCCCAGACGTCACCGGGATACGAACTCAAGAGCCTCGCGGTTCAGACGCCTACCATTGTTCACTTAGCCATCGCGCCCCCCTACAGTATTTAATAGAAACAGTAAAAATCATTTTCTCACTCTCTTCAACCAAATTTTTAACAAAACAAAACTTAAAATATAAAACGAGCACACAATAAACAACTCACTGTCAAAATGTCAACATTGGCTGCTGTTTTAATTACACTACACTACTTAATTGTCATACAAAAAAATACTGATTTATAAAACGCAAACAGATTATTTCACTAATTATACTGAATTACTTTTACAGACAGTATTACGAAATGACTTATTCTGAAAATAAACATTGTACTAATATTACTCATTTTTAAGAGAGAGAAAGAGAACGAGAGAGAGAGAGAGATAGAGAGAACCACCCGAGATCGTGATTTCTTCAGAAAAATACAAAACCAAGAGTTTTTCAGATGTCGGTATGTTTTCAAAGCTTATATCAACTCTGTAACCAGCCTACCAGTGCTGAACAACTGAAGAGAACAGCACACCTTTTTTTCCTTGTCCTCTTATCTTATATATTACAGACGTTACTTCAAAAAAAGAAAATAATTACGCCCTACGCATTTTATGTGTCAATCTGGTCATGCATGTTAATCAATGGCTTAACCTCTGCTAAGTCGTCGGTTTTCCTTGCTGATTCAGGCAACCCACTCCATTCTCTAATGACACCAGGAAAGAAGGAGCACTTGTAAGAATTTGTTCTTGCATATGGAATAAGCAATGTACCTCTATCTTTATGTCTGAGTATTTCATTACGTTTTGTTTTTCTATGTGTAAATTATGGTGTAGTGTTTTATGTACTACAGCTACTTTACTTTTCATTCTTCTGTCCTGAAGTGTCTCTAAGTTTAGTGTTTTTACTGATGGTGTTTCTCTAATCAAACTGGAATATTCATTTGTTATAAATGGCACTGCTCTATATTGTATTTTGTTCTAGTTTCTAAATGTTTTCTAAACGAGGATGCATATTCTATCTAATATTGGCCTAGCTAAAAGTTTCCTTGACACAGTCTGCAAAAGAGCTCACAGCTCAGCACCAAAACACTGGTTAGAAGAAGAAGAAGAACATATGTTGTTTTTTACCGATTTTTTTTATTTATTTTGCTAATTGATAATTAAAAGTGTACAACTTAATGTTTTCCCTTTGTTTTCCCTTTGTTTTCCCTTTGTTTTCCCTTTGTTTTCCCTTTGTTTTCCTTATTGTTTTCTATCGTACAGTCACTCACCACACAGCAAGCTGATGATGAAACTCTAGCTCATTGTTTAGCAACTATCAGCAACTAGCTTTCTAAATTGCACATTCAAATGTAAACAGCTAGTCGCTTTAAAAAAAATCATGCTACCAGTTCAAGCAGCCAGTCCACAGGTCACCAAAGTCGTCACACACCTGTACGTCTGTCGTCAATACTGTTACAGTCACCTACCAAGACGCTGCTCGTGTATGATGATGTCATCGAGTGACGTAAATGTGACGTAAGAGCTTTCAGCTTTGTTCGTAGCGCGAGTTCGAAACGAAGCCATACAAATAACAACTTCAATGGCATCATCTACAACGCACTACAATGCACTATCTAAGCCCTGATAGTACTTGCCCACAGCGGTGCAAAGTAATACAAATGTAATAAAAGATTGAAACGAATACAGATTAAAAGTACTATCGAAGTTGGACCACCCCATTCGGCTACGCTTTTTATACACAAGATACCTCAGGCAATGCTTCTCGTCCTCACCGTGGCGCTCGGGTGGAAAGGTCATTGTAGGAGACGATTAGGTCAATAGGGAAGCAAACAAGAATCCCCGTTGAGGTGCCATAAGACCGAGTCCATTGCACTGGCGGGGATGGAAGGAAGGCCCAACAAACATGTCACTACCGACACACCGTTACTCAGAAGACCGTTTTTATGGCGGTCACCTGCACGGCTGATGTGCTACAGAGAAGGAATATAGCGGAGCTTCCCTGATGTGCTCGGCCATTGGCCTCGCTTCTAATCCGAGCGCCTTGGGATATGAGCCATCGGTAGTAGTGGTGTAAAAATGTACATCTGCTTGGTCTTTCACAGACAGAATTTTGTTCCGACAGGCAGGTGAAAGCTCGCTCCATAGTCCTAGAATTCCAAGAGTTTCGAGCGACTGCTATTTTTAGCATTGGAAATTTCCGCTGAATCACAATTAGTTTACTGTGAATGAGTGTATTATTACATATTCTTTTAATCTTCCGAATATATTGACAATTTCTCTTTAAAAAAAAAAAGGAGGACGATCAACAGCTCTTGTGTGGTGCCCCAACGGTCCACTCTACTAGAGACTAAGATATAGGTGAAGGTAAAGGTTTGATATGTCAGGGTTTGCGTAACAAAATAAAAATGGTCAGCTTCTGCTTGCCCTCACACCCAATTTGTAACCTCAAAACTTTCCTCTCAGACTTTTTTTTTTTTTGTACTGGCCATTAAGAAATTGGTTCCGGCATTTAAACACAAAATTAAGCCCGCCCGTGAGGTCGCATAGACAGAGTTACAGTGTCAATGTGTTTGTGTTAGGTTAGCGGGCATCAGCTGACCACTTTTTTTTTACTATATAACACTTTATTACAACAAGAAAGTATATCATCAGTTAATTTGTCGAAATCTTCCTTGTATGATCAATTCCTTTTAACAAAAATGGAAAAATATCTCAAAGCTGCATTTTGTCAGAATGACTTCTTAAACAACATTTTTAAGACTAAAATAGCAATGAGTGTTTATTCAGATGGTTTAAAAACTTTAGTGTCCTTCTGCAATATGAACGTGGAGACCAGCTTAAAAAACAAAAAAACTCAGAATTTGCGCTATTCAATTTTAGCTTTGTCATCATAGGAATCCTTGGGCCTTAGGCCTCTTTACTTTGCCTCTTTTTTGGGCTTTATATGCCTTTTTTTGGGGGGGGGGCCTCTAGCCTCTTTGTGGGCTTTTATTTTTTTAATTTTTATTTGTAAGTTCTCATATTTCACAAATATTAAATCATAAAGAATTAAAGAGAAAATTTGAAACATGATTAACCTATACTTAATTACTTCACAAAAATATAATAATAGTAATGAAAATATTATTTAATAGCAAAGACATACTACATAACTATTGAAACCATCGAGACAGAAAAATGATTCAAGGAATAGCATATCAACAACTAAAGGATAACCAACCATAATTAAAAGCAAATACACACCAACACGTACACACTAACACATGCATGACCGCACCCACATACCAAATAGGTGCTGAAACCATCAGATGTGATGGATTATTCAGAGCCACAAATATGATATAAGAAAAGCATATCAATAACTAATAAATAGCTAACCGGGAATAAAAGTATATACAAATAGACGTACACATTGATTAATACATGCATAACCCCTTAACCATACCTACATACTCTTCATACATATATAAACACAAATAAAAACACATTTATTTTCATGTATCATACAACAAATAACACAATATCAAATATCACCAACCCCATTTCTGGAATACTGCTTGAGTATTGTACAACCATTTAAAAATCAAACTAAATAATTCTCTACCCTAAAATCAACAATTTTCCTAAATATCAATTCTACTTAATTAGAATCAATCACCTTATTATTATGTAAAGCTTTGAGCCTGCTGGTCCAAACAAGATTCCGATATTCAGAAACAATAATCAAATTGAAATTATGAACCATTTTATTTTTCAGTTTTGGGCAACTTGTTTAAGACCAAGAAGACATGTTTAGATTCACATAGTTGCTACATTAAGCTGACAACTTTTTCTTTTTTTTTTTTTTTTTTCACTTTGCAAAAGATACATTGCATTAATCAAAACAACTTTTTTTTTTTTTTTTTTTTTCCAAAAAGGAAACCTCAGAATTTGCGCTATTCAATTTTAGCTTTATCATCCTAGGAATCCTTGGGCCTTAGGCCTCTTTTCTTTTCTTTGCCTCTTTTTTTGGGCTTAATGTGACTCTTGTATGGGCCATCTTGCCTCTTCTGCGGTCTCTTTTTTTTTTTTTTTTTTTTTCCAATATGTTTTTATTTGTAAGTAGTAGGATCGGTGTACATATATATGAATTGTAATAGAATTTTTAAAAGAAAATACTACTTTTAATTGAAATCATAAGATTAACTAAAGATTTTAATTTAATTTGCCATTGAAAAATACTGAAACAAAGATGACCAGTATCGGGGATCGAACCCACGACTTTAGCGTTAACTACAAGTACTGTTTAGAACTTTCATGACCTTTCACGGCATAGCTTTCGGGCATGTCTGTTACCGGCAAAGTGGGAAAATAGATTAGAATAAATATTCTGCCCAATGCTTGGGTCATGTGATAAGAAGAAGAAACAATACAAAACTAAAATACTATTTAAGTTTAATTAGTCCAATAGTAGAAAATGCATCCTCCGTTTGTAATCCCTGAACTCAAGAAAACATAAAGAAACTAGAACAAATACAAAATAGAGCAATGAGATTTAATATATATATATATATATATTATTCACATATTTGATTAGAACAACATTATCAGTAAAATTCCTAAACTTAGAAACACTTCAGGACAGAAAGTAGCTATAATACATGAAACATTGGACCATAATAGAAAAACAGAAACCTAACGAAATACTCAGAAAGACCCAAAAATATAGGCAGATTTCGTCAGAACAAATTCGTACTGTTGTGGTTCTTCCGCCGTGTCAAATCTAAACAATGAAATAAACAGGAGGTAACTTTCAAACACCGGCGAAATGCCAAAACAATCAGGACACTAGTGTTAAAATAGGAAACACTTTTAATCCTCAAGAAGGGACCCGTCTAATGTCCCCGGTTACCAGCCGTCTGGATTATAACTTCTTATTTTCACTGCTCTAATGAAAAGCGTCTTGTTGATAGTGTCGAATAGAGCGTTCTTACTTTTTAACTAACTTTACGTCATCGTCGCTAAGTAAAAAACTGTCCCCTTATTCCCGAAACAAATACCTAATACCTAATCATGTCATAACAGTACAAGTGCTTCTTCTTCCCTAGTGTCATTACAGAATGGAATAGGTTGTGTGAATCAGCCAGGAAAACCAACGACTTTACAAAGCTTACGCCATTATTTCACATGCATGACTAGATTGACACATGAAATGTGTAGGACGTAATTATCTTCTCTTTTTTTTTTGTTTGAAGTAACGTCTGTAATCTATAAGATAAGTTGTCGTGCAGTGCGCATCTTCACCATGCAGCATCGGACATTTTCGGGTGCACTTAATTCTGATGGTGCAAATATTTTTCTCTCCTTGCTCTTGTTAGAGGACGCCATATTGAGGAGTCGGAGCGTCTTGGGTTTTTATTGCTTCGACTTTGGGTTTTGTTTTCCCACTTGTTAGGGTTGGTTTGATTAATGTATGTAGGTTATGATAGTGTCGTTGTTCGCCTGCCTATAGTGTTAGATGTTAGGTCCACTTCAAGAGTGTGTTTTTTATTGTTTATAGGGGAAGCTAACTTGTTGGTCGCTTTACTTTTAACGATTCTGTGAATGTTGTGGGCCAGTTTTATGGCTAACAGTAGATACTGAAATTGACTATGTTTGAACTAGAGAGGGTTGACTGGTGATAACCGCAAAGTGCGGATTGGTTGATTAGAATCATTCATATTATCAAGATTTGTTTTACTAACACCTAACTGTCGTAGTTGTATCGCCAATGTTTACGACATCGAATTTTACCACCATTATCATCCGTTTAGCACTATGTAAATAATTATTGTATTAAATATTTTATCTGTACTTTAAAGAGTTATCCAGCCATTTAGTTAACTCTTTCTCTCCGTAATTATTTTTCCACGTTTCGACAGAATTTTTTATTTGCCCATTACTATTTCACTACCTGTTATGATTAAGTTTCAATAACTTTGTTGTTTGTTATTATAAAATGTTTTATTTAGTATAGAATTAAAGAGGAAAGCATTATCTTTTTACATGACAAAAAATAATTTTATAAAATTAAACATTAATCTAATTTAATGAGGTCAAACCAACGATGGTATCGTCAATTAGGAGAGAAAGAGTTAATATTCACGTGTCACCTGTACTTAAGTAGAATGTCAGAGGGGCCGGGCAAATGAGCCAAGGCTTAAAATTCAACCCCGATATCAAGGGCCAAAAAAGGGCCTGAGTTAATAGTTGGGACACCACTTCTTTAAACCATGGATCGGCGGTGGCTGAGTTTTAAAGCCCTTCGCTTTTGAATCGGGGGTGAAAACAGGGATTTTTAATTTTGGCGCCTCTGAGTCCACCTAGCTCTAATGGGTACCTGACATTAGTTGGGGAAAAGTAAAGTCTGTTGGTCTTTGTGGTGGCCACATGATACCCTCGTTAACAGTGGCCCACAGAAACAGATGATCTTTACATCATCTGTTCTATAAATCGCAAAGTCTGAAAGGGGAGCTTTACTTTTACTTTAAAGCATACTGAAAGAAATTATTTGTACTATAGCAACGCAAACAAGGTGTGAACATCTTCTATCAAGCTATTTATAGCATTTGTAGAAATAAACACAGAAACAACTGAAAGAAAAAGAAAAAAAAACAGACGAAAAAAAAAATAAGAGCAATCAGAACCGCAGTAATACGAACGCCTGCAATGCATATTAAGCAATAATTAGCGACCTGTACAATGAATGCACCAATCTTGTGTACATCTAGATCTGTACATGACGTGATCGATCAAACATCTAAACACCACTGCCCTATGCTAATGATTTCCAATACCTAACTAGAGCATTTTCTCTTTCAACCTCTAAAGAACCACAATTCCCGACATTTTCTCAAGGGACGTAATTACGTTTTTTCCCCCCTCAAGGTCTATAATTATTTACTTTATCCCAAGGTCCATACACATTTTTGTTGATGTTTTCGCGTCTCCTAAGGGGATATAATTCTCTAAAGGAAATGTTTGCCCTTTACATTTATTCCCTGTCGTAATTTTTTTTTTTACTTCATTCTCCGAAATCTCGCGTCTGCCTCCCTCACATAGTTTCTTAGGAATCACGTTCCGATTGACCCGTGCCTCCCGCGTCTCTTAACTCAATTGTTCCCAATCTCCTACTTTTAGAGTACTCCTGCACTGCACCATGTAAGAGACTAACTCCTGGAATAATCATTGTAAGATGCAAACTACCTCCTGGACTTATCAATGTAAGATGTATCCTCGCTCATTGACTTATCAATGTAAAATGTAACCTTACTCCTGGACTTATCAATGTAAGATGTAACCTTACTCCTGGACTTATCAATGTAAGATGTAACCTTACTCCTGGACTTATCAATGTAAGATTTAACCTTACTCCTTGACCTATCAATGTAAAGTGTAACCTTACTCCTTGACCTATCAATGTAAGATGTAACCTTACTCCTTGACCTATCAATGTAAGATGTAACCTTACTCCTTGACCTATCAATGCAAGATGTAACCTTACTCCTTGACCTATCAATGTAAAATGTAACCTTACTCCTTGACCTATCAATGTAAGATGTAACCTTACTCCTTGACCTATCAATGTAAAATGTAACCTTACTCCTTGACCTATCAATGTAAGATGTAACCTTACTCCTTGACCTATCAATGTAAGATGTAACCTTACTCCTTGACTTATCAATGTAAGATGTAACTTTACTCCTGGACTTATCAATGTAAGATGTAAACTTACTCCTGGATTTATCAATGTAAGATGTAAACTTACTCCTGGACTTATCAATGTAAGATGTAAACTTACTCCTGGACTTATCAATGTAAGATGTAACCTTACTCCTGGACTTATCAATGTAAGATGTAAACTTACTCCTGGACTCATCAATGTAAGATGTAAACTTACTCCTGGACTTATCAATGTAAGATGTAAACTTACTCCTGGACTTATCAATGTAAGATGTAACCTTACTCCTTGACTTATCAATGTAAGATGTAAACTTACTCCTGGACTTATCTATGTAAAATTTAACCATACTCCTTGACCTATCAATGTAAGATGTAACCTTACTCCTTGACCTATCAATGTAAAATGTAACCTTACTCCTTGACCTATCAATGTAAGATGTAACCTTACTCCTTGACCTATCAATGTAAGATGTAAACTTACTCCTGGACTTATCAATGTAAGATGTAAACTTACTCCTGGACTTATCAATGTAAGATGTAAACTTACTCCTGGACTTATCAATGTAAGATGTAAACTTACTCCTGGACTTATCAATGTAAGATGTAAACTTACTCCTGGACTTATCAATGTAAGATGTAAACTTACTCCTGGACTTATCAATGTAAGATGTAAACTTACTCCTGGACTTATCAATGTAAGATGTAAACTTACTCCTGGACTTATCAATGTAAGATGTAAACTTACTCCTGGACTTATCAATGTAAGATGTAAACTTGACATACATTTGCGACCTACAACAAAAGCCATTGACAGGCTCAGAAGATAAACGGAAACGTAAATAAGCCCCCCTGCTGGACAACGGCTTTGTCCGCAATAGGCAAGACAAAATATGTAGATCGAAACTGTGTTTGCGGGTTGTTATGGTATGCGTGTATGTTTATGGATTGCAAGATTGTGTTTATGGAGTTTATGAAGTATACGTATGTGTATTTATGAGTGTATGTGTGTGTGTTTATAACGTTATGGAGAGTATATGTGTATGTTTATGGAATGTGTGTGTTTATGATGTCCCCATGAGGAATGTAAGGGGGATGCTTAGGTTATGTAGGCCAGTGGTCATAAAACTTGCTTTAGTAGAGACATTTTTTAAGGAACAGTATTAAAACTAAAAGTATAATTTCCATTACTAAATTTCTTAGTCCAGTGAAGAGCAAATTACGGCAAGCGGGCCGACTTCGGCCCGCGGAAAGATTTTATCCGGCCCGCCACATGTTTTGTAGTAATGACTAAAACTAAAAATGTGACTCACAATTTAAAATATATATATAGATCTATTGCTTATCAGCTTGAAATGTAAAACCAGTCCTGGATGACAGAGAATGTAGAATGTTTCTACAATGTTGACATCCTCATTTAGTTCTGACCAGCTTTTTCTTTTCAATAATGAAACTGATAGAAAGTTTGACGAATAACATTCTCAGTTCACTTTAGAATAACTTCGACCCAATTTAAACAGATGATAAAAAAGAAAATTATGAAACAGCTCACAGCATCATACTTCGCACTAGTTTAATTTGATATGATTACCCCCATATTTAATTTCGCTATCTTTTTATAGTCAAAAGTAAAGTTCCCCTTTCAGACCTTGTGATGAACAGAGCCGAAAATGTGAAGGTCATCTGTTTCTTTGGCCAACAGTCAACGATCAGGGGGTCATGTGGTCAGCGCAACGACCAAACGCCTTTCCTTTCCGCCATCTTAAGTAAGGTACCTATTAGAGTTGGGTGGCCTCAAGGACGCCCTGAAAATCCCGAGTTTCAAAATCTCAGTCTTTACTAAGATTCGAACCCAGGACGCCAAGTTCGGAACCCAAGCGCTTAACAGCTTAGCCACCGCGCCTCGTACTTTTTTTTATGGCCAGCCAAAATTTTAGCTTTAAATTTGGCCCCGCCCCTAAAAAAAAAGGTTTGCTTATCACCGCCTTAGAATGTTCCTTCAGAATTAAAGATTATTACATCCTAGCCCAGACCTCCCGCAGGATGATGAAGATGGCAGCGGGCAGGGTCCGAACCCGACACGACCGAGACGTAAAGACAACAGTTTATATATTAGATTGTGCTGTATCATGAAGCCATGTAAGCTTAGTATATAAAGGATTTAGTATTAGTGATAAAGTTAGTTGCCGCAAGTTGCATAAAAAGAATTTATAGTTTCTTCATTTAAATTTTTTTTTGTGTGACAAGCGTGTGAACTAAAGCATCTTATAACATCCGGTCTTTTAAATGTCCCCAAACGCAAACTTGACAAAGCTCTCTAAAGCACATACATTCTTCAACGACTTCTTAATGCAAAGATTCTAATCATGTCTCCGACACCGTCACTCATTGAGATCGCCATCTACGTCAAAGACATCAATTACCCTCAAAGTATCAATTATCAATAATTTCAAATCCTCAGATGTGTCTCCGCTTCTCCCCCCCACGCAGCCGTGTGCCCTACGCCAAGACGATTCCATAAATAGTACTTTATTCCTAGTCATATGTTTTAAAATCAATAGAGATATGTTTGTGTAACTCGGCTACTAATTGTTACAACAACTAGGTGTTACGTGGATCTAGTTACACAAGAATGACAGTTTTGTCATGTAATACATAGGAAAGGACGATATATTATGTATGACTTATTGAAGATTGCGAATTCATTCAACAAGAAATTGATATCTAAACCAGAGAATAGTTGTGGAGGTTTTTATCATGTATTATAATCTCATTATCACTTACAAAGGCCGCGGGATACACATTTGGTATATCCTTGCCGAGGACTGACGTAGAAGGCGATAAGAGAATCTGAATCGACCTCCGGCGGACAATGGTTATGTCTGCTCTAGATGTGACAATATATGTAGGTCGCAGACGGGACTACGCACCCTCGAGAATTACTGCACTACTCATTTATCATGGGACTTCAAGACGGGCCTTATGATTGTATTCTCCGTATGGAGCACTGTGCGCAATGATGGATATATAGTAAATGACAAACTATAAGGCTAGGCAGAAATTGGCATGGCTACGAAGACTCAACTTTGACCTACATATTTTGCAGCATTGAGACACGGAAAGTGTATGTGTAAGGGAACATTGTTTTCGCTTGCAAATGGTCACATAGCGGAACCATGTGACTACTAAAATAATCCGTAGAACCTTGATATTACTACAATATGTATTTGTGCAGTTCCTACTTCCAGCTTGCACCCTCTTCATGAGAAAAAGTTGGAAGGGAAAAATGTTTTCTTTTTTCTAAAACGATTCATAGCGATTTGACAGTTTATGCATGTCTTTAGGGGAAAAAAAATCATTAGCTAATAGGCCACATCTGTACCCAATCTATTGGTAACAAAGTGAGTTAACACCATAGAGAAAAAATAATTTAAATTTTTGGAAACCTTTTTTTATATTACATAAAGTAAACCCAGTTGAGTTATATATTTCTTTCCACTCCTATCATTAGTTCACGTGGGGGGAGGGGGGGAGGGGGCGGTGGCGGCTGAGTGGTTAAGCGCTTTTCTTCCGAACCTGGGGTCCTGGGTTCGAATCTCGGTTAGGACTGGAATTTTGAATGTCGGGATATTTGAGCGCCCTTGATCCACCCAACTCTAATGGGGGTACCCGACTTAAGTTGGGGGAAAGTAAAGGTTTTCGGTCGTTGTGCTGGCCACCTGACACCCTGTCATAGAAACAGATGACCATCTGCCCCATAGATCGCAAGGTCTGAAAGGGGAAACTTTATTAATAGGCCACACAATGTACATTCTGGTAAGGCCGTTGAGATTTTTCACATTATTTAATCATCTTTAAATTCAATTTGGCTTACGTATTTTGCGACCAATAAAAAGAATTTCCTGACACATTACGTCACACGGCTTCAGCGGGAATTAACGCACTTGACTTGACTCAGGCAGCACGGAAAACCTTCTCTCAGATACCCCCTCACCCCACTGGTCCACAAATGAGATTGGACCATAGCGCTCTAAGCATGCTATAAGCATGAAAGTAGCGCTATATAAAAGCTATTATTATTATTCCTTACCAAAATAGCAGACTTAGCCTACATTGTTTTATGTTTTTATGCAAATACCCTAGTTATATTTTTTAAATATTTTTAATGTTTTTATAATACAAGTACAATTACACAGCAGACGACAATTAGGGTCAAGGTTGTTAGAGTCTTATTGTCTGCAAGTTTTTAATAAAAAATCTCAGAAATGGTCTCTAAATTCAACTATATTTAACTCTTTCCCTCCTAATTAACGATACTATCGATGATTTGAGCCCATGAAATTAAATAAATTTTTGGTTTTATAAACTTGTATTTGTGTTCTATAATTCTATACCAAAGGTAACGTATTCTGATTACAAACAAAAATGTTATTGAAGTTTAATCATAACAGGGTAGAATGTAGAAATGTGAAAAATAAACAATTCTGTAAGAACGTGGAAAATAATTACGGAGTTAAAGAGTTAAAAACATATCGGAAATGGAAAAAAAATAATGGTGGGGGGGGGGGCGTGGAATCAGTCTCTTAGCCATGTTTTAAATGGTATGACATACTCTCAGCCATTTTAAAAGAGTTGCGTATGCTATATACACAATATCAAAATCAGTAACCGTATATAAAATACATACCAAGCCATGTTTTCTATCCAAACTCATGTGTACATATCCCGCAGTGAATGTTTTCTTTCTCCACGGTGCAATGGGTTAATTTCAAAAGCAACACTCTGCTTCGCCTGGTGGACTCAAAAGGTCGAAATTATTATTGAACACAAAGTCTTTCCTGCCAAGAAAACGAATGGATCAAATGGTGAGGAGAAAAGAAACGGAAGTAGCGCAATGCTGTTACACCGGGGTGAAACGAAGCAAAGAGATAGTTGTGGTCATTCATTTGTCCACGTCGGGTTGAGTTAACGGCGAGAGCAGACGCGGCCGTGAGAGGGCGACACCGGTGTCATCAAAAGAGTCCATTGTGACGCCGCGGGGTGCTTCACCAGAAGTTAATTCTGGATGTTTGTTGTTTTTTTTTTAATCGGGTAGGGGGGCCTCGACACGCGAAATGAGCTCCGTACAAAGAGAATGTTGTTTGCAGTTCTTAAAGGATGGCATATTGATGTACCAGTGTGCGTGCGTGCGTGTGTGGAGTGGAGGGGAGAATGGAGGGACATGAGGACACGAGAGCGGTGAAGAAACTTTGATTTCCATCAATACCTCGCCCGGGAGGAACTCATCGATCGAGAAACAAAAGAACTTAGACCTTTTTCTGGTCTCTCTCTCTCTGTCTCTCTCTCTCACTCTTTCATCCTAGAAAAATAAAATTCTCTTTAATGCATTCTTTGTTTCGCCTATTGTCTTTCCATCTGTCTCTCTGTATCATGTTTCTAAACTTTGGTGACACATTTTTCCTTGTATCTTTGTTTATATTTGGCTCCCTGGAACTTTGGTTCCACCTGTTTCCTTGTATCTTTGTTTATATCTGACTCCCTGTTCCACCTGTTTCCTTGTATCTTTGTTTATATCTGACTTTGTAACTTTGGTTCCACCTGTTTCCTTGTATCTTTGTTTATATCTGACTCCCTGTAACTTTGGTTCCACCTGTTTCCTTGTATCTTTGTTTTTGTCTGTTTCCTTGTATCTGGGATTCTGACTGTTTCTCTGTATCTTTGTTTCTATCTTTCTGTCTTATTGTATCTTTGTTTCTGTCTGTCTGTTGTATCTTTGTTTGTAACTATCTGTTTCTGCTTCTCTGTTTTATCTTTGTTTTTATCTGTGTCTCCCTGTATCTTTGTTTCTGCATGTCTCTCTTTATCTTTGTTTCTGCTTGTCTCTATGTATCTTTGTTTACATCTGTCCCTATGTATTTTTGTCCCAAAGCTTTTGACAAAGTTCACCGCCATAGTTTGCTTAAGAAACTAAAATATTTTGGCATTGATGGCCGATTGCATAAGTGGATAAAATAATAATAATAAATGGCTCTAAATCAACACCAATAACAGTAAACTCAGGTGTATCTTAAGAAACAGTCTTAGTTCCACTACTATTTTTAATTTACATAAACGATTTACCAAAGTGCATTAGTTCAGGAACAAAAGTCAGATTATTTGCAGACGATTGCATAATTTACAGAACAATAAAAACAACACAAGACACAGATATTTTACAAACAGAATTAGATGAATTACAGAAATGGGAATCAAATTGAAGCATGTCTTTCCACCCAGAAAAATGTCAGTTGTTAAGAGTAACAAAAAAACTAAAACAAATTAATTCCACTTATCTTATTCATGGCAAACCAGTAACACAGACTAAAACGCAAAATACCTAGGTGTTATAATAAATGAAAAACTGTCATGGAATCCACATATTGATGAAACTATAAAAAAAATCCAACAAAGCATTAGGGTTTATTAAAAGAAATTTCTATAAATCAAATAAGAACATAAAACTAGAATGTTATTTAACCTTGTTTAGGCAATAATAGAATATGCATCCTCCGTTTGGGACCCCTCAACTCAAGAAAATATTAAGAAACTGGAACAGACATAAAAAAGAGCAGTGAGATTCATAACTAACAAATATTCATATTTGACTAGAGTAACAGCTTTAGTAAAATCACTAAATTTAGAAAGCCTTCAGGACAGAAGACTCAAAAGTAAAGAAGAAATTATACATAAAACACTGAACCATAATCTTCAAATACAAAAAACAAAATTTAATAAAATACTCTGAAAGACACAAAGATAAAGGCACATTCCTCGTCCCATATGCTAGGACAAATTTGTACAAATGCTCCTTCTTCCCTAGTGCTATTAGAGCATGGATTGGATTGCCTGAGCTAGCCAGTAAAACCAGTGACTTGGCAGAATTTAAGTCATTAGTTAACATGCATGACTAAATGCATGACGCGTAGGACGTAATCATCTTCATATATGAAGTAACGTCTGTATTATATAAGATAAGATAAAGGTATCTTTGTTTCTGCCTGTTTCTCTGTATCTTTGTTTCTGCCTGCGTCATAGCTCCTCCTAAGTTGTCCAAGAAAAAATCATTTCTCATTTTCTATGAACTGAAAGACAGCTGAGGAATCCAATCCTCGCTTTAAAAAGCCGACCACAAACATTGCCGTTTATATGCATTGTGTGCCTAGGAACGTTTACTTTTCCATTTGTCAATTGGTACAAGTTTATTTAATTACCTTCAAATCTGCTGTGACGGCGGACAATTCAAAGTGTCTGCAAATAAAGTTTTCACTACTCCTAACTACTCCTCAACAATATGTTTAGAAATTGTATCAATCTATCAGAACATTTCAATACCTCTCACCCGGACACTGTTAAGTTTGATTCAATTGTCCTAATTGTAGTAGGCGGCTTCTAGTTTCTTTGGTAACCATTATGGTCACGCGATGGTCATCTGGGAATTCAGTCTCACTGGTTTCATTGTCCTGGTCAAGTTTTCCGCCGTTAGTTTCATTAGAAATTGAAATAACTTTTTTTTTTTGCTTTTCAATGGATGGACGTTTTCGTCTGTTCGACTTTGTTATTTGGTTAATAAGTGTTTGTACAAGTATTTCTGTGTTGGTACAATATTTCTGTGTTTGTACAAGTATTTCTGTGTTTGTACAATATTTCTGTGTTTGTACAAGTATTTCTGTGTTTGTACAAGTATTTCTATGTTTGTACAAGTATTTCTGTGTTTGCACAAGCATTTCTGTGTTTGTACAAGCATTTCTGTGTTTGTAAAGTATGTCTGTGTTTGCACAAGTATGTCTGTGTTTGTACAAGTATTTCAATGTTTGTAAAGTATTTCTGTGTTTGCCCAAGCATTTCTGTGTTTGTACAAGTATTTCTGTGTTTGCACAAGTATGTCTGTGTTTGTACAAGTATTTCAATGTTTGTAAAGTATTTCTGTGTTTGCACAAGCATTTCTGTGTTTGTACAAGTATTTCTGTGTTTGCACAAGTATGTCTGTGTTTGTACAAGTATTTCAATATTTGTAAAGTATTTCTGTGTTTGCACAAGCATTTCTGTGTTTGTACAAGTATTTCTGTGTTTGCACAAGTATGTCTGTGTTTGTACAAGTGTTTCAATGTTTGTAAAGTATTTTTGTGTTTGTACAAGTATATCTGTGTTTTACAAGTATTTCTGTGTTTGTACAAGTATTTCTGTGTTTTACAAGTATTTCTGTGTTTGTACAAGTATTTCTATGTTTGTACACGTTATTTCTCACCATTCTCGGTTCCAGGTGAAATTTAAACAATTATTTAACCTAACCAAAACATGAATTAATAAACTAAGGATTTTTTTATATTGTGCTTGTTGATTAAGTTGCGTTTATCATCTCTCATCTCAGATGTCACTTGACTTAAGTTGTAGGAGTGCAGTGGTAGTTTGACCTTAGTTGTAGGAGTGCAGTGGTAGCTTGACCTTAGTTGTAGGAGTGGAGTGGTAGTTTGACCTTAGTTGTAGGAGTGCAGTGGTAGTTTGACCTTAGTTGTAGGAGTGCAGTGGTAGTTTGACCTTAGTTGTAGGAGTGCAGTGGTAGTTTGACCTTAGTTGTAGAAGTGCAGTGGTAGTTTGACCTTAGTTGTAGGAGTGCAGTGGTAGTTTGACCTTAGTTGTAGGAGTGCAGTGGTAGTTTGACCTTAGTTGTAGGAGTGCAGTGGTAGTTTGACCTTAGTTGTAGAAGTGCAGTGGTAGTTTCACCTTTGTTGTAGGAGTGCAGTGGTAGTTTGACCTTAGTTGTAGGAGTGCAGTGGTGGTTTGACTTTAGCTGTAGGAGTGCAGTGGTAGTTTGACCTAAGTTTTAGGAGTGCAGTGGTAGATTGACCTAAGTTTTAGGAGTGCAGTGGTAGTTTGACCTTAGTTGTAGGAGTGTGGTGGTAGTTTGACATTAGTTGAAGGAGTGCAGTGGTAGTTTAACGTTAGTTGTAGGAGTGCAGTGGTAGTTTGACCTTAGTTGTAGGAGTGCAGTGGTAGTTTGACTTTAGTTGTAGAAGTGTATTAGCAGTTTGACCTTTGTTGTAGGAGTGTAGTGGTAGTTTGACCTTAGTTGTGGTAGTGCAAAGGTAGTTTGACCTTAGTTGTAGGAGTGCAGTGTTAGTTTGACCTTAGTTGTGTGAGAGCGGCAGTGTTAGTTTGACCTTAGTTGTAGGAGTGCAGTGGTAGTTTGACCTTAGTTGTGGTAGTGCAAAGGTAGTTTGACCTTAGTTGTAGGAGTGCAGTGTTAGTTTGACCTTAGTTGTGTGAGAGCGGCAGTGTTAGTTTGACCTTAGTTGTAGGAGTGCAGTGGTAGTTTGACCTTAGTTGTAGGAGTGCAGTGGTAGTTTGACCTTAGTTGTGGTAGTGCAAAGGTAGTTTGACCTTAGTTGTAGGAGTGCAGTGTTAGTTTGACCTTAGTTGTGTGAGAGCGGCAGTGTTAGTTTGACCTTAGTTGTAGGAGTGCAGTGGTAGTTTGACCTTAGTTGTAGGAGTGCAGTGTTAGTTTGACCTTAGTTGTGTGAGAGCGGCAGTGTTAGTTTGACCTTAGTTGTAGGAGTGCAGTGGTAGTTTGACCTTAGTTGTGGTAGTGCAAAGGTAGTTTGACCTTAGTTGTAGGAGTGCAGTGTTAGTTTGACCTTAGTTGTGAAATAGCGGCAGTGTTAGTTTGACCTTAGTTGTAGGAGTGCAGTGGTAGTTTGACCTTAGTTGTAGGAGTGCAGTGGTAGTTTGACCTTAGTTGTGGTAGTGCAAAGGTAGTTTGACCTTAGTTGTAGGAGTGCAGTGTTAGTTTGACCTTAGTTGTGTGAGAGCGGCAGTGTTAGTTTGACCTTAGTTGTAGGAGTGCAGTGGTAGTTTGACCTTAGTTGTAGGAGTGCAGTGTTAGTTTGACCTTAGTTGTAGGAGTGCAGTGGTAGTTTGACCTTAGTTGTAGGAGTGCAGTGCGGCCGCAGTGCTACCCGCGCTAATTCTAGGTGTAAATTATTAAATTTAACCATTTTAACTTGTTATTTAAGGATTACAGAGTTTCCTGGTTTTCTAGGAGCTCCTGGAAATCTCCTGAAATGGCAAAAATATACGAACAAATTATGAAAATCTCCTGAAATTATTAAAATCTTATTTTATCTTATAAAATACAGACGTTACTTCAAAAAAGAAGATGATTACGCGTATTACGCGTCATGCATTCAGTCATGCATATTAACAAATGCTTTAAATCCTGCCAAGTCACTGGTTTTCCTGGCTAGCTCAGGCAATCTTCTGAAAACTCATACAAATCACCTTAAAAACAGACAAAATTGTCATTCCGGGGGGTGTCAGCTTTCGTTGAATACAAATAAGGCGAATTTTAACCAAAAACAAGAATATATACTTAATTTCTTAAATAGTTACTGGAATATACATCTAGATTTAAATCAATCTCGACCTTCCATCTACTGTAGAAGGCTCATGAAGTTAATTTGACCGTGATTTTGTACTAAGTTAAAAAAATGAATAACGAATTTATTTTCTAATACAAAATCTTAATTTTCACTTATTATCCTTATCCCTACCCAGACTGGACCCCGCGCAATCCGTTTCGCATAGGCCCCGCACACTGTAGGACCGGCCCTGGTCTCAGACTGTCATCACAATGGCCTTGAGTTTGAACCCCGGACGCTGCTATTACCTGCCGGCTTGCTGGAATTTTGGGCTAGATAGCACTTGCTGCCTGGTCGTGCGGTTTGCGCGCAGGACTGTCGTTTGGATTTATCGATGGTCCTGGGTTCAAACCCTGCCCGTTCCCATCCCCCGTCGTCCTGCGGGAGGTTTGGACTAGGAAGTAAACTATCTTCAACTCTGAAGGAACTTCCGAAACTTAAAGAGCAAATCAATTTATGTGCATGTTTGGGTTTGTTTATGTTTGTGTTATGTGTTTGTTTGTGTATGTTTCTGATATTCCTTCAGAGTTGAAAATGATCTACTTCCTACCTCCCGCAGGACGACGGGCGATGGCAGCGGGGAGTGTATGAACCCGGGATAATAGAGACGACCAAACGACAGTCCAGCGTGCATGACCAGGCAGCCATTTTTTTTTCAAAATCTACAACAAAACAAAAGATTACAAATATATTAAAACCCTTTTTAAGATTTGAGGGGGGGGTTAAATGATGCAAGACGCAGGTCTGATATACATTCCATGTGGATCAATACGTTGATGTTATTTTTATTTCTCATTTAAAAATACCCTTAATGTCTTTCTGCTTATTTAGGTAAACATGGACTTTATTTATTGGCGTGCAGCTTCAAAAGCAAATAAATGAATAAAAAATAGCCGACAGCGTATGAATACATTTAGCCGCGAGTGAATGGATGATCATTTCATTGATAAAAACTTTTATAATATTTCTATACCATGCTGTAAACTGGACAACGTTTTCAATAGCCTGCCATTATTTTCGTTTTTGGCTCTTTTATGTTCACTTCCGACAAGGTGGCCAGATTTCTTTTTCTTACCGCAAGCCAAAATTGATTTTTTTTTTATATGTTCACTTCCTTGTTCAATAATTTTCTGCGTTGATTTTTTAGCAAACATAAAATATGGAGGAGCATGCTTTACAATTTTTTAGCGTTCTTGCATTTCTATTATTAGTTATTTCCTTTATGAAAAAAAATTATGTCTTTGTGTCAAAGCATAATGATAGCAATAAACCAAACAGGCATCTTAGATTGGGCTGGGAGAGAAGGTAAATATACAGACTATAGTTTAAACTAATTTTAACGTTTTTATGCGCATCAAAACAAAAGAATGGTTTTTAAATCTACGAGGTGACCTTTTAGTTAAAAATCGTATGTTTCACAATATTCAAACAAAGTTAGGCTACTCTATTTCTTCTGCTGAGTTCTTTAAAAAGTTGGAGTGTTCTGATAACTTGGCGATGCGCTGGGGTACATTATAAATGAGATGAGCTGCACATTTTGTCTTCTAAAGGTGTGCTCTGCAGTTAGTATCTTGGATTGAAGTCTTCATAAAGTAGACCTAATTACTTTTATTAACCATCACAAGACAAGATACACATTTTATTGATTAACAGCTCTGTATTTTGATTCCTCATATTTCTAAAGATGTGTCTTAAGTGAATTCAGCTACAGCACCCCCAAAGTACCAGCTGTAGCTCCCCAAAGCATCAGCTACAGCTCCCCAAAGTACCAACTACAGCTCCCAAAAGTACCAGCTACAGCTCCTCAAAGTACCAGCTATAGCTTCCCAAAGTACTAGCTACAGCTCCACAACATACCAGCAGATAGCACTGCCAACGTGATTTCGATATGTTTGTGATATAATGCATAGGGGCCAATGTTGTACCACTAAATGCACATCATCTTTGGTCAAATGGGTGCGAAGCGGTGCTAATTAATGGGATGACGTATACGAGGGAGGGTGTCTCTCTTTATAAGGCTTTACTCTCTTGTCCTTCTCTGGTTGTGTAGGCATCTTGTAGCTCCAGGGCCGGATTTAATCTTGATAAGGCCCAACGTTTTTTTTAGATATGGGGACCCTTAGAATCAACCTAAGGCAATTTTTCCTTCGCACTTTCTTCAAACTGATTGAAAATATCTCTAGAACCATTCCCCCCTCCCAAAAAAAAAAAAAAACAAGTGGGGGCCCTAAGAAATATCTTATATTGGTAACGTTATCTATTAGCTTTCTTATCATACTGGACAGTTGGTGACATCACATGATCATGCAGATCGCCAATACAATGTTTTCATGGCTCCAGTTGGTCCCAATAGCTTGGTTAAAAGATCAAATCTTTTTATAATTTCATGTATATATTGACTATGTCTTCAGCAGGGCCCAAATCTTCTCTGAATGATGTAAAATGCCTTTGGTTAGCGTCGAAGTATCAATTTGTTTTATTTAAATAAAAAAATACTATATTTAAAAAAGCTTTTATAACAGAAAAAAACTACAAATTTACAGCCAGAATTATCAATACTTTAAGATTTATTTCCTTTTTTTCTAACAAAATTACTAACACTAATAAATCAATTCACTGGTTACTGTTTTTTTTATTAATTAATGTGTTGTTAGGTATAATGAATTATGTGCAAAGTTTCAGGTTGATCCGATAATCGGAAGTTGAAGAAATAACATCAACAAAATGTGTAACCAGACCGACTCTTTCTCTCTCTCTCTTTCTCTCTCTCTCTTTCTCTCTCTCTTTCTCAAATTTAGCATACATATATATACATCTAAATCTGGTGTGATTCTGAGTTTATTTTCAGTTCTGTTGAATTGTAGCCTCAAGAACTGTGTTTACCCACAATTCTCTGTTTTTATTCCATTATTTTTGGCAAGAGTTGTCTGCAAATTTTTCAACTTTGGCTTGTCCGCTCGTAAACAACCCAATGAAATCATCAACTCTCGTCCGCTCTTCCCAGACATTATTAAAGGCTCCTGTGTAGGTGCCATCTTTTTCTCGTTCCAAGTCTGAAGAGTTCTCTCCCTCGTTCAGCCAAACATCTAGTCACATTTTCATCTCCAGTGTGTTTCTGTTGATTGAATCTAGTGTCTTTTGTGTATTTCCAATAAGTAGGGCTTGTGTTGTCATATTTCTGTGACTTTATCGATGTAAAAATGATAGACCTACATTGTCAAACTAACAGGAAGATCTATAGTGCTACTTGGTGGCGATAGAGCGATAAAGGAAGAGGGTATAATATGGTTCCGTGGAACAAAGTTTGCCTTAAAAGTATTTAGTTGTCAAAATTAAAACTCTAAAGATCTAAATTATAATTACACTAAAGTTGAATACATTTATGCCCCATTTTACAAAGCTTACTCTGTCTGTTTGTCCGCCTGTCTATCTGTCTGGGCAGCTGGGCTCTCCACTCGAATTCCCATTAGAAGGATAAGTACTTGCCCTCCGTGGAGGAGAATGCCGGCCCCACAAATTAATCTGTCCCTAATAAGGCAGGAGGAAGCCACTAAGAGGCGATTAACACCTGCCATACTCCAAAATTTGGCATCAGCAACATTAAAGGCCTACCCATCAGATGCCATTTGTGAATAAATAAAAAAAAAACATGAAACAATTAGTTAATTAAGTGTTGGAGATAAATAATTTTGTTTGATTTTGAGACAAGGGGAATAAATGGTTCTAAATGAAAAATATATATATATATATATTTATTGTTATAAACCTGGTGGTGAGACCGATGGGGGTACTGCTGTGTGTTTTTTAGACTAGCGCAACTACTGTGGTACTAGTCACCCACTCTCGCTCCAGTCTCCTAGCTATGGGTGGCGGAGGGGGAGGGTCGCCCGTAATAGAAGAGGCAGTCGGTGCCGCAGATAACATTCGCCGAGCCATTGGATCTGTCGTTTTCATGCAGTGGGCGCCCTCACATTGCGGCGTAAGGGGCAATGAAACGGCAGACACACTCATAAGAGAGGGAGCTTTGGCAGCCACACACCTCGAAGCACCAAGTACGTTTTTATAAGCAACGGCAGAAATCCGAGCACTCACACATGAGTGGTTAAAGTCCTGGGAGGAATCCGACAGAGCACGTAGTGTCTGGCAGCATATGCGTCACCCAGATCGCGACGATCCGTGGTGGCGGTTAAGGAGGTAAGAACAAGCAATCATTGCACAGTGTAGGACGGAACATTGTCCTGTTAGGGCTTACTTTGCCCGCTTCCGTCCGAACTAGAACTCACGATGCCGTCACTGTGGAGAGAACATCGAAACAGTGTCGCATATCTTGTACGAGTGTCCCCAGCTCCGAGAGCTAAGAGGGGGGGGGGGACGTGTCTGAGCAGTCACTCGACTTGTATGGTAGCCATGAGGCACTACGCCGAACGGCCCAGTTTCTTGCCAGAGCACTACGGAAGGATTGAGTCCTTCCTGCTCTGATTTTTCAATAGGAGTTCATCTCAGGTCTATCTGTCTGGTAAAAAAAAAGTTTTAAAATGTTTTTTTCTCCCATTCTTGGATCAAGTGGAAACTTTTGCACAATTATTCTTTAAACCTGACAAGACATGAATAAATAAAAAAAAACATGAAACAATTAGTTAATTAAGTGTTGGAGATAAATAATTTTGTTTGATTTTGAGACAATGGGAATAAATGGTTCTAAATGAAAAATATATATATATATTTATTGTTATAAACCTGGTGGTGAGACCGATAGGGGTACTGCTGTGTGTTTTTTAGACTACACAAATCGCCCCAGGCCAGCGCTAGACAAGCGGTCAACCGTGACGAATGACGGTACACGCCAGTTCGGCAAGGACCCGTGTTGTAAATATTACGTACGCAAGTCACGGCGGATGTGATCAAACCAGCTAGTTTGTCAGAATCAAGACACGTCACACTACCTCGCAATGTGACCAGTACGAGGCGAAGTCAGTCCGGAGGAGAGACTAGGTTTTTGAACAGTTAATGCAATGCTGTTGCCAACTGTACAGTAATTGTGATGTATTTTGAAATTAAACTGTTACTGTTACTTTGGAGCCCTGAGTTGTGAGGTTCTCTATGTTCGTTGTGTCGTGTGGTGCAGTTTGAAGAGAGCCTAGATAGTAGGAGAGACGTAACATATATATATATACATTTACACACCTTTTTGTGGTGCAGTTTGAAGAGAGCCTAGATAGTAGGAGAGACGTAACATATATATATATACATTTACACACCTTTTTGTGGTGCAGTTTGAAGAGAGCCTAGATAGTAGGAGAGACGTAACATATATATATATATATATACATTTACACACCTTTTTGTGGTGCAGTTTGAAGAGAGCCTAGATAGTAGGAGAGACGCAACATATATATATATACATTTACACACCTTTTTGTGGTGCAGTTTGAAGAGAGCCTAGATAGTAGGAGAGACGTAACATATATATATATACATTTACACACCTTTTTTACGTTTTGACACGTCTCTTCTCCCACTTCCCATTCTCGGATCAAGTTGAAATTTTGCAGAATTATTCAGTGTCGGTAACAATACACGAAGCGTGGGTCGAGAGGCTAAGTGCGCTTGAACTTTGGCTTGTCTTGGCTACCTATTAGGGGGCTCGAGGTTCGACACCCGACTCGGGCAGAGTTGCGTTTACTGAGCGCCTAAAGGCAGCACGGAAAACCAACTCCTAGATATCTCCCCCCCCCCACACACACACACTGGTCCACAAATGAAATTGGACCAAAGCGCTCTGAGCATGCTATCTATAAGCATATAAAAGCTATAATAATAATCAATCCAAAAATTAACCAATAAATTAATCATTTAGTATTAATTAATTACATTGTTTTAAATAGAAGAATTGGAAGATAATGCCCGTAATTTTCAGAAAAAATGGCAGTGCTTAGCTGTTCTTTCCCTTATATAAGCTTTTGTTTTTATCAGCTTACTCTGCTGATCTGTCTGGTACAATTCTTGCACATAACTTCTCCCAAACCCATTCTCGAATCAAGTTGAAACTTAACACAAGTATCATTGACAAAACATGAATCAGTCAAAAAGTTAGCCGATTAGTTAATCAATTATTGTACATTAGTTCTTATGTTTGGTATCAAATAAAGGAAATAAATGCTACTTATCGAGAGATATGGCTGCACATGTGGAGTTATTTCCCTTAATATGCTGTGTACACGTTTGATTCATAGTCTATGACAATACATGAATCAATAAAAAAAAAATTACCAATTAGTTAATCAATTAGTGGTAAATAATAGGATCTTATTCCTGCAGTATTAAAATGTATTGCAGTGATTCTGCAATTCTTTCCCTTAGATCAGCTTTTTTTAATGGTATTTTTTGCTTGTTATTTTACAAAAAGCGACAATTTTGCAAATGCTGTTATGGACAGTATTGAGGGACTGCTTATAGTTTGACAGCTACGCTGAGCAGGGAACGTGTCCCCGTATGGGGGACAGCCGTATGCCTACGGATTCTTTTTTTTTTTTGGGGGGGGGGAGGGGTGAGATGAAAGGTGGTTGATGTGACAGGTGCCCTCACCCCCCACCCCCAACGCTCTATAGTCCAGATTAGACATTTACTAGCTTTAACTGATATCGAAGAGGGCACCTGGCAGCAGGCGGCTTCCGAACGAGACAGCTGGAGTTGTTGTTTTCATAGGATGCACATTTCAGACCACAAGAAAATCCACTGCCGAACATAGGCGTAAACGGCGAAAAGTGAACAACGGTTTTATGTCTGCGCTGGATATGCCAAAATATGTAGGTCGAGGCTGGGACTGCGTACCCAGGTGAAACACTGTACTCTTTATTAGTCATTGGACTTGAAGATAAGCCTTACTATTTGCATTTTTTAAAAATATTTCTAGGTTTTAACTTTAAAAAAAGATTGTTTAAGCCCTACTTAAGTTTATTGTGTCTTTCACCCAGTCCACAATTCAATGTTTAAATAGTATGGACATCTATCTATACTCAAATTAAAACCTAAATAAATTTGGGATATAGAAGATTAGAAAATAGCCACTTCTTGGCATTCATCCCTAAATATTTCTGTGGCCAGTTACCGGGTCAAAGCGAGACCAATCGTTATAGCAGGCCTCAACACTGACCTGGGACGTCGCAACCTGTGGGCAGTTTAGACAAATAGCTCCTTGCTACGTCCTAGGTCTCGGTCAAAACCCACCGTTGTTTTGTTTTACCTGCGTCATAAGTGCAATTTTTAATGACGTCTGCTCAGCAACGAATGTCAAATAGGGCACAAACAGTTCATGTGATATACATTCAAAGCACGGAAATTTAATATATATTTATAGTTTGTGAACTATTTTTTTTTTGTTGTTGTTGTTATGTCAGCCTTATTAAGTTTCTGGTGGTTGAAAATTGTATATACGTATAGATGGCTCAGTTTCATTAGCTATCGTCTAGGAACATTACAGAAGGTTGCTTAGCAACTGGTAGTTTTCTTTTAAATGTTTGGATAAAAGTGGAACAGGAAAATATTGGAGAAGAAGAAATATATTCAAGGATTACATACTGAGGTAATCGATTAATTGTGCTCGAGGTCTCGACCCGATATTACAGCTAATGAAACGGCAAATTATAATCGCACATGTTGAATTAATTTACATTTGAAATCGATGCGTGAATTTGTATCTTTTTTTCTTTTATTTCAGATCAGAGAGAAATCACGCGATGTGTTCATTGTATAATGATATATTATGTGTGTTGTTTTAATATAATATATAGGGTCTCTGTCTTTTCATAGCGAATGATCACAAGTACTTAGTATTACTAGGTGTATGTGTTTTGAATAGTGTATGTTCTCTAGTTGTAGGTCTATATGTTTTGTATACCCTATGTTCAATAGTTGTAGCTCTATATGTTTTGTATACCGTATGTTCTCTAGTTGTAGGTCTATATGTTTTGTATACCGTATGTTCTCTAGTTGTAGGTCTATATGTTTTGTATACCGTATTTTCACTAGTTGTAGGTCTATATGTTTAGTATACTGTGTGTTCACTAGTTGTAGGTCTATATGTTTTGTATACCGTATGTTCTCTAGTTGTAGGTCTATATGTTTTGTATACCGTATGTTCACTAGTTGTAGGTCTATATGTTTAGTATACTGTGTGTTCACTAGTTGTAGGTCTATATGTTTTGTATACCGTATGTTCTCTAGTTGTAGGTCTATATGTTTTGTATACCGTATGTTCTCTAGTTGTAGGTCTATATGTTTTGTATACCGTATGTTCAATAGTTGTAGGTCTATGTGTTTTGTATACCGTATGTTCATTAGTTGTAGGTCTATATGTTTTGTATACCGTATGTTCTCTAGTTGTAGGTCTATATGTTTTGTATACCGTATGTTCTCTAGTTGTAGGTCTATATGTTTTGTATACCGTATTTTCACTAGTTGTAGGTCTATATGTTTAGTATACTGTGTGTTCACTAGTTGTAGGTCTATATGTTTTGTATACCGTATGTTCTCTAGTTGTAGGTCTATATGTTTTGTATATCGTATGTTCATTAGTTGTAGGTCTATATGTTTTGTATACCGTATGTTCATTAGTTGTAGGTCTATATGTTTTGTATACCGTATGTTCACTAGTTGTAGGTCTATATGTTTTGTATACCGTATGTTCATTAGTTGTAGGTCTATATGTTTTGTATACCGTATTTTCACTAGTTGTAGGTCTATATGTTTAGTATACTGTGTGTTCACTAATTGTAGGTCTATATGTTTTGTATACCGTATGTTCACTAGTTGTAGGTCTATATGTTTGGTATACCGTATGTTCACTATGTTCAGCAGAAGTGGCCTTTTCAAACTCCTAAGGAAAATAGGTTCCCTCCCAAACTACTGCTTGCAACTGCTGCAAAAAAAATATGATGCTGAAATTTCCGTAGTTTTAAACCTATTGTTTTGCCGAGTCATTCAAAACTTGCCAAGCCTAGATTTGACAAAACTTAGACCAATTCACTCTGTGTGGTCACAAGTTTGAACACGTTATTTTCGTCCGCAGCCTTTCTCGGATCAAGTTTTGAAAACTTTGCACAATTATTCATTGGCGTAGGGCGGCGTAGGCAATACATGAAACAATAGAAAAAATTAATTAATTAATCTTGTGGGAATTAATTATTTTGTTTGATACGATCAAGAGAGTTGGGAAAGTAAGTAGATCTAAACATTTAGGAATAAACCTTTTTGAATCATAGTAGAACTTAGAGCTAGGCTAGTAGACATAGAGCCATAGTGGTTCTGCTATGATCAAGATTTGATCCATGTTCCGAAATTTTTTTAGTCAAAAAAAAAATTGAGTCCAGTGCTATGATCAAGATTTGATCCATGTTCCGAAATTTTTTTAGTCAAAAAAAAAAATTGAGTCCAGTGCTATGTTCAAGATTTGATCCATGTTCCGAAATTTTTTTTTTTAGTCAAAAAAATTCAGCTGCCTGGTTTGCCGATGCCTAAGACCGGCTCTGTTAAAGGAAGAAATGTCCTCTTTTTGTCAGAAGTCTGTTGCTTTACTACAATATTGTTATTTTGTTATATTTTATTGTTTTAAATTATATTTTTTACAGATATTAAGCTCTGGGGTTTTAAACTATTCATGTAACAATTTATCATTGAGTTTTTGAAATGTGTAGAACAGTCAATTTTAAGCAGAACAGGGCAAGCACATTAACTGATCCACTGGATGTGGGCTATGAATAGCTTCTACCCAGGAGTCTCTGTCCACTGGATACAAACGTATGCTGGCATTGTATTTAAATTGTGGGGTTCAATCTAGGGTGAGTGCTGGAACGCACACAGAAATCAATGCCTCTAATGTGTTGATAAAACAGTGAGAAAGAGGGAGGAGGAGAGGGGGGGGGGACAGACAAGAAGAGGCAAATAAAGAGAGGGGAGGGGGGGCACTTTTTTTCCCTTATCCTTTCATTAGCACCAATTTATTGACCAAGTAAAGTAATAATGGTTTTATGGTTTATTTCCCCTTAATACATCGCCGACACAATGGTCTTCCTTCCCAGAGAACCTTGCGCGAGACGTGAACAAGGGCGGACAACTTCCTGTCTTGACATGACGTCATATCCATTTTACCAGATTGTCAACGACATCGCGCTTTTAAGAATATACACCAGATTTATTTTTTTCTCTTGAAATGAAAAAAAAAAAAATCTAAATATGTTGTAGATGGCTTCACAAAACAAGACGCTTATTGATTGGTCCGGACGAATCCTGGCCTTATATTTTGCATCATTTTATTTGAAAGTTGTTTATCTGAGTTTTAGTGGCCCTGTCTTCTCTAGTTACAGATTGTCAATTTTTTTATATTATTATTACGAAAATGAATGTCATATTTGCCTTAAGGCTTTGAATATAATCTGATCTATCTATTCTACTCCTTCGAATAAACCATTGACCTTATTATCTTATCTTATCTTATATAATACAGACGTTACTTCAAAAAAGAAGATGATTACGTCCTACGCGTCATGCATTTAGTCATGCATATTAACCAATGACTTAAATTCTGCCAAGTCACTGGTTTTTCTGGCTAGCTCAGGCAATCCATTCCATGCTCTAATAGCAAGAAGGGAAGAAGGAGTATTTGTACAAATTTGTCCTAGCATATGGGACGAGGAATGTGCCTTTATTTTTGTGTCTTTCAGAGTATTTTATTAAATTTTGATTTTGTATTTGAAGATTATGGTTCAGTGTTTTATGTATAATTGCTTCTTTACTTTTGAGTCTTCTGTCCTGAAGGCTTTCTAAATTAAGTGATTTTACTAATGGTGTTGCCCTAGTCAAATGTGAATATTCGTTTGTTATGAATCTCACTGCTCTATTTTGTGTTTGTTCCAGTTTCTTAATGTTTTCTTGAGTTGACTTCATCGAGATTCGAACCCAGGACCTCAGGTTCAGAAGCCGAGCGCTTAACCACTCAGCCACCGCGCAACCAGAAGTATTGACATGAAATTTCGTACACAGATTCCTTTTAACCCCTCCCTCTCTCTCTCTCTCTCTCTCCCTCTCTCTCTCTCTCTCTCCCTCTCTCTCTCTCTATCTTATATTGATTACATTTGGAGTAAACATATAAAATCATGAAAAAGTTTGCATTTAATCGAAACGATTTCAAGGTGTTTTTATTCAACAAAACTTCTGTAGAATGAATTTGTGAAAAACCATAGACAAATAGACATTCATTTTCCAGGGGGAAGGGGGGAGAGGTTTTACTTTAACCATTTTCTTTCTAAATTGAATCTACTTTCTAAATTGAATCTACTTTCTAAATTTTCCAATTTTATTTTCCAAACTTATTTTCTGAAATCAATGAGTCCTAAAAGGTTGCTAAGTGAACAGAAAGATGTCAGCAGGTCTGTGTCTGAGTGCTCGGTCAATTATGAAAGAGTCCTTAGAAAGCCGAATATTTAATGTGGAAAGCGACTGCATGTTAAAAAACCTCAGTAGCGAACAAGTTTGCGTTTTGAATTGATCTGAAGTTTGGTCTCCATTTTTTTTTCCCCGGGTCATCATTCACTACCAGCAGTTACCTGCCCCTTGAGATTTGTGTTGCCATAGCTACCTGGTCAAATTGTTTTTGGTTGATTGAATCAATTATCTTCTTTTTCTTTCTGTCTCTCTCTCTCTCATACACACGCTTTCTCTCTCTCTCTCTCTCTCTCTCATACACACACTTTCTCTCTCTCTCTCATACATACACTTTCTCTCTCTCTCTCTCTCTCTCATACACACACTTTCTCTCTCTCTCTCTCATACACACACTTTCTCTCTCTCTCTCTCTCATACACACACTTTCTCTCTCTCTCTCATACACAGACTTTCTCTCTCTCTCTCTCATACACACACTTTCTCTCTCTCTCTCTCTCATACACACACTTTCTCTCTCTCTCATACACACACTTTCTCTCTCTCTCTCATACACACACTTTCTCTCTCTCTCTCTCATACACACACTTTCTCTCTCTCTCTCTCTCATACACACACTTTCTCTCTCTCATACATACACTTTCTCTCTCTCTCTCTCATACACACACTTTCTCTCTCTCATACACACACTTTCTCTCTCTCTCATACACACACTTTCTCTCTCTCTCTCTCTCTCATACACACACTTTCTCTCTCTCTCTCTCATACACACACTTTCCCTCTCTCTCTCATACACACACTTTCTCTCTTTCTCTCTCATACACACACTTTCTCTCTCTCTCTCTCTCTCTCATACACACACTTTCTCTCTCTCTCTCTCATACACACACTTTCTCTCTCTCTCTCATACACATACTTTCTCTCTCCTCTTTCTCTTACACACACTTTCTCTCTCTCTCTCATATACACACACTTTCTCTCTCTCTCTTTCTCTCTCTCTCTCATACACACACTTTCTCTCTCTCTCTCTCTCATACACACACTTTCTCTCTCTCTCTCTCTCATACACACACTTTCTCTCTCTCTCTTTCTCGTACACACACTTTCTCTCTCTCTCATACACACACTTTTCTCTCTCTCTCTCATACACACACTTTCTCTCTCTCTCTCATACACACACTTTCTCTCTCTCTCTCTCTCATACACACATTTTCTCTCTCTCTCTCTCATACACACACTTTCTCTCTCTCTCTCATACACACACTTTCTCTCTCTCTCTCATACACACACTTTCTCTCTCATACACACACTTTCTCTCTCTCTCTTTCTCTTTCTCATACACACACTTTCTCTCTCTCTCTCATACACACACTTTCTATATCTCTCTCACTCTCTCTCTCATACACACACTTTCTCTCTCTCTCACTCTCTCTCTCATACACACACTTTCTCTCTCTCTCACTCTCTCTCTCATACACACACTTTCTCTCTCTCTCTCATACACACACTTTCTCTATCTCTCTCACTCTCTCTTTTATACACACACTTTCTCTCTCTCTCTTTCTCTTTTTCACACACACACTTTCTCTCTCTCTCTCTCTCATACACACACTTTCTCTATCTCTCCCACTCTCTCTCATACACACTTTCTCTCTCTCTCATACACACACTTTCTCTCTCTCTCTCTCTCTCTCTCTCATACACACACTTTCTCTCTCTCTCTCTTTGCTGTATGTGGACACAATTTCTCCTATTCATTCTACAATTATATCGAAGCCCTAGTTCCTATAGCAAGATCTGTTTATAATCATATTCATTATGAGAGCAACTTCGTACATTCAAATAAATATTTATAATTTCTATAAAGAAAATATTGCACAGTTGGTCAAACCAAGAAAGCACTAAAACAAAAACAAAAAACTCGTAAAAACTGTAACATACTATATAAGTCTATACAAGTCACTGGTTTTTCCTGGCTAGCTCAGGCTATCCATTCCATGCTCTAATAGCACTAGGGAAGAAGGAGTATTTGTACAAATTTGTCCTAGCATATGGGACGAGGAGTGTGCCTTTATCTTTGTGTCTTTCAGAGTATTTTATTAAATTTTGTTTTTGTATTTGAAGATTATGGTTCAGTGTTTTATGTATAATTGCTACTTTACTTTTGAGTCTTCTGTCCTGAAGGCTTCCTAAATTTAGTGATTGTACAAATTTGTACAAATACTCCTTCTTCCCTAGTGCTATTAGAGCATGGAATGGGTTGCCTGAGCTAGCCAGGAAAACCAGTGACTTGGCAGAATTTAAGTCATTGGTTAATATGCATGACTAAATGCATGATGCGTAGGACATAATCATCTTCTTTTTTGAAGTAACGTCTGTATTATATAAGATAAGATGGATGTGAAGCTTATTACTGAAGTATAGAACGGAACTGTCATCACTGACAGATGAAGCAAAGGCCAATAACTGGTGCCTAAACCAGTAAGCTTTGAGCATTAGGGGCCCCGTTAGCATTTGCTGCCTACCCACCTATGAGAAGGAAAACTGAATTAAAACATCTGCTGCTTGCAACTACACCCAAGCACGAGAAAGGTTTCGGGGAATCAAGTTCAATCAACCCTGTGGAAAAATCAGGAGCTGGCGAACCTTTAGCAGCATGCAGAACATAGTGCTACACCCTGGCAGAGCCTGCGACGCCCCTGATTCCAAACTATGCCGTCTCTTTGGAAACATCAGCTGCGTGGAGAGAGGGTAACTGCTGCGTGGGCGACATCGTTCCGACCATAGCTTTCTGAGATGTTCCATAGTCCCTTCACCACTGAAAGAAGCCCATAGTATGAATTCTGTTGAAGGAAGGTAACTCTTCAATAGTCAGTACCTCGTGTCATTTAATTCACACGTTTTACAATTGTTAATAATGATAATAAATAACAATAATAACAATTAATAAATAAATAATCATCATCGTCATCATCAAACTCCATTTGAGTGAGGGCTTGAGAGGCTCTAATCCTCTCTTGCAAAAGCCCTGGACAGAAACCCTGCTGTCTTGCGTAGTGCATAAATGTCCCCGTACAGGTCGAGAATTTTTGGTTTCCCAGACCTGTCAAGACGGAGATCAGCAAGTCTGGGGCAGTCAAACAGAATATGAGGCACGGTTTCCTCTTCTTCCCCTCAGCGGGGGCACCGTGAATCGAAATTTGGCCATAGCCGTAAAAATATGAGCCAACAGGACAATAGCCTGTCCTGCACTGTGCTATAATAGCTTGCTCAGGCCTGGACAGCCTCCACCACGGGGAAGTGCGGTCAGGGCGCCTCATGCGCTCCCAGACTCCACGGGCTTTTTGGGACTTGTACCAGCACTCAAACCACTTTTCCATTTC
Organism: Biomphalaria sudanica; assembly: GCA_036873155.1. NCBI lineage: Eukaryota > Metazoa > Mollusca > Gastropoda > Planorbidae > Biomphalaria > Biomphalaria sudanica. The sequence continues at coordinate 29,838 of JAZGLO010002458.1, read as the reverse complement.
TGTTTTTTTTTAAATTTGAATTATAAATAAATAATAAAAAAAGATACATAAAAATATAATAGATATAATAATAGATACAATTTAAAAAAAATAAATTTCTTTTATAATTGAACAAGAATACGTTTTGCTTGTTATTGACGATGTAAAGCCTCTTGAACTACTGAATAAAGAATGCACTAAAAATTCATGCTTGTCAGCGGATAAACGCACTAACAAAAACATTTGGCATTATGTTTCTCGGAAGAAACTAAAGAATCGCAATGTCAAGGACTTCGTTCGTTTGGCATGTATGACACATATGTACGTACCTGTGTCTACATCAGAGAACAACAGACCTAACCTAGTGAGCATCAAGTTTGTACATTTCTGAACAATGTTCACCTTAACTGTTGTGAAAACACGGATCTATGGTTTTGTCTTATGTGTTGTTGGCATGTAATCTTGAACTTAAAAAAAAAATCATCTAATAAAAACACCATCTCCGAAAATCTTTTTCGCTTTATGTGTCACACTAATGTAGGAACTAGAGACAACGAACTTCAGAAATCCCAAGCTTCAGTATTTCGTTTCGTGTGGGATGTAAGCACATGTGGGATGTAAGCACATGTGGGATGTAAGCACATGTGGGATGTTAACACATGCGGGGTGTAAGCACGTGTAGGATGTAAGCACAAGAGGGATGTAAGCACATGTGGGATGTAAGCACATGAGGGATATATGAGGACCTTCACCGTGTCTACAGCCGGAAAATAGGACAATCAAATGAACGCATGAATTATGAACAATTGCTTGGGTAGTTAGATATTACTTGTTGTGAAATTTGTTTTCTTTGTTTTTGACAATGTAAATCCTAACATCTGAATAAAAAAAAAAAACAAGAATATTAATGTTCACTGCATCCCATTCTATGTATCACTCATAAATTAGAATTTAGGTCCTCAACCACGCTTACCTTCAACACATGTCATACGTCCTTTAGTCGGGAAGACAACATCGAAGAATGGACAGGCCAATCAGTGAATGAAATTCTAGCGAAGTCAAAGGACAGAGAGGAATGGAGAACGACGGTCAACAGATCTTATGTGGTGCCCCGACGGTCCAACAGGCTAAGGGATAGGTGAAGTTAAATATTTTGTAAGTTCAATTAAATGGTAATTTAGTTCGACGACAATTGTCCACCTCAGCCTTGCCACTGTAACAATAACACTAACAATAGCAACATAGATGCAAACACGAACAAAATTCACACACAAAGCGTGCACACACACACACACACGACCAGCTCTTTACGCAATAGATTTCTGTGTACTTCTCGGTGACGACGAGTGACCTTGAACCCTGACTGAAAGTGGAATAAAAGAATTTTAAAATCTTTCCGTCCATTCTGTCCTAGTCTTAATGGAGAGGAGACGACCACTTGGTCCAGATCTGATGTCGACTCACTCTGGTTTAATGGGTGCACATTGTCCTTAAGAAGTGTTTGTTTTGGAAACCTCTTTCATGAAAAAGTTCTTCAAGATACGGCAGCTGTATACGAATGGTATACGACTTTTTTTTTACAAAGCTAATATCAAGTCACTCTGTCTGTCTGGTAAAAAGATTGTTCACGTTATTTCTCCGACACCCAATCTCGGATCGAGCTGAACTTTTGCATAACCATTTCTTGTACCTGACAACACAAGAATCAATAAAAAAAAATTAACCGATTACTTAATTAACTATTGGTAATAACTATTTTGTTTAGTATCTCAAACAAGGAAAAGAAATTGTACTTGACTGAATTGTGGTATAAGCTTAATTAGTCCCATGTATAGGTCGCTGCTCTAAATTGAAAGAAACAATATGTTACAATCTTCTTCAGTCTTACGTACCTCACTAGCAGAGTGGTTAGTGTCACGTCCCTAGTGACACCTCATTGTTTACAAAATGAGGACATTGTACCTATCTCAAATCAGGTCAGCGTACCCACGCTTAAATGCCAGAAAGACGCCGATTAAAACTTAGTTCAAGGCCACAGCAGGGAAACAAAATTAACGTAGGTTAAATTACAAAAACAATTAAAAGGAAAATTAAATGTAAACGGATCAAGAAGTCAAGGATGGGTATTGAGATGTCATGGTTCTTCTTTATAAAGAAAGATATAAAAGGCTACATGTTAGCTTGAGACGGGAGAGAGCTAGAAAGTTAGACTTAGAAGTCGCTAGTTTTTAAAGTAAATATTTACTCATTCTATTTATCATTTTCACTGAATCCTGTATCTGTCTTATATATCTTTGTACATACATTTATTGTTTCAAGTTCAAGTTTTAAATAATTAAAACTCAAGAAAACATATCAGCACTTTGTTATTTCATTGATTATTAAAGTGTTTGAACTATAATCAAGGCTTTATTTTTGTTTAAGTATTGTTTTGTTTTTCTTGTTAATTAGTCTATTTAGTTAATTGATGTCTTTTTGCCAGTGAAGTATTACCATACCAGCAGGAGATGGCAAACATAATCAGACCATAGATGGTTGCTGTATATTTATATTTAAAAAAAACAACTTAAGGTGCAGAACTTAGGAAAAAAGTGGATGATGGATTGGTTGCAGCCTTAGAAAATATGCCAACATATTTCCATTTCAGCCAAATACCCATATACAGTAGAACGTCGTTTATCCGAACGTTTATTATCCGGAGCGTCAAATATCCGGACCAGTTTTTTTTTGTTTTTTTTTTATCAACCACATGTACTGTGATGCACATATACTGTATGAATACGAAAAATAAGTGATTATTTTCCACAATAAAGGTAAAATTGCGACATTTGTCACCTATTTTGCTCGTTCTTCACGCACGTGTCCCGCATGTGATGATTTTCAATATTCGTATAGTGTCCGGTTGCATATACTGCATGGATCGCTTCGGTTTTCGGTTATCCGAACAATCGCGTATCCGAACGGTGTCCGGTCCCAATTGAGTCGGATAAACGACACGTTCTACTGTAGTTTTTCTACAATGGTGGTTTGGAAGCAATTGTTTCTGCATTGGAAATGCCTCTTTCAAGTACGACTTTTTTTGTACACACCTTGGACACAAAATGCTTGCTATAAAAAAAAATAGTTTTAAATATTTCTTCTGGTCCAACAAATGTTTACTTCGCCTTCTTGTGGCTACCGGCCCAAGTCAACAATTCGCCGATTGATGTCCGCTACTAACTGTTACGTTAAATATTGTTTCTAGATGTGGCAGAAATTAATTCCACCATCTTGATTGTACAGAGCCTTGTCAACAATGCGCAAATGTGCAGGTCACGCGAAATAGCGCTCCCTTGCTTTTGTCTACAAATCATGGACAAATATGCAGTGAGTTTAATACAGTGGCGTAGCGAGGGCGGTGATGTGGTATCATTCTATGTACGCCCGTAACGCTCGCTACTCCTGTGGCTTAATTGTATATATTTAGGCTTACGCCGCATTCTAGTGACAAATTACATATTTTTCACCTTTTAGCAGAGACCCATGTATCCTTAGAGGGTTTACAATTGATATTTATATGTCTGCCCTGCACTCAAGCATTCCGTGCTTCTAAGATACATTTTCCCGCCAAAATAATAATAAAAGGTCAGATTGGTCTCCCCTTGTCTTCTGTCTTATCAAACGGCACGTACGTATGTCTTCTGTTTCCCCGCGAAGGCCCGAGAGAGGCAGCGTCACGCGATAGAGAATCTCGCGCTGATGAAAGTGTATTGACATTGGTGTTCCCGCGTTTAGACTGGGCGGTTGTTGTTGTTTTTTTCCCGAAGGTTTGTCACTGTGTAAAAGTGTATACAGACGTGTCAGTTGTTGTGGACTTTGTCACTCTTTATCTTATTAGAGATTAACACCTTCCTGTTTCTAGCAGCAGAGTGCAGAGCGTGAGCTCTAAGGTTGCTCATTTAGTTGTGTTACAAGTCAAAGACTGTTCATTTAGTTGTGTAAGAACTCAAAGATCGCTCATTTAGTTGTGTAAGAACTAAAATCAGGGGCGTAGCTAGGAATTTTCCATCATTTCGGGGCACGGGGGTTTGAACTCTTTGGAGGCCCCTGCATATTGCGTAATATTTAATGTAAAAACACTCATTTGGGCCCCCACTGTGGGATTTTCAAATTCTCCAATCTTCTCTTCCCACCCTAGATACGCCACTGACTAAAATATAGCTCATTTAGTTGAGTTAGAACTACAAATCAAAGATTGCTCATTTTGGTTGTTTTGGATCAAAAATTGATTGCTAATTTAGCTGTGTTAGTCTCAAGTCAATATTAGCCAGTAATGACAATCGGCATCAGGAAGACAGGCAGAGGCATGTACAATTTCCTCCCCCGCAAAGAGCACTGCGCCACCCTTATAAAACCATAAACCATATTCTCTTTGAATGTCCCTTACTAGTCCTAGTGACCATTGAGACGACTGAGTCCAGTGTGCATACAACATGCAGCCAGCCAATCAAATTGAAATGACAGTCCAGTCCAGTGAGCATACAACATGCAGCCAGCCAATCAAATTGAAATGACAGTCCAGTCCAGTGAGCATACAACATGCAGCCAGCCAATCAAATTGAAGTGACAGTCCAGTCCAGTGAGCATACAACATGCAGCCAGCCAATCAAATTGAAATGACAGCCCAGTGTGCATACAACATGATCAGGCAGCCAGCCAATCAAATTGAAATGAAAGCCCAGTGTGCATAAAACATGATCAGTCAGCCAGCCAATCAAATTGAAATGACAGTCCAGTGTGCATAAAACATGATCAGTCAGCCAGCCAATCAAATTGAAATGACAGTCTAGTGTGCATACAACATGCAGCCAGCCAGCCAATGAAATTGAAATGACAGCCCAGTGTGCATACAACATGATCAGGCAGCCAGCCAATCAAATTGAAATGACAGTCCAGTGTGCATACAACACAATCAGGCAGCCAGCCAATCAAATTGAAATGACAGCCCAGTGTGCATACAGCATGATCAGGCAGCCAACCAATCAAATTGAAATTACAGTCCAGCGTGCATGCAACCAGCCAATCAAATTGAAATTTAAAAAAAAACATGAGCAAAATTTTTTTTTTTTTTAAGTTGTGCGAATTATTTATTTTTTTCAATCATTGTGGACGGATGTACCAAAATATATATCACAAAGGTAAAAATTGAGCAAAATGTAACAAATTAAATGAAACAATGCTAAAAGAATCAAACTAGGATTTTACTAAAATATCACTGTCTTTTAGTATAAACAGTCTGTGTAAAAGAGGCTATTAATCATTTTTTGTATTCCAACTTAAAAAAATAAACTTTTCATATATCTCCTACTATTGAATTGAACTGGATTTCACTGTGCATGCACTAGTTATTGAATTAGTTGGGAGAAAGAAACTTTATCCTTAACATTATGATGAAAAGGGATAAGTTATTAAAAAGGCTTTTGTGTAGAACTGATCCAATTAATAGTAGTAACACATACCAAATGTCACAAGTATGTCAGGTATCAGGAAGCTTTGGCCAGCAAAGTGTCCTTGTTGTAAATCCAGAAACAAAGTGTTTATATATTTATGAAATAGATATGCAGAATAATAGGTAGTCTCAATGAACTTACAATAACAATCTTCAAAATTAAATAATATTGTCTGTATCTAGATGTATAAAAAGTTTTATTTCCAAAAACTGATTTTAAAAAAAGTGTTAAAATGTTTACATAAATTACAAATACATCAATTATTACAGCTTTGATCATTTAAAAATGAAATTCATAACGTCAAAAATTGTAAAACACCACCGAAAGTTTTTGTCACAAAAAAAACAACAAAGTGACATGTTGGCCTAGATGTGATTTACACATCAATGCCCAGCAGAACAACACCAGGAGACTTGTTACAATAAATGTGATCATATGTTAGGCTTATATCAGAAAGAAAGACAACCAAAGAGATATGTGTAAGGAAGGTTGATTAAGTCCAAGAGTGCACTCCTCTTAATTTAGGAGCTTTACTGTTTTTCACATGAAATTATACAAATATACAATATTTTGTTCGTTAAAATGAAAGGCAAAATCAAATATTACACAGAACTTGACACAAATGAATATTGTTAATGAACTGTAAAATATAGCTCTGGAATGATGAGAGTTATCTTCCACAAAACTGCTTACATCCAGATATGATAGTACTAAAATCACAGATGTCAGCATTGGACTAAATCAAATATGGCAAGAACATAAGAACTCTGCACAAAAGTGGTATAGGATGTCCAATGTCCGATCCTATGATCAATCTCTATGGAGAGAGCTTGCCGCCCTATGCGCCAAATATCATGGATGGACCTAAATCTAAATAAAATCTTTGGAATATTTCAAACATGAAAGAAAACAGATGCCAAAGTTAGGCATTATAAAATACTTTTATCATCCAAAGTTACATAAAGTTTCAAAAAGAACGTTCTTTTGTAACTTAAAAGGCATCATAAACAATGTCTAGTTTGCTTCTCTACTCATCTGAGTCAAAGTTTCATGCCTAATGTTGTATGGGTTATATAAATACCTAAATAATTTTTGTAACTATATATTTATTTCAAGGGGCTATTTGTGATTCTAAAGTGATGGCTCAGAAGGATCCTTGGAATAACATACTGACATCATGTCAAGAAGTCCTTTTCCACACTGCCACTCACCCCCTAAGTGAAATGGTGACTGAACATCATATGAGATTTTAAGGACATATCCTTAAACAAGACGATACATTTACCAAAGTCAGCCATGGCATGGAAGCCAGAAGAAGGAGAGTGAAAACAAGGCTGTCAACTCTCAAATACTGTCCCACCTTCTTACAAACCCTAAAATCTGAGGGCAACAGCTGGGAGGAGGCTGTGTAAGTCACCTATAATATATCTCTGTGAGAGAGCTTACCATCCTAGGTGTCGATATGTCATGGAGGACCTAAGTCTAAGTCAAATTATACTTAAAGGAAGTTAAAAGATAATTTCAAGAGTACAATGTTGTTTGATGATGTAGAGAAGTCAATATAACACCTTAAAAAAAAAAAAAAAACAGTATAATGATTTAAATAATAATCAAATCAAGAAAAGTGGAAAATGAAGATCTCTGAGCAGCAGTTGTTAAATACTTAACAGATCAATTTAAGTTTTAAAATAAAGTTAATAAATTAACGGGCAATATTACATTACTGCATTAGACTGCTTTGACTTGAAACTTTCATCAACTAGCAATTTAGGTACCACATGAAGCAAGTACATACAATACAAATCCTGGCTTAAATAGGGTTAGACTAAAGAACAAAACTGGTTCATTGAAGGAGTCAATAAACTAAATTTCAACCTACAATGATATCCCTAAAGGAATTGAAAGCAAAATGATATTACATATACATTCATTCTTAGAATATACACTTAAGGCAATATGTGTTTAAAACATTAATAAAAACAATACATCATTATTATCACTGAAGTAAAATAAATTCTTTTGTTAAAAAAAAAGCAATATTACATTGTTAACAAAGATAACATTAACTTGTTATATTTTAACAAATTTTTAAATTACATTTAAAATCATTTTGCTTCTGAAAAATCTTTTTGTCTTTTTGTAAAATTCTCATTTTAGATATTAGTGTTTTTTATTTCCTGCATTTGTTGCAATCTGTCATTGCTTTAAATGAAAGTTATTCAACACTGAACTAAGAGAGTTGCTGCTATTCCTAAACATATGTGCTACTGGAGTTACTGTAATAAGCAAGCTCTGGATGTTCCTTTTGTTGACTTCGAGTTGGCACCACTGCCTGCTCCTGTTATTTGGGCAAGTGCACTCTCAATGTCTTCAATCTGTAATCACATTTTAAAATAAAGCACAGATTTATGAAAACACTAACCTAAGACAGAGAGGAATGGAGTCCCAACAGTTCAACAGACTAAGGGATAGGTGAAGGTGAACCTAACACTGACATATTGGCTCGCAGTGCTGCCAATAATGTGATCCTTTTATCTGGAACAACCAGATAGACCTGTTAACTACCTCACCCTAAGGTCAATGTTAGTCAACAATCACAAAGATACCAGCTCATATAGAACTAGAAGGAAATGAGAAGGCTGACACACTCGCCAAGAGTGGGAGAACTAACACACTATTAAACTCTGCACTCTATCCAGAAGAATTGAAGAAATTAATCGTAAATAAAATAAATGAGAAATGGACGAGCTCTCATCCAAATCACAAGAAAGATGACGCTTACTATAAGCAATCCCGACAAGACCAACGTCTAATCTTTCGACTCAGGACCGGACACAACAGAATGCGACAACACATGTACCGGAAGCTCAAAATTGGAACCAGTGAAATCTGCCCATGTGGAGTATCACCAGAGAATGCCGACCACGTCCTCCAAAACTGCTCTCTATACCAAGAGGCCCGTATAAGACATTGGCCCCAAATCACCCCAATAGAAAGAAAACTATATGGAGAGCTCCCTGATTTGGAAACCACTGCGCAGTTCATCTCATGTACTGGTCTAGTCATCTGAACACTCCAACATAACAATAAGAACAAAGAAGAAGAAGAAGGAAACCACTGCCCAGTTCATCTCATGTACTGGTCTAGTCATCTGAACACTTCAACATAACAATGAGAACAAAGAAGAAGTAGAAAACAAAGAGTAGTGGCTCAACCAATGGGCATCAGAAAACATGGGCAGAGCCATGTACAAAGAAATGACTACGCCTAACAAACTGGACAGCATTAACTTCCTCCCCCGCAAAGAACAATCTACAATTTTCCAACTAAGAACAGGACACACACCACTATTAAATTACCACCTGAACAAGATAAACTCCACACAACTCCCCCTCTGCAGTCACTGCGCCCACCCCTTTGAAGCCATAAACCATATCCTCTTTGAATGCCCCTCCCTAATCCACCATAGGCAGACCCTACTTCCACTACAGCCCAACATAACCAACACCCTGTACGACAGTGCTGAACAACTGAAGAAAACAGCACACTTTTTTTCCTTGGCACAGTCTGCAAAAGAGCTCACAGCTCAGCAGCTAGAAGAAGAAGAAGAAGAATCTGGGTCACCCCTATCTTATCTTATAAAATACATGTTACTTCTTATTTTATCTTTTCAATGACAGACATTCAGAAAAGAAGATGATTATGTCCTAAGCATGTTCCTAGGTGAATCTAGTCATGCATGTTAATCAATGACTTAAATTCTGTAAGTCATTGGTTTTCCTGGCTGACTCAAGCAACCATGCTCAAATAGCACTAGGAAAGAAGGAGCATATGTAAAAATTAGTCCTAGCATATGGAACGAGGAATGTGTCTTTGTCTTTGTGTCTTTCTGAGTATTTAATTAGGTTTTGTTTTTCTATTTGAAGATTATGGTTCATTGTTTTTTATATAATTGCTACTTTACTTTTAAGTCTACTATCCTGAAGGCTTTCTAAATTTAGTGATTTTACTAAAGGTGTTACTCTATCTATAAAATGTGAATATTCATTTGTTATGAAGCTCACTGTTCTATTTAGTGTCTGTCCTCTCCTAAGAGTAGTTAATACTATCTAACATTCTTTTTACTTTTATTGGGTTATAAACAATTTTTTTAATTTATACTTTTTAATTGATATGCATTAAATGAATCAAAAGTTAAATGGATGATAAAATATGATGGGATTCTTAGCCTGCGATATAACTATGTAAAAGTTTACTAACCAGAAAAGTTGTTCACTATTGACATTAGTGAAGTGGAATGCATTAAATACAAATGTACTTACAGGGACCGTCTTTATTCCCTTTTCTTTTGCTTTCTTGATGCGATCTTTGATTTCAGACTGTTGGGGGGAAAAAAATTATAGATTTTAGGATGCTAAAACAGCAGACCAAAGCATTTTCCTTTGCAAATTGTTGATTGCAGTTAAATGCTGTCTAACAAAACTAGCTTTTAATAGAATAAATAGTAAATTAGAACTAAACAAAGAATTCATTATTCATTGAGTATGCAAGCAGTCTATTTCTATATTCTATTCTATACTTGTATTCATAGCCATTATTATTATTTATTATGCATTCACTATTCTTAATTATTTATTCAAAGTCACCTTTTTTTTTAAAGGCACAAAAACCTTTAAATCATTTGACAATTTAAAAAAAAACTATGTTTTTAATTTTTGTAATGGATAGTTCATTTTGATTGCTTTCTCAAGTACTCCAGGAAAAGCTCTAATTTAATATATTACATCAAGTGAAAATGTTGATGTCAAACAGTATAATAAATATTACCAGTTTTGTATTAATGTAATTTGAATTTATAAAAATTTGGAACTCACAGCCAGCTGAGCTGCAGATTTTCCTCCATTGTTCTGAGCAGAAGTTGAAGGCTGAAAATAAAAATTGAAAAAGTTAAAAGCTTTTCCTTTTTTGTTTTCATTGTAACTATAAGATTAATAGATTTTTTTTAATGTATGCAGTAAGGTGACATATATATCAATTTAACAATCATCACAATGTGTGGTCTGGAGGCTACATGGTATAAAAGTCTTGGTTGTTAAACTGAAGTCCAAAGTTCTAATCCTGTTGAATGCTACACTTTGCTGTTGATTTTATAAGTTTCGGATTCTCCTTCAGAATGAGGGAATGGCACCAAGCAGGTTTTGAACCAAAAGCTGTCAAGATGTCAGTCCAGCGCACATACCACACAACCAGGGGGCCATTCTTTTCCTTATTTTGAACTGTGTTTCATGTGCACTTAAAGGCAGCATGAAAAACTCTCAATAAAGGTGTCCTTTTATGAATATTCATGACTGAAATGCAGAACAGAGAACACTGGGATAGCATAGAGAGACAAAATAAAAATGTATATTAGAAATAAAAATGAAACAAACTTTGCTGACTGCTGCTCCTGTTGGTGTTGGTGTTGCATTTGTCTTTTCTTTCATCATCAGCTCTTTCGTGTTACTGTTTGTGGAGCCAGATCTCATTCCCTCTTCTTTTTGCTGACCCCAAACTTCAACCAGAATGGCTTCATTAGTCAAGTGGGTGATCAGCTACACATAATTTTAAACCAAAATTTTTTGTATTAATATCAATCTCAATTAGTTGTTTTTTTATTTCCTTTGATAGTATTTTAATATTCATAATTACAACCTACATTAAATCCAACTAAAGTAACTGTAACTTGATACCTAACTTGATTACAAGACATTGTTGACTTAAATATTTTATAACTACTCTACCAATGCTCTAAAAACATCTTTTTTAAATATTTTTATTTTATGTTGAATATTTTTTGTGAGTGAATCAGCATTTTATAGTAAATTGTAATAGCTTAAGGGAGGCAACTCAAGGAGGCAACGATGTTTATTCACGGGACATCACAAGTACATAAAACAACATTTGTCTTTAGCACAGTCTCTTCATACTGGCTCTAGACTTGGGCAGAACTTGTTCTTCTCCTTCCTATTGTTGACGTCCTCTTCAGTCTAGTCTTTAACAGTGCGCACCTTCTGCGCTAGTTTAGATGGTGGTGCGCATGACAGGGTTATAACAATATGTTAAGAAGATGTGAGGCATTATGGTTGAGTGGTACAGCAATAGTTTTTAAACTGGGGGTTGTGGGTTCAAATCCTGGTGAAGACTGGGATTATTCGTTTTGAGATTTTTAGGGCACCTAAGAGTTCACCCAGCTTTAAAGAGTACCTGACATTAGTTGGTGGTAAGGAAAGGCAGTTGGTCATTGTGCTGGCCACATGACACCCTTCTTAACCATGGGCAATAGAAACAGATAACCAATAGATTGCAAGATCTAAAAGGGGAACTTTATTACATTACTTTATTAAGAAGATGAATACAATAAAAGAATATTTTATATAGATTGTACAAGAAAAGTCTTGTTGTTTTTTTTATGTCATCAGTAAGCTTATCGTTAAAGAGATAAAATCAGAGAGTGGGTTAACTGCTAAGTTAAAAAGTCAAAGAAAAACTCTACCTGATCTGTCACAGTCTTGAAACTGATCTGTCTCTCATGCTGGTAGTCAGGATTCATGGTACCTTTCACTTCTTGGGTTAATGTGGGTTTATCTTCTGAATAAAACTTGTAGGAACAACTACTCTGTTAACAAATAAAAATGTTTCTATTTCATTTTATTTACTATTACTTTTATATGCAAGCACTCTTTGTATAAATAAGAAACAAACAAGCCAAAAATATTTTGTGGCTCACAGATTTCCTTGAATTACATGAATTATAGCCCTTTACAATGTGTGCCTATTGTGTCTTGTGCTGTTTTGCATTTTTTTCAAAAGTTCCTTCAGAGTTGAAGATACTATGTACTTCCTAGTCTAAATCTCCATCATAACCTGGACCATCGAGGTGACCAAACCACAGTCCAGCGCACATACCACACAAGCAGGCAGTTATCCAAGTGTCTGAAGTGAATTTGTAAGGATAATGATTTTTATTATGTATCGCTCATTTCATTCTGTTGTGGTTCATGCACTCTGGTCTACACTTGAATTGGTATCTGTCATATTTTACTGACAGTTGTAGGTTCATACTTTGCACATTCAGATTATTCTATATACATATGTTGTCTCAGACTTGATGATCTTCATCTCATCTGGGAAGCCACAAGCTCTTGATTGGTATGGAGATATGTGCATATGTTGTTGTTTTTTCTATGGCTTTTGTAAGAGATATTTTAAATGGTTCTCTCAAGCCTTCACTGACAAGGAGCTTAATGATGGCACTCACAGGGTAATAAGAAACATTAATTAGCTTGAATTAAATATAGATTAACACATGGATATCTTCTGGTTTGAAAGATCTGTATAAAATCTCTATAAAATTACAATATAAGATAAAGCCTTGATGTGATACTCATTAACAGAAACAGATGACCTTTACATCATCTGCCCTATAGACCACAAGGTCTAAAAGGGGAACCTTACTTTACTTTAGTCTAAAAGGGTAACCTTACTTTACTTTGATCCTCATAGTGTCAGTCAGGCATTTTTCTACCAGTCAGATAAAGCTTTCAGTGACCTTCATGATGTGATTAACATATGCCTTTTTATTTTTTTCTTTAACTTATCATGTAATGCTCATATATTAAAAAAAAATAAAAAATTTATTGATGCTTCGATAATACTATGCTAATAGTGATTTGAAATTCTCATTCATCTTTTTTAAACTAAAAAGGTTACTAATGCTCAAGACTTACTTTTTCAAAATTGCCAGGTATACCTCTTGCACCTTTTATTTTAAACTTGAAATAATATGGCTTTCCTAGCTGAAAGAATTAAAAGTAAATACAATTCTATGTCAACCTTCAAAAAAAAAAAATAAGCTGGCTATAAGAAAAACATAAAAGTAAATTACCTCCAGTGTCTAATAAAATTTTAGAATAAGTTTTTAAAAAAAAGCTAACCAACTCTTTAGGATCCTCAACATAAGAACTATCACTGAGAGGTTCCCACTTACTGTCACATGGTACAAGAGAAACCAGCAACTGACCTGTTTACATAAAAAGCATCTACATTATGCAAGTATTTAAATCTAGTTTTATAGGTGCTACTGTTAGACATCAAGTCTAAGTTATAATTGTCATCATGATCTTTGATACTATAACAAATACTTCATAATAACAATTAAACAAGCTATTTTTATTCTTTAAATATGCATGACATTTTGCTAATATAAAGTAATGGAAATTTAAGTTCAGGTAATAGCTTGTAAACATAAAATAAATGGTTGTACAAGCCTTGAAACCTTTCATGTGGGTTTAAAAATGTTACTATCAGTTCTAATTTCTCAATTCATTGTATAGCAAGCATTATGATCACCTTCCACCATTAAACTATCCTTTAATCTGTTGAACCATTGGGAAACCACATATGATCTGTCGACCATCATATGTAGTGTCAAAGGCTTTCACATTTCTTTAATAAAAAAATACTCACTTGAAGTGCTTAACAAATACACCTAAGCTAAAGTCTGTTTTGAACTTAAACTCTTTGGGTAAGCAGACAAGAGGTTGTTGCATATCAACTACACATACCACATTTATTATGACAAGTGCAGTTTTATATAAAACAAGTTTTACAAGATACGTTTTATATAAAGTAAGTTATATAAATCAAGTTTTATAAGATAAATATTATATATAATATGAGTTTATTATTAAGAAAGTTTTATAAAATTAGTTTTAAGTAAAATAAATTTTACATAAAATAAGTTTTATAAAAATTAAAGTAAGTTTTATAAGATAAGTTTTATATAAAAAAAGTTTATATAAAATAAGTTTTATATTTTAAAAAAGTTTTATAAAAGATAAGTTTTATATAAAAAAAAAGTTTTATAAAACTGGGAACTGGGACTGAATACTTTTAGAGCTTAAAACAACTTGAACTTAACTGAGAAACTAAAGTGTTTATTTGTTGTCTTCGTTGTAAAAGAACTTTGGTGAATTCTACATTCAAGTATTAATTTTGTTTTTACTTGAGTAGTCTCATTGAGTTATAAGTATTAAATGTATCTACTTGCAAGAGTATCAATGAAGTATTTAATATTTAATGTAATAAAAATGCTCATTTTGAGGCCCCCCTCAAGTGGGGGCTATTAAGCGCTTCTGCTGTGTTGAATGAAAACAAACCCAACTGGAGTTAACACTGAATGCAGAAATGGATAACACAGGGGAGAGGCCAAACAATCAATAGAGGTAGTCGACTCTGGTGTTGAATATCAAACACGTTTAATAATCATGAAGGGAACCGTCGAATGTCATTTACTTCTAACCGTTTATAAAATGCTTCTTATTGCTACGGTGTTAAGAAAGCGTCTTGTTTATGCCGACTCCTATATCGTTCTTACTTTTTTTAAACTATCACATCATTGTTACTAAGTAAAAACTTTCCCCATTTCCGAAACAAATAACTAATTCCTAATCATTTCATAATAGGGCCGGGGGGTGGGGGGGTGGGGGGGGGGGGTCAAATTCTTCCCCCCTATTCCCCCCCCCCAGCTACACCACTGGTTAGCCTAATGTTATGTAATAGATCAGACCTATTTCCTTGCCCTTCCAGTCTATCACAGCTAAACTTTCATCCATGTCAATAAGATAGGCCAGTGGCTGAAGATAAACTAAAGATGTTCCAATAAGAACTGGAGTTGAGACAGGTTCCCAGAAAGGATCTTTTTCCTAGAGGGATGAAAAAAAAAAACACTAAATATATAACATGGATATAACACAGTTTATTTTATTACACCAGTTACTGATGAATAAAGGAAACAATGTATCAATGATCTAAACAATCCTTATCAATAACCAAGCAAAATAAAAAAGACTTTTTTTTGAAAAACAAAATTTAAATTAATGTGTATCAATTAGTTTGGATCATTCATGTAATTAAATTTGTAATAGATCTAGACTAATGATAATAAATCTGTGCGATTAGAAATTTTTTTGTTACCAATTGTTTTTCTATAGCAAAATTTCATGCTTTTAGCGTTCTCAATGATCCTATCACTTGCCTGGACCATTGGAAAGGGGGAGAAAGAATGGGGTATCTGGGTGATCTCTTTTTAAACATATTTTTTTTTTAAAAAGGGAACAAACTGAATTCCTACTTGTGGGCTAAAGCCTTCTCAAGACAATGCGGTAACCATACCTATGAACATGTAAGATTGTATAGTTATCTATTGTTTCTATTTCATGTTTGTGTTCACTCTAAGTCTGAGATATCTGCCTAGGGGACTAATTCATCTTATACCACCACTTCAGTCAAGCACTATTTGAGAAACCGTACTATTTGAGAAACCAAACAAAGTAATGTATTACCATAGTTAATGAAGTAATTAATTAAGGTTTTGAATTGATTCATGAGTTGTCAGATAAAAGAAACAATTGTGCAAAATTTTAGCTTCATCCAAGATTGGGTGTTGGAGAAATAACGTGTACAAACTTTTGCCCAGACAGACAGATACACAGACAGAGTGAGTTGATATAAGATTTGTAAAAATATACTTGTTTGATTATTGGATTGGTCAGTTATTTATGATAGCAGCAAACAAAATACAAACTTTTGGAACATTCCAGTCAGGATCCCCTTCAGTGTAGTTTTGAAACATTTCCTGCATCAAGTACTTCCTATTGATGAAATTGTTGCGTGACAACAACCAACTATTTCCATTCTCAAGGTTTCTCAGCTGAACCATCACCTGAAATAAAATTCAAACTTAAGAGTTTCAATTTCAGTTTTAATTTATTTGTATATTATAGTTGTAAAACTTAGACTGTCTCAATAAGTTTTCTCAAAAACAAAAAATACTTATTTGCTCCACTCTTGCTATTGAATTGGTCAACAAAGAACTTTTTTTTTTTTTTTTTAAATACTGAAACTGTCTTCCCCATTTTGTCAATATGTCCATATGATAAGCAATAAGGTGATAGTGGGCAAAATGAAAAGTATTACATACCATTATCATAGTAAATATAATTAAGATTTTGAAAGTTATCTATTTTGAATGTGAAAATCCTTTTAAGGTATAACCATTTTTGTTGCCTATAGATAAACTAATTAAATTAGTTCCCCTTTCAGACCTTGCAAACTATAAGGCAGATGATGTTAAGGTCATCTGTTTTCTGGGCCAAAGGTTAACAAGCAGGGTTTCATGTAGCCAGCACAATGACTAACCACCTTTACTTTCCCTATTATCGTTGGGTGAACTCAGGGGCAAAGTAAAGTTGTGCCACCTCAAAGTTGGTGCCATTGATTGGATAACTCCATAGTGGCTGCTTACAATAACTGACTTCTACTAACTCTCACTCATAATGACAGTTCTTGCTGCCTGTATCAACTGACTGCTATCAAGTAACTATCGCCAACTAACTGCCCTTAACTCTGGTTAACTAAAGGTTAAAAGTGTTCACCTTATTAAAGACTTGTGAACACCATTCATAATATTAAAATAAGTATCCACTCAATGGCACCAACTTTGAGGTGGTGACAAAAGTCTTCTCCAAGATTTGAACCCAGAACTCCAGATTTGAAAGCTAAGTGCTTAGCCATTCATCCCCCCCCCCCAAAGATAAACTAATTGATTAATAAAATCTTTAAAATATTTTGATAAAACTAAAATAAAATCAAAGGTATGGTAGCACTTAGGTCCTAATCAATCAAGGGGAGTTGACTCATATTCTCATTTGTTTTGGAATATTCCTGTATCTACCAGAATGAGAAAAGTAAAGTGACAGCCTCATCAAACTTGTCTACAGAATTAGAAAACCTTGACAGAATATGCTGCCCCATAAATCACTACATCTTGAAGGGGGAATATATAACACTGAAATGGTTCCAAACCAATCTAGACTTGTTAAATTTAAAGGTAAAGCATAACTAAAGTATGTTTAGGAAAACATGAGAGTCAATTATCTATTACCTCCCTTTCAGACCTTGCAACTCATGGAGCAGATGATGAAAAGGTTATCTGTTTCATTTTGCTGACAGTTAATAAGGATATCATTCAGCCAGTACAATGACCAACTTACCCCAACTAATATCGGTACCCATCAAAGTCCTAAAATCCTGAAATTAAAAAATCCCAATCTTCACCGGGATTCATTGTTTCAGAATTTAAGTGCCTTACCATTCAGCTAATGTACCCCAATAAATTATCTCAGAGTAGACTTAATTATTGAAGTAACAGTTTCATACCTCTGACATACCCTCCTTTAATCCTCGTGTCTTGGGCGACACAAGACAAATTTCAAATTTCACTTTTTTGTCCAGCTCTTCAGACATAGCATTTGCTTCATATACCATAGGAAGTACTTGAATCAGATCTTCATTTAGCAAGAGCTCCTCTGTTCATGGATCAGAGGTTTTAGATTAAACAAAAATATGAATGGCATGTATAGTTTAACTTCAGAAAAGAATGAGAAGCCTACAGTGCATTAGTGGAAGCTTTTAAGATGAAGGAGAAAACTGAAAGACCTTAGACACATATATAGATAAAGTCTAAGAGGCCTACAAAAAGTTATTGATGGTTGAATGTCAATAATAATCTTGATTCCTATGTTACATTAGGTACAATAGGTAAAGTTGTCGAGTTGCTTCCCTTATCAGAACTGTCCATTATTTTGCTTTATTTAATTCACAATTTTCTATAATATAAATATTGTACCCAGTGCTGCCTATAGAAATGAAATATTTATACAATCCTTCAATGTTTCAGCCCTTACCTTCACATTTGTATCTACATTTTATACCTGCATCATGGAATTATCCTTTTTTTTTTAATAAGCAATTTACTGGCAGAAAAATTATTGTAATTCACCAACTATTTTCAGCACTTAGAAGATAACCACTAGGTCCATCAAAACTATATCAAGTCATTGAAAAGAGGCTGACTTATGTTCATTACGGCTAAAACCAAACAGTACAAAAACTCATTTATTCCTTACTCTGTCACACTTTATCAGTGCTACTTGTTCACTAGGGAATGTGTAAAATATCAAGATGTCTGAGTATAGTCACTCATTGTTGTGTCTGTTCTCTTTTATAGAATTTTATTGTGGTTTTTAATTGAAAAAAGAATCTTTGTAATTACAATGATTTCTCAATAAGGAATAATAAAACAGTCTTAGTCTTAGACTTTAAAATATTTTTCATTTAGGTTTGCTTTAACCACTAATTAATTGGTATCTGAAGAAGTGTTTTTAAAAAAGGAAGATATTGAAGTGTGATTGCAATGTGTGTTAACTTCAAATGAATAGATACTGACCTTTGGATTTGTTGGCTTTGTTGTCAACTAAGCCAGATTCCTTGGCTATTTCTTCCTGAGCACTGTCATAGGTTGGTTTTTCTATCACTTTGCCAGCTTTTATTTGTTTGGCTTCATCTTGAGGATGGTGGAATACATAAAGATGACTTGGTCCAAACAGAACCCTGGGAACAGCAACAAAGAATTCAAAGCAGACGTCAAAGCTTTAACTTTTTGACATTACATTTCATTTCTCCATCCTACTGACTTTTTGACATTACATTTCATTTCTCAATCCGATTTTGTATGGCAGAGTAAATACATAGTTAAGAAAGCATTAAACAACAAAATATTTTACAATATTTTTTTCACAAAGAAGAAAGCCATTTTCTATTATTTTATTGTACCCATTTCAATGTGGTAAATCTATTGAGTTTCAAAATATTTATAAAGAGCTATTCAGCATTAGAAAGTTTTATTCACACAACTGTCCAGCAAATAGGTTGAATAATAGACAACATTCTTTGAAAAATCCTGAAAATCTGGCACTCAAGAGTTGTAATAATAAACAGTTTTAAGTATAGTATATAAATTGGAGTGGTTAATTAATTATTCATAGATCTGTGATGATCAAGTTATTCTTTATTGAGTTAATCTTTGAGAAGGTGATCTTAATGGGGCCATTTGTTTTTGTGATTAGGACATTCATCATTTGAAAAATGATTCGATAGAATCTGGTTTGCAAGAGGAATATTACTAAGCCAGCTTAGTGGGATGGCTGATTATATGCACATTTTATGTTCATTGGATGAGAGACCTCTAAATGAATTTCTCAATTTCTGTAGCATGGAGTGATATTTCTGCTTGCTCCTGAATTTTCCAGTTTGCAGTTTCATCATCCTTCTTATGTGTGTGAAAAACATTTTGAAAAAGACTTTGTTTGCAGTAAGTGGCTGAAATTAATTAAATCATCAGATATTTTTAGGGCTTTAGCCTCAATGTGGATACAGAATTTTTTATAGGAAACACAATTCAAGAAATAAATGCTTCTAAAAGTTTATGGAATTATAAATTCTATGGACACCACTGATTATTTATGCTTAGCACCAAAACTAGAACTAACTCTGAATGTATTTTTTTTTTAAATTAAATAATTTAACTTTTATTGATCACACTATGTTTCACATACCTGTCATTGTGATGGAGCTCTACCTCAGCTGTCACAGGTTTACCATTGATAGTTATCTTGGCTCCAGTCAAAGGTTTTAAGGTCACAGTGCCTTTCTTGTTGGTCAAAGTAGCATGCTCTTTTTGAATGCTAATCACAAACAATGCAATAATAGTCAAAAATCTATCACAAATAACATAACTTCATAATTAAATTGGACATAATGTAATATTTTGTTCTGATGTTTAGTACAGGGTGTGGTACAGATTTTGTTTTAGAACAAACTTTCTTGATTGAAAATCATCAAAAATCAATTTTTTTAAAGTTCCCCTTTCAGACCTTGCAACCTGTGGGGCAGATTATGTAAAAATCATGTGTTTCTATGGCTGGTCATAAGGGAGGGTGCCATGAGGTTAGCACAATGACCAACTGCCTTTACTTTCCCCAACTAATATCAGGTACCCATTAGAGTTGGGTTAAGGTCATCTGTGACCTTAACATCATCACCCTATAGATCAGGGGTTCTCAACCTGTGGGTCGTGACCCCTTTAGCGGTCAATTGACCATTTGCCAGGGGTTGCCTAAGACCATAGAAAATATGGATTGTTTTTGTCTATTCTTCTATTGCTGTGTGTGTGTGTTTGTGTGTGGGGGGGGGGGGGTCGCGGCAGAGTGGAGGGATTGTAAAAAGGGGTCGCCAAGCTTAGAAGGTTGAAAACCTCTGCTTTTGATTGTAAGGACAGAAAGGGGGGCACTTTACTTTTATTTTAAAATAGTTGGCTGGACTAAAGGAGCATCCTAAAAATCCCAAGGTTCAAAATACCTCTCTTCACCAAGGTTCAAAATACCTCTCTTCACCAAGGTTAAAAATACCTCTCTTCACCAAGGTTCAAAATACCTCTCTTCACCAAGGTTCAAAATACCTCTCTTCAATTCACCAAGGTTCAAAATACCTCTCTTCACCAAAGTTCAAAATACCTCTCTTCACCAAAGTTCAAAATACCTCTCTTCACCAAAGTTCAAAATACCTCTCTTCACCAAAGTGCAAAATACCTCTCTTCACCAAAGTTCAAAATATCTCTCTTCACCAAGGTTCATACACCCCTTCACCAATGTTCAAAATACCTCTCTTCACCAAGGTTCAAAATATCTCTCTTCACCAAGGTTTAAAATACCTCTCTTCACCAAGGTTCAAAATACCTCTCTTCACCAAGGTTCAAAATACCTCTCTTCACCAAGGATCAAAATACCTCTCTTCACCAAGGTTCAAAATACCTCTCTTCACCAAAGTTCAAAATACCTCTCTTCACCAAGGTTCAAAATACCTCTCTTCACCAAGGTTCAAAATACCTCTCTTCACCAAGGTTCAAGATACCTCTCTTCACCAAGGTTCAAGATACCTCTCTTCACCAAGGTTCAAAATACCTCTCTTCACCAAGGTTCAAAATACCTTTCTTCAACAAGGATCAAAATACCAGTCTTCTCCAAGGTTCAAAATACCTCTCTTCACCAATGTTCAAAATACCTCTCTTCACCAAGGTTCAAACACCCCTTGGTTCAGAAGCCACACCCAATCATAAAAAAAGCTCTACAAAACTTCTAATAATAGAATGAATGCTACAATAAAATGTGCTTGACAAATGATTTAAAACAGATTTGGAGAGTATCTTAATTGTCAGACAGTGAATTAATAATATTAATATGTATGTATTATCCTTTGTTTCAGCACCTAGCTTCACTTCTATATTTGTGAATTGATAATGAAGTAATTTATTTAAGAGTTTACCCCAATCCATTCATCAATATTTCAGGGGCTGGTGACGCTTGTTTATTTCCAATCTTTGCGGTACCTAAAGTGTTTAAAACTTTTGATTATCAACAACAAAGTAAACATGCTTTTGTCATATTAAACTAAAGAGAGCAACAAGCTAGATTAAATGTTTATAGAGTTAGAGAATTAAACACTAAATTAAGAAGTCTGAGATTTTTTAAAAATTAAAGATAGATTGAATGCATTGTTTCTTTATTGTTATTTAAGCATGAAAGAGTAGTCCTTGGTTTATATATATCCAGGGTATGAATGTGAACAGCCTGCAGGTGATGTGACCAGCCTGCAGGTGGTGTGAACAGTCTGCAGTTGATGTGAACAGTCTGCATGTGATGTGAACAGCCTGCAGGTGGTTTGAACAGCCTGCAGGTGATGTGAACAGCCTGCATGTGATGTGAACAGCCTGCAGGTGATGTGACCAGCCTGCAGGTGGTGTGAACAGTCTGCAGTTGATGTGAACAGTCTGCAGGTGATGTGAACAGCCTGCAGCTGATGTGAACAGCCTGCAGGTGATGTGACCAGCCTGCAGTTGATGTGACCAGCCTGCAGTTGATGTGACCAGTCTGCAGTTGATGTGAACAGTCTGCAGGTGATGTGACCAGTCTGCAGTTGATGTGAACAGTCTGCAGGTGATGTGAACAGTCTGCAGGTGATGTGAACAGCCTGCAGCTGATGTGAACAGCCTGCAGGTGATGTGAACAGCCTGCAGGTGATGTGACCAGCCTGCAGTTGATGTGACCAGCCTGCAGTTGATGTGACCAGTCTGCAGTTGATGTGAACAGTCTGCAGGTGATGTGAACAGTCTGCAGGTGATGTGAACAGTCTGCAGGTGATGTGAACTGAATGATTTGAATTTTTTTTTATGACAGGAGGAAATTACTGAGTAGTTGGAGTTAGTTGTTTATAAAGAGGAATGGAACAAAGTGTCAAGTGTGTTTTGCAGTTTGCAATTTATTTAGGTTGGAAGTCAGAGTTATAAAAAAAACAACCTTTAAGCCAAGTAAAGAATCTGACAAAGAAAATAGCACATTGTGAATTCAAATGATGTTCTTAAAAAGAAAATATTCAAACCTTCTCTGCAGAAATGAATTAATACAGCAGTTAAAGCAGGGTCTTCGCTAAGATTCCAAAAATGTGGAGTCACTTTTCTTTCTTCATTTCTTTTTTTTTCAGCTTCAAGTTTTGCCTTGACAAAGATAATAAACAAAAAAAATTTAAGCTGGAAGGAATACAGCCTAACCTACTATTTAAATACAATCTAGTTCAATATATGAAATATTTTAATCAGTAATATTTGACCAGCCCAGCACTAATACACTTCAGCAGGAACTAAATCAATGAGTTTAAAACTTTAATACAAGCACAGAAAAAAAATACAGCTACATTTTAAAAATTACATAAGATGATTGTTGTTTTTGCTGTTTTAAATAAAGACAAAAGGAATATAATAGTGTTACGTATCTAGGCATTGTTGTTTTTTTTTTTTTCTTTGACCTGTTGCGGTCGAGAGACGGGGAGGTTGTCTGCCCCTTGTGTAGTAAATTTTTTTTTATTCGTCAAGCCACACAGACAGTGACCGGTCCTTGACCTATGTGTGTACCTCTGGTTGAAAGGAGGGTGTTTTTTTTTTCTTTTCTTCTGTCTCTTTGAAGAGCGTTCTAGATCTGGGTGTTGATGACTTTCTGTTCTAGAAATCACTGGATATCGACGCGTGGTAGATTATATAAAGACCGCTCGCGTAACGTTGACGGACAGACATACGGAGACAGCCGTGGGACAGAATAGCGGAGACATTGCGCTACCCGTGCGTGGTATACCACTTGATCGTGTAAGTTTTTTTTTTATTCAAGGCCTTGCTTGTATTTGTAATTACATTTTCAAACTCTTGTAATATTTTTACATGCCATTTTTGTAAAAGGGTTTTGGTCAACACATCAATTCTGTATTGAGTAAATGTTTATTTTTCTTTCTTGTAACTTTATATTTGATTAAACATTAAGTTGATAGTTTACCTTCCGATTTCTTGTGTCATTTTTTTTTTGTTATTCATTGTAAGTCTTTGATTAAATTCAGACTTAAGATAAGTGACACAACTGTTTTTCTATTGTCACGTTCCCCTAGGCAAGCCATTTTAAAAATTAGAATTCAATTCGTAATACGTGACAAAAGAAGTTTGAGGGCTTTCGTCCCGGATATTTTTCTGAACCTATTTTCGTCTTACTTGAGTAATTTTGTAAAGGCGAAGTTGACTTTAACAAAAAAAATTTTTGTGTCAAAGAGTCGGAAGTAAAGTATCAATAGTATTGACCAAAACTCTCTTAAGGTTTTTTTGTTGTACTGATTTTGTACTGTATATTTACATTGTATACATATTTTTGCTTGATCGTTTGCTAGTTAGTCATGGATATTCAGGTTTTTCTTGCAAATCCCTCTGTGGAAGAGCTTGATGCTTTTACTAGGAAGGAACTGGTCCTTATTTCTAAACATTTAGGGTTAAAAATAAAATCAAATGCCCTTAAACAAGAAATCAGAGATAACATTGTAATCCATTATGTAGACGAGGAAGTGTTTTCTGAAGACCTTTTAGAAACCCTTAGACCCGATGAGGGTAAATCAGATTTAGAACTTCAGATAAAATTAAAACAAATGGAAATAGAAGCCCAGACGGCTAGAGAGCAGAGAGAAATTAAACAAAAAGAATTAGAGCTTGCAGCGGCTAGAGAGCAGAAAGAAATGGAAATAGAAGCCCAGAAGGAAATTAAACAAAAAGAATTAGAGCAGAAAGAAATGGAAATGAAATTACAAATAGAGTTTAAAAAATTAGAGTTAGCTGCTAATGTAAGACCAGATTCTTCCCCTGCCAGTCATACTGCTGAAGCAACAAAATTTTTGAAAATAATTCCACGCTTTAATGAAGCCACAATTGACAATTATTTTCCACAATTTGAACTTGCTGTGAAAAATTTTAATGTACCTGAAACTTTGTGGCCCACTTTGCTGCAAACAGTTTTGACTGGTAGAGCTGCAGAGGTATTTTGTTCTTTGACCATTGAACAACAAAAAGATTATAATGTTGTTAAGGCCTTAATTCTTAAGGCATATGAACTTGTTCCGGAAGCTTACCGAAAGCAGTTCAGGGATTGTCGCAAATCGGATGGCCAAACCCATGTAGAATTCCTGCGGGAAAAGGAGCGACGCTTTGAGAAATGGCTCACTTCCAGGGAAATCGGCACCGACTTTGAAAAATTCAAGAACCTAATGCTGATGGAAGAGTTCAAGAGTTGTGTGCGGCTGGACGTCCGTACGCATATAGCTGATCGTGGCGAGGAAGATGTGCACAAGGCTGCAGTGTTGGCAGACGATTATATAATATCACATCAATTTGCCAAGTATACGACGGATGTCAAGCCAAAACAAGTCAAACAGCCTGAGTCCACTGCTAGCAACTCCATCAAGAACAGCAGTACAAACGACAGAAAACCTACTACAAGTAAAGCTACTTGTTCCTACTGCAAACGAGAAGGCCATAAAATTGACGATTGTTGGAAATTGAGGAAGAGAAACGAAAAAGCTCCTTCAAAAGTCAGCGCTTGCACAGTACAGTGGTCGTCGAGGTTTACTCCCTCATCATCAAGCCATATCAAGAATACCTCGACACCACCTGTTTCAAATGTATTGACTGTACAAGACTCTCCGAAAATGTCTCCACGGTGTTCAAATGACTCAACAGTGAGTTCTTCAAATTCATCTTTACGATGTTCCAATGACTCAAACAAGAGTTTTTCAAATACATCAAGCCGATGTTCCAATGACTCAAACAAGAGTTTACCTAATACATCACCCCGATGTTCCAATGACTCTAACCAGAGTTCCCATAATACATCACCCCGATGTTCCAATGACTCTATCCAGAGTTCCCATAATACATCATCCCGATGTTCCCATGACTCTATCAAGAGTTCCCATAAGACATCACCCCGATGTTCCAATGACTCTATCCAGAGTTCCCATAATACATCATCCCGATGTTCCCATGACTCTATCAAGAGTTCCCATAAGACATCACCCCGATGTTCCAATGACTCCATCAAGAGTTCTCCAAATACATCCAAAAGATGTTCTACTGACTCAAGAAAGAGTTTCTCCACTGCGTCTCCTAAAGATGTCAATGACTCCAGCGAGAGTTCGACCCAAGTCCAGTCTGCATCAACCAAAATTGATGTTTTATTAGAGGATTTTAAGCCTTTCATTTCGGAAGGATTTGTATCACTACCCGGTGATTCTACAAGTCTACGACCTATCACCATTTTGAGAGACACAGGTGCCTCACAATCGCTACTTTTAGAGGGTATCTTGCCCTTGTCTAAATCATCATCGACTGGGAAGAGCATCCTGTTACGAGGCGTAGAGCTTGGATGTATAGATGTGCCTCTACATCTAATCGACATAAAGTCAAATCTCATTACTGGACCGGTTGTTGTAGGTGTCCGACCAACATTACCATTGGAAGGCATCTCATTGCTGTTAGGCAATGACTTAGCAGGTGGAAAGGTGATAGCCGAACCCATCGTCACTCAAACACCCGACTTATCTGCCACACCCGAGGAAGACCTAGAGTTATATCCAGCGTGTGCAGTAACAAGGGCAATGAGGTTGAAAGCATCTCAACAAGAGAGCGTCGTCAAGGCCAACAGTAACCAAGATGATGTGGACTTGAGCACCACATTCTTTGCTTCTCTTGAAGAAGAACCAACGCCAAATTCTGAAAAGCCGGCATCAACTCGAAAACAGTTGATTGAGGACCAAAAGAAGGATCCAGAGCTCGCCAAACTCCGAGAAACCGCAATGACATCACAAGAGGCAGAGCTAGCATCAACGTGCTACTACATCCAAGATGATATGCTCTTCAGGAAATGGAAACCTCCAGACGCATCCAACGAAGAAGAATGGAGAATATGCCATCAAATCGTGTTACCAGAAAGATACCGAGCGTACATCATGAATCTGGCTCATGACACACCAATGTCAGGTCATCTCGGCATCCACAAGACATACCACAAGATTATGTCCCACTTCTTCTGGCCACGTTTGAAGAAAGATGTCATCCAGTACTGCCGATCCTGTCATGCCTGTCAGATGGTTGGCAAGCCAAATCAAAAGATCCCTGTTGCTCCTCTGAAGCCGATTCCAGCCTTTGAAGAACCTTTCAGCAGAGTACTTATTGACTGTGTTGGTCCTCTCCCAAGGACAAAAGCTGGCAACCAATACCTGTTGACCATTATGTGTGCTTCAACTCGTTTTCCTGAGGCTATTCCTCTAAGGAACATAAAAGCATCAAACATTGTGAAGGCCTTAATCAAGTTCTTTACTCTATTTGGTCTACCAAAGTCCATCCAATCGGACCAAGGAACGAATTTCACGGCCAATCTTTTCAAGCAAGTCATGACTCAGTTGGGCATCAAACACTGCATGTCAAGTGCGTATCATGCCGAGTCGCAAGGCGCTCTTGAGCGATTCCATCAGACTCTCAAGAACATGATCCGAACCTATTGCTTTGAGCACGAAAAAGACTGGGACGAAGGAATCCACATGCTGCTGTTTGCAACCCGTGAATCCGTCCAGGAATCGTTGGGATTCAGCCCTTTTGACTTAGTCTTTGGCCATTCGGTGCGCGGTCCCTTGAAATGTATAAAAGAGACTTTGTTGTCACCAACAGCCACTGAAGGACTTTTAGACTATGTAATTAAGTTTAAAACTAGACTTTATGATGCTTGTGTTCTGGCCAAAAATAATTTACAAAACACCCAATCCAGCATGAAACGCTGGTATGATAGAAAGGCCCGTGTTAGAGAATTTTCTCCCGGGGATAAGGTGCTTGTATTTTTGCCCATACCAGGTCAACCCTTGCAAGCCAGATATTTTGGTCCCTATGAAATTGAGACCAAAATTAGTGACCTCAATTACACAATCAAAACTCCTGACCGTAGGAAAAAGACTCAGCTATGTCATATAAACATGCTGAAGCCTTATGTATCTCGGCCAGATCACTCAGATAAGAGTAATTGTGTTTTAAATACAGTCAAAAGTTGTTCAAATAGCCATGTTTCTCCTATTGATGATGATATTGTAAAGGAGAAATTTGGACAATACAAAATACCTAATTCTGTTGTATTACAGAATTTGGATGTAAAACTGTCTCATCTGTCTTCGACAGAAAGGCCAGTTATCATGAAACTCATTAATGAATTTAATGACATTTTTTCGGATGTACCAAAACAGACTAATGTTATAATGCATGATGTAGATGTTGGCGAGGCTACTCCAGTCAAGCAGCATCTTTACAGGGTCAACCCCTGAAAAACTTGCCATACTTAGGTCAGAAATCAAGTATATGCTTGAAAATGACCTCATTGAACCAAGTTCCAGTAGCTGGAGCTCCCCATGTGTCTTGATACCTAAACAGGACAAGACTTATCGTTTTTGTACAGACTACCGTAAGGTAAATGCTGTAACAAAGACCGATTCGTTTCCTATCCCTAGGATAGACGATCTCATAGATCGTATTGGTGACGCTAAGTACATCACCAAAATAGACCTACTTTCAGGTTATTGGCAGGTTCCCCTGACTGATAGGGCAAAGGAAATATCTGCCTTTGTCACCCCTGATGGTCTGTACCAATACAAAGTGATGCCATTTGGCATGAAGAATGCTCCTGCCACTTTCCAGAGAATGATAAATGCCCTGCTTGCTGACATGGAGAATTGCCACGCATACATAGACGATGTAGTAATTTTTAGCCAAGATTTTTCTAGCCATTGTAAACAACTGCATTGTCTTTTTACTAAACTGTTACATGCAAAAATTACTGTAAACCTGAGTAAGAGTGATTTTTGCCAGGCTTCAATCCAATACTTAGGCCATATTGTAGGACAAGGCCAGGTGAAACCTGTAATGGCCAAAGTAGAAGCTATCCAAGCTTTCCCTATCCCTGCTGACCGGAAACAACTCCGAAGATTTTTGGGAATGTCTGGATATTATAGAAAATTTTGCGAAAATTTTTCTGTCATTGCCAGTCCTTTAACAAACCTCCTGAGAAAGAACGTCCGATTTACTTGGACGAATGAATGTCAGAAAGCCTTTAACCAAATTAAGCAGATATTATCTAGCTCCCCCATTTTGATGGCTCCTGACTTCGGAAAACCTTTTAGGTTAGCTATTGACGCCAGTGACACAGGTGTTGGGTCAGTCCTTTACCAAGAAGATAATTTCCAAGTAGAGCATCCTATTTGTTTCTTTTCCAAGAAATTTAATAGACATCAAAGAAATTATTCTACTGTGGAAAAAAGAATGTCTTGGGTTGATTCTTTCTATACAACACTTTGATTTTTATATCAGTGGGTCCAGATGGCCACTGGTTGTATTTACTGACCACAATCCCCTTACATTTATCCACAAAATGTCTGGCAAGAACCAACGACTTCTCAGGTGGAGTTTATTTTTACAAGAGTACAACCTAGATCTTAAACACATAAAAGGCAGCGAAAATGTTATCGCCGATGCCTTATCTAGATTGTAAAAAGTATTTTGATGTATATTTTTTTATATATATATCATGATAAATACATTCTGTAATGTAAATATTTTTTGTAATTCTAAAAAGATTTCCATTTCGTGGAAATGTAAACTTTTTATTTTTAGGAGGGAGGTGTTACGTATCTAGGCATTGTTGTTTTTTTTTTTTTTCTTTGACCTGTTGCGGTCGAGAGACGGGGAGGTTGTCTGCCCCTTGTGTAGTAAATTTTTTTTTATTCGTCAAGCCACACAGACAGTGACCGGTCCTTGACCTATGTGTGTACCTCTGGTTGAAAGGAGGGTGGTTTTTTTTTTCTTTTCTTCTGTCTCTTTGAAGAGCGTTCTAGATCTGGGTGTTGATGACTTTCTGTTCTAGAAATCACTGGATATCGACGCGTGGTAGATTATATAAAGACCGCTCGCGTAACGTTGACGGACAGACATACGGAGACAGCCGTGGGACAGAATAGCGGAGACATTGCGCTACCCGTGCGT